>NEKD01000003.1:1200000-1736029 GCA_002287115.1 Auricularia heimuer | reverse complement strand
AGCAAGGGACAAGGTGAGCGAAAGCACTCGAGCATGCAGGACGATACACACCGCATCGGTAAAGGAGTCAAAGATGAGCATCCACGCAAGAAACATGCCTTCCCAGGCCTGCACAGTTTACTGATCAGTCACAAACACTGACACGCCAGCCAGTCCAACATACAATCAAGAGGGGTTCGGACTCCTCGCCCTCCTCCAGTTCAAACTCCAGATGCATCTGCACAAGCTGCAGCAGCTCGTCCGGAAGCTCGACTTTCGGCGCGTGGGCTCGTTCGTCGGGCGCCTCGCCGTCCTCAGCGGCCGTGGCCTCCACCGTCAGGGTCGTCGCCGCGGACTCAATGACGATGAATTCCGTGCGCTTCGCCGCGGCCTGCTGCAAGAAGCCATAGGACGCCTGCAACACACTCGGACTTGGCGAAGTGAGCAAATGAACGGTCTGTATGAAACGCGCGTGAACAATAGTTTGTGCGGCACGCTGATGGCACGTGTTACCTTTGCAAGGGTGTGCTGGTCGATTAGTGAGGACGGGATATGCTGTGCCAGGTTGACAAGCAGCTCCTTGCAGACAGAGCGCGGCTTTGATTCTTCATCTTGGTCATGAGCAGTCCAAACATGCAAATACCGCATCGCTTACCTGCTGGGGACGAGGTTCCAACAATCGGAGGACGAGGCCCATGACGGCCATCTGGCGCGGCGCCCAATACTCAGTTCTGAGCATCTTAGTCGAGGCCGCCAGGTCGATGACGCTGGCAAGTAATCGTAGCGTCCGCGACAGTAGTAACAGGTCCCCATCTTCATTGAGATCCGCGTTCTGTTCGAGCTCATGAGCCATTGACATTGAACCAAGAAGAAAAATAACACACCTCAAGATTATTCTCCACCATGTCAAGGACGACCTCCCAATGCTTCCCCAGCACAGTCTGCAGCACAGGTGCGAGCTGGACGAAGAGCTCCGCAAGCTCGCACTCGACGGCCTCGTCAAGATCCTCGTCGTCACTCTCGAGCCACCGCTCGAGCGCCTTGACGAGGAATACCGCGCGCTGCTGCGGCACGAGGGCCGCGTCGCCCCCTGCGTCCGGCGCGGCGGCGTTGAGCGTGCGCAGCAGCCGCAGGCCCTCGGCGTTCGCCTTGCTCGGCGGAACGCCCGCCAGCGTCGCCGCGAGCTCCGTGCGGTACCGCGCGAAGAGCGGCGGCTCGAGCGCCGTGGCTGATACCGTGCGCAGGATGGCGTGTGCGGCCAGCGGAGCTGTATGGATGTCCTTCCGTCAGAATCGGGCGAAGAAAATGAAGCGAGAGCGACCGCACCAGTCTTCTCCATCCCGCGCGCAGCCTTGACCCACGCCTCCGCGTCCGCCGTCTCGGCGCCCGACATCAGCCGCCTCAGCATCCACACCACGCCAACGGCCTCGCGGTGCGTCGCGCAATTGCGCACGACCTCGCTCACAGCTTGGCCCAGCGCATCGTCCGCGCGGCCCTCGGCAACACGCACATGCCAGCCGTCATCAGGCGCGGACGAGCAGATACGCGCGAGCGCGACGGCGTCAGATGTCGACGGGCGCAGCGCGAGGTGCGCGAGGATCCACAGATTCTCCTTGGCCAGCGCGCGCCCGGCGCTGAAGAGCGGGAGCAATGCACCCAGCACGCGCTCGTAGGCCGTCTTGCCATGCGCGTCCACCCTCTTCCCAGCCCCGACGACGATGAGGAGCTCGAGGCCGCGCCGACCGCAAGCGGCTCAACGACCGCCCAGCCAGCGGGGAACGGCTCCCTTGCGGCGTCCGCGCGCATGCGCTCGAGCACCGCAGGCTGCGGTACAAGCAGATTGAGCACGCGCCGCGCATCATCCGCCGCGGCGCGCATCGCCGCGTCCAGGATCTGCGCGGGCGTCGGCAGCGCGGTCGTATCAACCAGCAGGTCCGCGAGGTCGAGCAGCACGGCATCGCGCTCCTCCTCGGTGAGCAGCACGGCATCGCGCTCCTCCTCGGTGAGCAGCACGGCATCGCGCTCCTCCTCGGTGAGCGCAACGACAACGTCGTTGGGCAGCGCGCCGGGCACCAGGCGCGCGATGAGGAACGCCTTGGGCCGCACGCCGCGCCACGCGCGCGCCGGGCTGGCGCTGACAAGCGCGAGCGCCGCGCGCGCGGCGGTGAGGTCGACGTGCGGGTCGCGCAGCAGCGCGGTGGCCGTGTTCCCGACGCTCTCCGCGACGCGCATCTCCGCGGCGTCCAGGGCCTCCGGCGAGAGGAACGGCGCGGGGTTCGCGAACAGGCGCGCGGCGAGCGTCGGCGGCGTCGTGCCCGCGAGGACGTCCGACAGGAGCGCATCGAAGAACGCGTCGAGCTCGCGCGCGGCGGGCCGCAGCGCCTGCAGCGCCGGAGAGCTTGGCAGGGCGTCCAGCACGAGCTCCAGGATGGCGCTGTCCGCGCGCGAGAGGACGTTGTGCCATATCTGCGCGCGGAGGGCGCCGTCTGCGCGGTGCGTCAGGTACGCGATGAGCACGGCCGGCGCTGCGCCGTCTTCGCCGACGAGCGCGTCGAGCATCTATCCCCGATTTCAATAAGTAATGCCATGAAGAGCTCGAAGGGCAGCAGACGTACAGAGCAGAATTCCTCGTCGGTCATAAGCGACGCGCTGAACGCGCCAAGCAAGCCAACCAGCGCAGCATCGTCGCGCCTTGCCACTGCGTCGCGCGCCAAATCGCGCACCAAAGTCTGCAACTCCGGCCTCGCGTGCAGCTCCGCGAGCAGCGCAACAGCATGCGGCTTGTCGCCCTCCTCGGACGCCAAAACGTCCTTCGAGCTCTGCACAAGGGCCGCCCACGCCTTCTCATACGCGTCTACAAACCAACAACGTCAGCGGGCAAAGTAAAAAGGAATAAATTCCGGCGCACCAGCATCCATCTTCGCCAACTTGCCCAAGCCGTCCGCAAACGCCGCAACATGCGCATTCTTGAGCTCCTTGGCGAGCAGCGCGTCCCACGCGCGCGCAAACTGCGCCGGGGCGAGCGCATCTCCGGTGCGCCGGCTGGCGAAGAAGAGCGCGCACTCGACGAGCGCCTGAAGGAATGCGCGCGCCGCGCCCGGCGTGCCCAGTGCGCGGCCGTCCACCGCCGCCCAGAGCGCCGCGAAGAATGTGCTGCCGTCGCCAATGATCTGGATCAGAGAAGATGAAGTTAAGATGCAGAAAGGGAGCGGATAATGGGATGGGGAGAACGGACGTCTGGCGGTATGGTGCTCAGCGCGACGAGCACGATGGGATACCCGCGCGCTGGTGAGCCGCTGCAGCCCAAGGTAAGGAACTGCAGGAACTCTGCGTACGCGCGTGATTCGCGCGCTGCGGGACTTGAGGATCGTTGTTCATGTTCATGCTCGTCGTCGTCATCTTCGTCAGAGTGTTCAACTTCGTGTTCGTGTTCGTCGTGATCACGCTCCGAATGCCAGGCTTGCGGGTATTCTGTGACAGTTCGCATTGAGCATTATGATGGTGCCTACGTACATGGTACGCACTCGTCAAGAACACGAGCAGCGGCTCCCACATCGAAAGGCGAACAGCCGCGTCCGCCTCCACCCATGCAGATCGTAATACTGCCACACTCAGGGCGGGCAGCTCATCGTCACGTACGCCGCGTGCTGCCAGCGCCCCGACAAGCGTCCAGCATGCCCTCCGCACTGGCGGCTGCCCGTCGCCGAACGCGCGACGCTCCGCGCTGAGGCTGGTCCAGAGGTCCGAGGAATGAAGCACTGCGGGCCGGATGTCGCTAGCCACGAGCCACGAGAGCGCGCCGAGCGCTCCCACGCGCAGACGGGCGTTGCGGTCCGCGGGTGCCTCGTCGTCGCCCTCGGCTTTCTCGCGTGGCGGCGGCGTAGCAGCCACGCCTTTGCGTCCAGGCGTCACTGGCGCTGGCGGAGGTGCCGGGTTAAGGTCGGCGTGCACGGCGGCGGGATCGGTCGCGGCGCGCGCCACGAACTCCTCGACGGCCTCGCGCTCGTAGTCGCCGCGTGCAACAAGCGGCGCGCCATGAGCATCCCATGCGGAACGCGCTGCTACCGCGATGCTGCGGTCAATATCGTGCGCGAGCATGCACCAGGGCCCGAGCAGCGGCGCCATGTCCACGTTGTCGCGAAGCACGGGCAGAAGCGCGACGTGCGTGCTGGCGGTCAGCGCGCGCACGCGGCGCTCGGCATGCAGCGCCAGCGCGGGGAAATGGTGCGCCCAGACGGGCGCGGCGTCGACGACGGCGTCGGGGTCGGCGGCGGCGAGGGCGGCGAGCTCGTCGAGCGCGCGGCGCTTTGTCACCGCGTCCTTCTTGCCGAGCCTGCGCAGGACGACGAGCAGATCGGGGTCGACGCGCGCGGCGAGGCCGGGCGCGTCGAGCGGGTCGGGCCTGGGCGGCGCGGGCTTGCTGGGCGGGATGTACTGCTTGACCTTGGGCGCGTGCTTGTCCTTCTTGCCCTTGCCCTTCTTCGCCCCGCCCTCGTTCACCGCGGGCAGCGGACCCGCCTGGGCATCGGCGCCTGACGCGGCCGCCGCCTTGCGCGCGTGTTTCTTGCGCGTCGCGGACGACGCCGACGACTTCTGTTTTGCCATTGCTGGACGCGACCGACGATGGCAAGAGACAAGTAAGTGATGACGGAGCCGCGTTCCGGGTCCGATCGAGCGCATCATTTGCTTCCGCGTCCGCGACACAACCATGATCATGACTCCGGACTCCGGTTAGAAATCTGAGTGGCATTTTCAACGTAGAATGGATCTTCGGATGACTCGAACTGACACAGTAGCCAATGGAAGCACCATGACCAGCCAGGAGCACAGTAGCAAACCAGTCAGGGCCAAAACGCGCGTGATCATAGCCTTCATATCGTAAATGACCTGTTTATACAGAGGAGCGCAAGCCTGGGACACATTCTGAGCAGTCTGTGCGTGGCCTGGTGCTGCGGTGAGTCGGTGCCGCGGGCTGCACGGGCGCCTGGCTATTACACTGGCGCTTGGCGCGTAAATGAGCGACAGAGCCGCGTCATGTGTCCGGTCGCCGTGTCGAGCAGAGGTTCAGTTTGGTTTCGCGGCCGTGGTCGGATATTCCTCGGCATATCCCCCGCAATGATCCCTTCCTCGAGTCTGCTCGATTCACTCTCTCCATTCCACGCAGACATGTTTATGGCCGTGGAGAACCCTAATCCTCGCTGGAGCTCGGGCATATTCCCGGGAGCCAGCGTGTCTGTCCCCTGACAACGCGCTCTGGGCGTGCACCGATAATCAAGCGAAAGTGCTTGCCAACAGTCTCAACTCAACGGCGCTTCATCACGAAGAGAGCCCGATAATCCGCCTCGCGCTCTACTATAAGTCGACGGCGGCGCCGTTGCGACAGGCATCCTACATCCTACCATGAAATCAGCCCAAGCCACCGCCCTCGCGCTGTTCCTCGCTGGCGTCGCGCAAGCGCAGTCTGGCGCTGGAGTGACCACGCGTTACTGGTGCGTTTCCCTGTTTCCCTACACGCGAATCTGACTGTGCCTTGTGCAGGGACTGTTGCAAGCAATCGTGCGGATGGTCCGGGAAGGCAGCTGTCAGCCAGCCCGTCCTGTCGTGCGACAGAGGCGGGTCGAAGCTCACCGACCCCGACGTCAAGTCGGGCTGTGATGGCGGCTCGGCGTTCACCTGCACGGACAACCAGCCCTGGGCAATCAACGACCAGCTGTCCTACGGTTTTGCGGCCGTCAGCATTGCTGGGTCTTCTGAGGCGCAATGGTGCTGCGAGTGCTACGAGTTGACGTGCGTGTTCTTCAACGCGGCCCATGGCTGTTGAGATATGGTCACTTACTTTGGAGCCTTGGTCTAGGTTCACGAGCACGGCAGCGCAGGGCAAGAAACTGATCGTGCAAGCCACCAATACGGGCGGCGATCTTGGCTCGAACCACTTCGACCTCCTCATCCCGGGCGTGGCGTTGGCATCTTCACTCAAGGCTGCCCCGCGCAATTCGGCAGCTGGAACGGGTAAGCCTTGCATGCCCATCATTCCCATCCAGCGCCCAGCACCGATGACTTACACATTTATGTGGGCAGCGGCC
Source organism: Auricularia heimuer (assembly GCA_002287115.1). Lineage (NCBI taxonomy): Eukaryota > Fungi > Basidiomycota > Agaricomycetes > Auriculariales > Auriculariaceae > Auricularia > Auricularia heimuer. The sequence goes on along the minus strand of NEKD01000003.1, from coordinate 1,729,967 downwards.
AGCAGTACGGCGGCGTGTCGAGCCGCTCGGACTGCAACAACCTGCCCGCCGCGGTGCAGGCCGGCTGCTTCTGGCGGTTCGACTGGTTCCAGAACGCGGACAACCCCACGGTCAACTTCAAGAAGACGGCGTGCCCGAGCGAGCTCATTGCGAAGAGCGGCTGCAAGCGCAACGACGCCGCGCCGCCCACCACCGTCACCAGCACGTCTTCGCCAGGGACGACCACGACTCCGAGCACCCCCACCAGCACAAACCCCGGAACCGGCGGCACCGTTGGCCAGGTACGTGAAGATCCACCGCTAGAGCATCGTAGCTGAGTCGTTCCTTCAGTGGGCCAGTGCGGTGGCATCAACTACACAGGGCCGACGCAATGCGTCTCGCCTTTCAAGTGCAACAAGATCAACGATTGTGAGTGCTGAACGTTGTAAGTTGTCGATGTCTTGCTGAGCCATCGTTCTCGAATAGATTATTACCAGTGCTACTGATGGGCCAGAGGCTAGTCAGTGTCCAGCGCATGTAGAATTATTCCAGACGATGCGAGCAATGATATAGACTGAAGCTCAACTTCTGATGAGTACGCCCATGAAAGTAATTTTCGTGGTTCGGAGCCCAAGCAAGGTGACAGTATGCACGAGTGCACGCGCCGACTACGCGATGAGATGCGCCGATGGCACCTGTAGCAGGAGGACAATGCGGCCTAGGACAAGACAGACATTGAACGCTTTATGCAGGCGCAAGCATAGCAGTCAGTCAGAGAGAATTCGACACATCTTCCGTTTGGGACGGGCTGGACAAGGTATGTGTACAAACGTCGGAGTTTGACGCGTTGAACTTGAATTGCTCCTCGTCTTGCACGTGCTCAACTGTCTAACGACGAGCGTCCATTATCCGACGTGTCGATCACTGGAATGAGCTCCCCGCAACAGAAGAAATCGCTGGTCGATAGCTACAAATGTGTGTCGACTTCGCGACATTCGTGCAATCTGAACTCACTCTGTTTCGACGCGATTCCCGTAGCTCTTGGGCGTGGCGGCCGCCTTGCATTTGGTATCTTTCTAGGGGCCACCAGCTTGGCGGGTATATGGGTTTCCGATCAACTCGAAAAGAGGATGCCTCCGCCAGCTCCAGCTGACGCCGCTGCGAGTGATTCTACGCGCTCAACCACCTCCAAAGAAAGGACTCCCAAGTTATAGCAAGGTCAAATGGTGTAGACTTTACAGCCGAATATTGACAGCCGTTACTTGGTACGCCTTCTTACTTCGTGATTTTGTGTTGAGCTTCCGCTGACCTAAATTTCCATGTGCTTAGCCCGGTCGACGAAGCACTGCTCCCCATCCTGCAATAACGGCTTCAGGATGCGATGCCTGACCTTCATGTTGGTCCAATGGCATCTTTCGACTCTACTGCATCTTGCTGCGGCGATGACTGCCATGGACGACGCAACGGCCATCTACACGTCTTTTGTACGTTCCAGCCTACGATGGAATATAGAGGCGGCCGTCAAACCAAACTTCTCTTCTCTTCCGCTAAAGCCTGCATCTCCAACGGTCATGTCGCGGTCACGGCTATTCGTGCCACGTGTGTCGACATGCAGTTTCCTCGGACCTCGCAAGCTATTTTCTCCCACCTCTTTCTACCCCGAGCTCGGCAATTGGTGATTCTTCACACGCTGCAAGAACTGTACTAGTGTACAAGCGTGCATCTAGGCACTCATTTTCTGGTTGTGGATCATGTCTTATGACTAGGAAGGCCTCCGATTCGCCGGCGACGATGCGCCGAGCTGACGATGTATGGGCGACATCCCGGCGTTGTCACTGTCGTCGTCTCCGCTGCTATTCGGCGTATGGCGTATAATACTCCGCCCTCCTAGCAGCTCTCCGCCTTCGCCGTCCCACATCTCTCACGCGTCATGGCTGTCTTAAGCACGCTAGTCGCGGTGGTCACCCTCGCCGCTGCCGTCGCCCACGCTCAGACGACGGTGACGGTCAACCTGAACCAGACCTTCCAGACGATGGACGGTTTCGGTTTCTCCGAGGCGTTCGGGCACGGCACAGACCTCGTCAACTATCCCGCCGCGCAGCAGCAGACCGTGCTCGACCTGCTCTTCAGCACGACCAAGGGCGCCGGCATGACGATCCTGCGCAACCGCATCGGCTCCGGCGGCCAGGGCGACAGCATCCTCCCGACCAGCCCCGGGTCGCCCAGCGGCACGCCGCGCTACGTGTGGGACCGCAGCGACAGGGGCCAGGTGTGGGTGTCGCAGCAGGCGCTCAAGTACGGCGTCACGACCTTCTACGCCGACGCGTGGAGCGCGCCCGGGTTCATGAAGACGAACGGGAACGAGGCGAATGGCGGCTTCTTGTGCGGTGTCAGCGGCGCGAGTTGCGCGTCTGGCGACTGGCGGCAGGCCTATGCCAATATGATCGTGCAGTACATCAAGTATTACCAGCAGGAGGGCATCAACATTACCCACGTCGGCTTCTTGAATGAGCCTGAATATGTGTACGTCTGTCTTGACGACTGAAAGTCGTTGGTGTTGACGTGCTTTGTAGGCCGACCTACTCGTCGATGCAGTCCAGCGGTACGCAGGCCGCAGACTTCATCAAGGTTCTTGCGCCGACCATCAAGAGCGCGGGGCTAAGCACGCAAATCGCATGCTGCGATTCGGAAGGGTGGAACAACCAAGTGACGATGACGCAGCAACTCATTGCGGCGGGGGTTGAGGACAGCCTTGGCGTCATCACCTCCCACTCATACTCCTCGAGGCCCAACGGTCCCATCCGCACAAGCAGGAACGTCTGGCAGACGGAATACGCGGACCTCTCGGGCCCGCTGAACCCAATAACTGGTACGCGAATGGCGGCTCGGGCGAGGGCCTGACCTGGGCGAACAATATCTACTCGGGCATTGTCAACTCGGGCCTCTCGGCGTACCTCTACTGGATCGGCGCCGAGCCGGGCAACACGAACAGCGCGCTCATCCTGACGTCCGGCACGACGACGACGGCGTCGAAGCGCCTCTGGGCGTTCGCGCAGTGGTCGCGCTTCGTGCGCCCCGGCGCGGTGCGCCTGGGCACCTCGGGCGCTGGCAGCGGCCTCAGCTTCTCGGCGTTCAGGAACACGGACGGCACGGTCAGTGTGCAGGTCATCAACAACGGCGGGTCCGCGCAGACGGTCAGCGTCGCCGTTGCCGGCGGCGATTTCGTGCCGCAGAGCGTCGCGGCCTGGGTCTCGTCCCAGTCGGTCGACATCGGCACGCTCAGCGCGAGCCTCAGCGGGGGTCGCGCAACGGCTAGCGTGCCCGCGCGAGCGATGGTCACGTTTATCCTGTCCAGTGACGCCAGCAGCACGCCGCCCCCGTCGTCGACCAGCGTCTCCACGCCGTCCACACCCACAACAACCACTACCATCCCTTCATCAACGGCAACGACAACCACTACCGTCCCAACATCAACGGCAGGAACGCCTGGCTGCACGACTGCAAAATGGGGACAGTGCGGTGGAAATGGTGAGCACGTCTGGTATGACCTTCGATTTAGGCTCTGAGTACCTGCCAAAGGTTTCACTGGCTGTACAACTTGTGCCGCGGGCAGCACCTGCAAAGCACAGAATGAATGTGAGTCGCCGCCTATTTCTGTGAGGACTGCATCTCACGCAGCCTAGGGTACTCACAATGTCTTTGAAGCGAGGCAAGCGTAATGAGGAATGTTAACGCGTTTGCTACTCAGTTCACGGGAAGTTTTATCGTGAAGACAATTGTGATGCTGTAGTTGCAGATACGCGACAAGCCCGATGTTTGCCTCGCCTCGTGCTTCTGGCTGTTACTTCAGGTTGCACAAGCATTCCACGCCCGACAAGGATGTCGAAGAGGACGAAGACATGGCGGTCCTGCATCCAACGGAGCACACACTTTCAGTAAACTATGGGTTAGCTGCCATGCAATTGCTCTTGAAGCACCATCACTGTGTAGCACGAGCCCGGAATTGGATGAACATCGGCACCGTGTTTGTATCTGTCTTTGGGCAATGCCAGGATCCTCGCTCCCGCAATTGAGGAATGATAGCGTCGCTGTGTCAAACAGCATGGATTGCAGCCGCGATTCATATACGCTTCAGGCGTGCGAATTACACGCCTCTACCCCCTTCACCCTAGCATCCTCTTGTTCATTTGCGCTGAGCGCAGTGCCCATTTATGCCGCCTCGGAACCGCATTTTTCGTTCGTTTAGCACTCCCGTGGACCCGCATGAGGACGTATCGAGAATTCTCCTCAGCGTCCATAGACAATCGCTCATTCCTTTGCCTCTTTCCAGCCAGAGGGTGCACAGACAACTCTCTGAGAAAGTCATCCCGTTATCCAAGTCCCCCTTCGGGGAACTCGAATCCGTCGGGGGCGCCGGGGCTACGGAGGGGAAGGGAGGCCTCGGTGATGAAGAAGATCAGGAGACAGTCGGGAAGGCCGATGACGACGAAGCCCCAGACTGGCTCGAGCTTTTCTTCGACCTCGCATGGACCGTCTCGTTCGCTGGCCTGACAGAAGGCACACCAATTAACGGTTCTCGGGTCAGCAGCCTTTTGGTATCTGCCAGGGCAGGCGCTTACGCCCATTGCAGGCAATTGTCTCGTATGCTGTGTTCTTTGTCCTTGCTTGGTGGCTGTGGGCGGCGCAGGTGCGTATAAGCTCACATTCTGCCGAGAATAATTTTTTGACCTCGTGATATGCCAGGTGCTCTACGCTACAAAGGTTCCCTATCTCTTGTTTTGATACTCGACCTCGAGGCTTGGTTTGCTGAGCTGGCCGTAGTACTTCACGAACGATGTTTTCCACCGCATCATGCTTGTCTTCCAGTTCATCGCATTTGTTGCGCTGTCCAGGCAAGTTTGGCCCTTACAAAAATGGATGTTTAGATGTCTGACGTGTCGATCGCCAGCAGATAGAAGCGTCAAGCCTCTGGAGGCGGGGTAAATGGATACCTTCGATAACAGGGTCAGCACGCTATAATTACCAGACCGCGCAAGCAGCATATCGGCCGGCGTACCTCCAACGGGAGAGATCTTGGAGCCGTATCTCACGGAAATGCCCATGCAGGAGGTCCTGCGGCCCGACTAGCGTCACGTTTTCAAGTACCAAACTGCAGCGAGGTCTCCCTTCGGCGTCCTGAGGCAAGTCCAACTGTGCAGAGAGAACAAATGCTTCCACATCCGTGCAGGACATCATCAACGGTGTGGCGGACTCGGAGCGCAACACCAGGCTGGCCAGAGAGGGACACGGGAAACGGATTGTCTGCTCACCGAGCATCGCAAAGTCAAGGTCAACTGGGACGACGAATCTGAGGCTGGATAAATTCTCGGCGCCTAGTTCGAATGCGGCCAACTGTAGCCACTCCCAACTGCCAAATACCGTGAGTGAGAGCATCCGCTCTCGGATATTGTAGAGCCTAAAAAGCTTCTCTAGTCTGAACGCGAGCAGAGCACGCGCCCACGGCGCGGTAAATACCCGAGTGATGCGCGTGTCCTTGTCCGTGAGACATACTTCGGAGCGCCCCAAAGTCGACGGCCTGAGAGCGACGTCCAATAGACCGGGTATATGAGGGAGGAATCCGTGCATCGCAGACTCGTAAGAATTGGATGCCTCGATGACGGGCAGCATTTTCAGAACTGACAGGTCTTTGAGTAGGAAAGTAGCGCTCGTGGTGTCCGTATGCAGATGCAGCTGCTGAATGGCGCGCCAAGATTGGGGATCGCAATATACTGGATGCAGCAGATAGGTGGACCCCGAAAGGCTCAGAGCGCTGAGTGCGGGCAAGTACTTCCACATGTGTTCCGAGAGAGGGTGCGATATCTGCATCTGGGCGCTGGGAAAATATCCCACGTGCAAGTGAACTACACTGGATAGTGTGCGCGTCATGGGATTGAGCAGAAATTCCACGTTGTTAAGAGAAAGACAACTCAAGTTGGGCGCGTCATTGTCCAGTAGATCCAACGGCAGCCCCGGCAACGTCGACGATGAACGTTCGTCCAGTATGAAGGCCAGGCGAAGCCTATGCAGCCGCAGAGCAGGACGTCGCAGATGGTCCATAACGCTTGCAGCGTTTGCAGAGTGACATTTCAGGTTCAAAGCCCCGATTCCAGACAGATGTTCCTCGATGGCGGGCATGACCAGGGTACCCAGCAGCTCCCATGGCTGGTCAATCGACACCTCCAACGTGGGTTGTCGCGACGCGGTGCGCCTCAAGCGCAGCAGGAATAGTTCCACAGCCGAATGCTTTTGCCTGTCGAGCACGATGTCCGATGCGTACGCGTCGCATTCGAACGCTACGGCCCTCCAGAGCCAGCAGACTTGCATGACGACCAGAATGCCATCGAGAGACATCTCCTGGAAAACATGATGCCACAGCTCGAATGGAACACGCTCGGCAGCGCATGGTCGTCGTGCACAGGCCATCGGTGGCATTGAAACCAGCCAGAGTCGGGTGGAGCACCGAGCAGCCCAAACGTGCAACGTGCAAGAGGAAGTGTAGTTGATCTCGGCCAAACAAATCAAATTTGACTCGTGGTTCACATTCACATTTCTCAGTTTTTCGCAGCGACAGAATGCGATGTCCATGTAGCTCGAGGATACAGTACATAAGTGGTAGTGCAGATAAGAATACATCCCAATGGTACACAATGAGCGAAGTATGTCGCGAGGTCCATATGCGGCGCAGGCAAGCCCCGCACGTGCTGTTATCTTGTGGAAGAATACGCGAATGTAACGCGCTGTGAAATATAAGGAGAAGCGGCAGCGAACTTTCGCTAGCGGTCGATACTGTCCAGAGCGTCCTGCACCTTGCGAACCAAGGCTCGTCGAGCACAGCGCACTGGCTCGGAGCCGCCACTTTCGACGGCGTCCGCTCGTTCCAGAAGCGTTGTCAACAGGTGCTTGCGCTGCGCCGCGGTGAAATCAAGCGGCAACGCTGCGAACTCGGCCTCGAGAAGCTCCAGGGCCTTGAACGCCTTGGTGTGTGCGTGTGCGCGGGGCCTTGACTTCGGCGCAGAGACAGGTGTGCGCTGCAGCTCGCGGGCCAAGTCGCGCGATGGCGCGGCGGCGATGCACAGACGCGAAGCAGGACGAGCTGTCTTGGGCCGTGGTTGGTATGTCATGGACAAAGTCGCTGCGGGAATCACCGTCTGTACACGCGCGTCAGCGACTTGCGCGGCAGGCTGCGGACACTGACATACCGTGGGAAGAGGTGGCCGGTTGACTATCTTGCGCGCAACGCGCAGAGCTTGCGCGAATGCACGCTCACGCGCCCGCATGCGGCTGGCCTGCGCTTGCTCGGCCATAAGCGCCTGTCTGCGGCGCTGGATCTCATCTTCTTCGCGAAGACGGCGCTCGTCCGTTTGCAGTGTACGAATGAGCACGTCCGAAGCCTCTGCGTGACACCGGGAATTGGACGGTGTGCGTGCGACCCGAGCCTGGCGGCGCGCATCTCCGTGCGGCAGCGGCAGTCGAACGGACGAACGGGCTGCACGAGAGAGTCCTGCTGCTGCTGCAGGTGGTGTAGCTGGTCCAGTATGATACTGCCCGCATAGGCCTGGCGAGCAGCGCGCCTATCTTCGGTGGCCCGCAAGTAGCGTGCATGGGCAATGTTGGTGTCGGATGAGAGAGCAAGCTCGGGCTCAGGCATAAAGGCATAGATAATATCCTTGGACTCATCCAAGTCCAGGCAAAAGGCGAGCTTTGGAGTACGGTGCGGGTAACCTGCGTATGCTGAGAGCGGTACGACGAACATGTTGAGTAGTACGAGGAGCTTCGATGTTGGTGTGCAGTTGAAAAGTTATCAGGCTTTTATCCAAACGTCCCGTTGGGCTGGTGACGCGCCCTGAGGCCTGAGGCTCGGGCGGGCCATTTGAGAAAGCAATGCGGTCTAGGTCGCGGTAAAGCCGAACAAGAAAGGCCTTGGCGCATTAACTCCGACGATCAAACCATTTGGTAATCTGCCTCCACAGTCGTTCCAGCGAGCAACCAGGCCAATGCGAGCCCGATATGCAAATAATGGGGCGAGGAAACCGTCTGAGAGCTATTTCAAGCTGAAACAAGGTTATTTTACAGCAATTTCGACCGACCTAGATGTGCAGCGTCATCGGAGCCGAGGCCAAATGTCCGAGGCAGCGTCTAGACCCTCTTGGATCTACAAAGCAAATCTCTTTTCGATTGTTCAGATCCGACCTCAAGAGCTACCTTGGTGCGCTGCAGTTTGTTTTGACGAAAACGCACAAGTTCCAAGATTGTTAGTTCGACTGAGGCAGGCGCCGTCTCAGACCAAAACCTCACCTCGGTCTGCATTTACTTATAGTACATGGACCACCGGCCTGCTATGAAATATATCTGAAGTCTGGTGCATTGTCCCCCAGAGCATCGATTTCGTCGTCCGTCTTGCCCGCGATCAAATGATCTTCCTCACCCCTGGCGCGTCGAGCATTCGCTCTTCCGAACCACAGCTATGCAGATCGCGAATGAGAATAGCCGCTCTCACGGGTGTATCTCCGGATAACATACCCAGAGGACCACGAATATTGTGGTAGCGAATCCCACAATGGTGAGACTGGCAGCATGGCCGCGGATATACCGTGGCTTGTCGCCAGTCGCATAAAGGAACGGAGCCATTACACCCTATCCAGCGATATGAGCATCCGACTGGTATATGCGGGTGACCGGGACGCACCGCAGCATTCGCCAACGTGATCTGCATGCCGGTTGCTGTCGTTCGTTTGCCATAACGAGGAAGGTTGTTTGGCAGCCAGGCTACAGGGATGCCGACAAAGACGTAGAGTCCCATGGCCACAAAGAATGTGCCCGCGTAATGCACGCCGGGCGGAGCAGGAGCCAAGAGGAGCGCATAACCGACCATGGAGACAATGCCCGATGCGACTGTGAAGACCCCGCGGCGCTCCGTGTAGTCGGATAGCCTTGCGACGATGAGATACGTCAAAGCACCCTGGAAATGTGTCAACATCAGCAGTGAGATTCTCAGTAGTTCTCACGTACGAGAAAGTAGCACGGGATGGTTAACTAGCACCGCGAGAATATTAATCAGAGCCATTCAACAAGATTTGGCATTCGGGACACACCAGCTGTGTTTCGGCGGCGCTCCACTGTCCTATCTGTTGCAATACAGTGGGAAGAAAGATGCTGAAGCCTAGACCGATTTCAGAGACTCGAATCCAGTCGGCTGGCAAGGATCGCACCGTAAAGCTGTAATTTCCTGTCAGCACGAGCGAGTCTCAACATTGCGGCCTGCTCACCATGGTATTTGTGCCAAACTGAGCAAAAGCGCTGCCGCGGTTTCAGCATTGGTATGGAGAAGGAGCAATCAAAGGTGACGAACAACGCCCAAACTTTCCAATCTCTCACCGCCGCTTTCACATCGCGCCAATGGAACTCTTGCGCGTTCAGACTCTCGCCTTGCTGCGAAAGTCGCCGGGCTTGCATGAAGGCCTTTTCCTCGTGTGTCAGGAAATTCGCCGACTCCGGGCCATCGGGGAGGAGGAACAGTGTCGCAATCCCGAGAATGACTGAGGGAATGCCTCTGGAGTGAGGTGAGTTACTTCCTCCTGATCAATCAGGACTGGAAGTCATACTCGATGATAAGGATCCATCGCCAGCTGCATGCCGTCAGTGAGAGGCCGAGTCTCGCAGACTCGCCTGCGTACCCTTTCATTCCTGCAATGCCATCCATGTTTCCGACGGCGAACGCGAGTAGCCCCTGCGTCCATTCATGTAAGCGGCTGGCCGACTTGTGGCGCACAGCGTAGTCCTTACACCGCATGCTCCGGAGAGAGCTGCCGCGACGAAAAGATATCCAATTCGCACGGCGAGTTCTTTCCTCGTATAGACTATGAAGCAAACGTCAGTTTCAGTCACAAAAATGCGAAACTCGGAAACGCGAAGGAGCTCACAGAAGGTCAAGTAAATCGCCATTCCCGGGCTAATTAAATCTCAGTCGAGCGTCCAAGCGATGTATGAGTCACACACAAGAGTCCGGCCTCGAAGATGCCCAGAATTATGCGCAATGCGAGCAGTTGGTGGTAAGATCTAACGAGACCCGTGCAGGTAGCAATAATTCCCCATGCGGTCGTGATGGCAGCAACTACGAGCGCGGGCCATAGGGTTGAGATTCGTATTGGTTCTGAATTGATACATACTGTGACGTGAAGGCCTGATCTTCTTCAGCAACTGCGAAGCCGAACAATCAACATTTTGACGTCTGCAAAACTTGAGGCACGGCTGACCAAATTGCTCGGGACTGCGCTGGCCTACGATGCTGTCAGCTTTTGTACAAGCCAGGAGACGTTTATTTACGAGATATGTGACTGAGAGGACGGATACAGCCTGCGGTGGAGGTTAAGACGTTTTGGCAATCAGAGCATCATGCCGGTCGCACCGTCTGGTACATTTGTCCGACCATGTGAAGTTCATTCTCCAGTCCGTAAAGCCGAGCATTCCTATGCAAAGAGAATGATTCCTGCAGACCAACCATCAGATGGACATTCGACGCTTACCCGATGTTCACCCTGTGTGCATAGCTCTCAGCGGAAGCGCATGGGATGGCAAGAGAGCACTTGCCTGTCGAGAAAACCTGCGAGGTACAGAAGCATGGCCATCGGTGCAATATGCCAGTCAATCTCGCCGAGAGTGTCAGTGATTGTCATCCGCGCGAGTGACGCTTTCCTCAAGTCTAACCTTGCGGATCAGACGCGCCTCGTAGGCCGCATCGTAAGGCGTCCCGTTCTCGAGACGAAACGAAGTATCTGAGGCATTTGCAGTATCTTCCACATGGAGTACCGTGTGCGACTTTTCGTCCATGCTGACGTCTTTGCGATCGCCTGTCATTGCCTGCACAAGGATGCCGCGTCATTCTCAGACAGAGGACATTGCATCATGCTGACCATGAGCGACGAACTGACCAAGACGAAGCGTGGAAGCAGTCGGGAGAGCGGCAGGGAGCGCACGGTTATTCGCAATGCTCGCGGAGGCTCAAAAGGAGCCACATGACACAGAAGCCGCCTTCAGTGGCGCATGGGCGGCCTATTCATCTGTGCAGGGCAGCAGACATCTTGCAAACTAGTTCTGACATTAGCCAGGCGCTGGCTGTCCTGCGAACACAGCCGGGGAAAACGCTGTCAGGACATCTCTCAGCTAGATACTACGGCAACGAGTCGAATACAAGAATATAACAACTTGGGCAGACCTCTCCGACATATCCGCATTGCAGCGGTTATGCGTGCGCATGCATCGCTGACATCTTGCGGACAGTCTTGTAGTGGTCTCATTGAGAGGTGCGATGAGAAAGGGGATGAGAAGTGGAGCATAGCGCTGGCATTTCGAATGTCGAGGGGCGCAGTAAATTACTCATAATCGCGGTCGCCATCCACAATCGTTGCGGTCGAGAAGCGTGATGCCCTGCTCCAGAAGGGCCTCTGCAATGGCCGGCCAAGGGCTTTTCGAGATCTCGCGCCTGGACGAGATAGTTAATAACGCGTGACATCGCAGGAGACAAAGGCTCGCACTCGCTCCCGGGCCATCCCCATAAATTGGTTGCCTTGACTGTGCGAAGGGCCGGATATGCAGGAGTATCTCCTTTCCTCGACCGTTTGCCTGAAGACGCGACCGACGCGGTCAACGCTTTCGCGAGGAGCTTCCACTCCGAGATATGGTGCTTGTCTCTGAAATAAAATAGAGGTCGGATCAGGCTGCAGCAACGCCGCGGTGGGGACTTGGAACGTACGTGTACCAGTGCAGCACGATCGTGTGCAGCTTGCTATGACTTTGACCAGAGAAAGCTTGACTGTCAGAGTACATCTGCCCGAGATCATGCCGTGGTGAATTTTGCCGCGCGAAAAAGTTGAGAGGAATTTCAGACGCACCGTGTTGAGCGTCAGGGTCTCGAGGTTGGGCGCCAGCTCGAGGAGGCGCTCGCCCCAGTCGTCGTGCGTGACGACCGTCTTGAGCTTGTTGCCGTGGGCGCCGATGAAAGCCTCGCAGTCGTTGTGGTGCGGATGGTATCGGAAATCGGTGAGGGCTGGCAAGCTGGTGGAGAACGACGAGAGCAATTGTCACTGAGCAAAGCCGCACTGGCAGAAATGCGAACGGGTCACAGACCTGAACTCAACGAGGGCGTCGATGAAGGCAGGGTTGGCGCCAGGCAGAAGCTCGAGCGTTTGCAACTGCGGAAGAGTGACGGAGGTGTCGCCGGGCCTGACAGCGAACGCACACGCCCAGGTGAGCGATTTCAACACGAGAAACGCGTTGAAGACGGCGGCGTCGATTATTTCCTGGGTCGAACACGCGAGCTTGAGGCATTGCAGGGTCGCACCTGTGGTCTGGGCGATGAGGCGCACGGTGCATGGTGTGAGAAACAGATTTTCGTCGTCGTGTCTTCGTGCACAATGGACCCTGCCGCCCGCCACGCCGATGGTGATCTCGCGCAAATTCGAGCATTGAGGAATGATGGCGGGGAGGTCCTTGAGCACGAGAGAAGACCAGAGCGTTCGCACGAGCGCGCCGCACTCGGGGTGGCAGGTTAGGACGTCGAGAAATCTGGCAGCGACGCCCGTGCTGAGCAGGCGGATGTGCGCGCAGAGCACCTGTGTTGTAATGTGCTACACCCAGCGTTTCAGCTCGCGTATACAGTAAACAATGGGAAGCTGCGAGCGGGACGAACCTCGAATTCGCGGCTCACACGACGAAGACTTCTCGCTGTGCCATTGTCGAAGATAAAAAGTGTCATACCAAGGTGTGGCATGTGAGAAGTGACCGTCGTGTTCGCAGGCGTATGTGATGATTTTCTGGAGAATGAGCTTTCGGACGCTGGGAGTAGCGGATTTCAGCGGCTCGTAGAACGGGTTGATGAATGCATGGTCTACAGTCGCCCCGACGGAAGTCGTTGAAACAATCGGATCGAGGACGACTTGAGGTCTGCTACGATGATGAGTTACGGTAGCCGAGGTGTGACCAGCAGGCACACCGTGATTCCGCTTCCTGAGCATCGTGGGTAATGGCTCGAAGACCGGGAGGAAGGAAATCTTTCCATCACTGTTCCTTGGCCCAGTAGTCAATACCGGTAACCAATATGGATGAGATGGCAACGTTTGGCGACAGCAATGAGTAGATCGGACGCATGGGACCACCGTGAAATGTCATGTAGTTTTGATCGAGGACGACGACCGTGGGTTCCTCGCGCAGTGCGAGAGCATCCGCAATGCACGCCATATCTTCGTTGCCAGTGTAGGGGTACCGGGATGCGCGACGGCGAAATTGAGGGCTGTATTCGGGAAAGACAAACCTCTCCTACAGTGTAACGTTGATTTAGCGGTGCCTGCGACAGGTTGAAATTGTACGCACCAGGTGCGTCCACCGACCAATCATTATACAGAGCATCAAGAGGACCTGGTCGAACTTTGCGTTGCTGACAGCTTGATGCGTCGACAAAATGACACGCCGCGGGTCGACGTATTTGAGAATGGAAATGATGCCGGTCTCGTCGTCGTTGGACCATATGGCGAGCGAGAAGCATAAGTCTCTTATATTCGGCGCAACACCAACGACCGCGGAAACGTCAAATCCGCCTTCAACGCGCAGCTTCTTGATGAAGCTGCCAAACGACGGATTTCGAGTGAGCGCGCGCGCAAGCGAAGCAGCCTGCGCCTTGGACCGGATGACGACCGTTTCGTAGAGCCACGGCGTGCAGACGCGCATCCACCGCTTGCAAACCAAAAGGATTCGGGACGCCGAGATTGCCGTTTTGCTGAACGGCGATCGTGGACCACAGTCTGCAAAGAGCTCGTCGGGAACGAACAGCGAAGGCCCAAGAATCTCGTGCAGCAATTCGTCAGGCAGGTTGTGCGCCATGTTGTAGGGGATGCGCGGGATAGCAACGGCGATGTGGCGAAGACTGGCAAGCGTTAAGTAAAGTTTGAGTTGTTTGATTGTCATCAACTAACAAAATATTGAATGATGGTGAGTACCTTGTCCTGGTATAGCTCTCCATCCTAGCTTCAATGTACAGTAACGGTATTGGGCCCAGCGGTCACCCCAACCTCGAAGAGTTTCTCTGATCTTCAGCCTCACAGCGAAAGGTTCATTAGCAAGGCTCAGAAAAAGACAGTCCTTGGAATTTCCGAAGTCTGCAGAAAGGATGATGGATAGTGACTGCTCAAAGCGTGCTTGGCGCGTGAAAAGCAGAAGGAGAAGGTCATTCAGGCGGAGCTGGAAGCGTTCCTCTGGTTCATTCCGGAACGTTCGCGAACGGTGTTTACGCGTCCATTTGCCGAGTCATACTTTCGATTGCGGACTGTGCAAGCGCAACGCGTCAGCTGCAACGCACGTCCAGGATGATTCAGCGCTCTGTTAGCTGCGTATAAAGCTGGCGATGCTGGCTCGGACTCTGCTTCAACTGTTCAGTTACAACCGCCATGTTCGTCGTCCACACGCACCCTGTCTACCAGCGCCGCGCTCCCAGGCTTCCGTCCTACCACCCATTCAGCGTCGAGGGCACCGTTTACGCTCCAGTTCCTGAGCGGGCCCTGGCAGACCCTGTGCAGCTCGCTCGGGCACGTTACTTGCACGCGCTCGGGGAGCAGCAGGCCGCACGCGAGGCGTATGCTGCCCACCAGCTTCGTTCTTTCCAGGACGAAGCCGCTGTATACCTCCAGCAGCAGCAGCGTCTTCGCCGCCAGTTTGCAATCGAGGAGGCCCAGAGAGCTCGGCGCGAGCAGCTCATCCAGGCCCGTCGCGATGAGGAACTCCGCCGACGCCGCCAGGAGATTGAGGAGCACGAGTTCAGCCAGGCTTTGATGCTGGCTTTTGAGCTGGTCAGCCACGTCGAGGTTTGTATCTTGTTCTCGCGGTTTAAACCCAATACTGACTTCTATACTCAGCCTCGTCACGTTGAACATGCTCCAGCTCGTCCAGCCTGCGCTTGCACACATAGACACGTGCATAGGACGGTCAGGCCTACGCCCGTACCCACACCACCGCAGCCAACGTCGGTTCCTGTCGGAGCTGCGCCGTCGCGCCCCGTTTCTGCTTTCCAACCGCGCGTCCGCTTCTCCCCGCAGGAATCGTCTGCTCGCGTTCCCGTGACCTCGCCCTCGAAGCCAGCAGCCAGTCCCGTCACGCTCAAGTCGGCGTTGAAGCCAACCGTACCGCCGGCGCCCATTCGCATTGGCATCCGCGAGTCCAAGGCCGAATCATCCTCGTCCGCATCGGCTTCAACCCCGGCACAACCTGCGGCGGCGGCTGCTCCCGTCCGCATTCCCATCCGCGAGTCCAAGGGCAAGGCGTCCTCGCAAGTCCGCATCAATGTGGTGTCCACCCCCGCGCCTAAGTCGCTCGCGCCTGCCGACGCCATCGCCGCTCTCATGCTCCTCGAAGCGGACCTTGACGCTTTGGCTCTCTCCACGACCTCGTTGCCGCTGCTCAAGTACCAGCTCAACGGTATCCTCGAGAGCGTCGATGCCATTGAGAGCGGTGGGCACGACGCCGTGCGCGAGGTCCGGCGTGCGCTCGTAAGGCGCATTGAAGAAGCGCTGGTTGCGGTCGAACAAGGTGACGCTGTGCCTGCCGCTCCTCACCGCGCTGTCGGTATCACGATCAATGAGCCCATTGCCGGCCGCGTCGAGGTGAAGGCGGCCCCGCAACCTGCACCATCCGCCGTGCCCGTTCACTCCGACGCGACTGCTGCGCCCGCACCCGTAGCATCGGAGCCTGATCTCGTCGGGGCTGTTGAGGATGCGCCTGCGTCGCAAGAAACTGCTGTTCATACCGCCGCGACAGATTCCGCGCCTGGGCTCGACGGCTACGTCGTGGATGACTTCCTCGACGCAACACCAGCCGCGCCATCTTCTCCGGCGCCTGCATCTACTTCCGCGCCACCCGACAAGCTCGCGTCGCCGGATCCCGCTAAGCCTACTCTTGTCGCCGAACTGGCTCCTGTAGTCAAGAAAGACCAATCCATCGACAGCGCTGGCGAGGAATCCGTTGCTACGCCCATTGCTACGAGTGGCGAGCAGCCCGTTGCAACGCCGGCCGCGACCAACGACAGCCTCACCTCCTTCGACGCTGCGTCCTCCCGCAGCTCGCCCGCCGCGGGACACGTCTCTCTTCCCGCTGCATCCTCCGCCGTCGCCGTCGCTGCCGCCGAGCCAACTTCTGCTACCGCGGTCGCCGTCGCTGCTGCCGACTTAACTTCCCCTATTGCCGCCGCCGCACCGACTTCGCCCGAACCCGCCTCGCCGACACCCAGCGAGACGCCGCTGACGGCGTCCTACCCGCCCGAGCAAACTTTCGCCGCGCCGACGCACCCGGCCGTCGAGCCCGGTTCGGATGGCGAGTGGGAGAGGCCCAGCGGGAGTGAGGGCGAGAAGAGCGACTATGAAGTGCTGTAGCCTCGATGTAATACTTCTAAAGCATATTTTCTTGCACTGTTATTGCATCATATTAATGTTAATCTTGCATTCTTTCGTCCAACTGCGTAAGACTCTTGGTAGGCGCTCGGTTCTGAAGGTGTCAGGTGTGAGAGGGCAGTGGATGCCGGCGTCCTCCGGAAATCTCTTCTTCCTGCTCGTTCACCAGCCCCTCGGGCCAATGCCAATCAATTCGAAATAGTGGCTTGATTACGCTGTCACCAACATCTCCCGCGCCCGACCCGCGGCAGGATGGACTTGCCCTGCGCAGTGAACTAGTGACGTCTGGAGGTTTTTTCGTCTTCAAGTTCGAACCTCGTAACTTTCCCGGCTGCCGCCGTCGTTCAGTCGCAAAAATTTAATGGCCTTCTTGGAAACTTGCCGCGACGACTATACTATGCGAAGCTATGTGCCTTGACGTTACGATGACTGGCGCGTTGCCCGACTTCCGTCGGCTCTTGGAAACGCGGACCGCTGTGCGCAACGGTACGCCGCACGCATGCAGATTCCGCGCGCGCGTTGAGCACGATGCTTCGGCGGTAGCGGGCGCCACTGCTGTTTGGGACTTTGGGCCGTGAATATGGCACTCGAACGCTACCTGCGACTCGTCTTGAGCGCGCCAATTTTCTGCTGCCAGTGCGCCGCCTGCTCCTATAGCGTCCCGCTGTGTATTATCTCCGTCGCGCCTGCCCGGTCATCTCTAACCCAATACGTGTGCTCACGATGAGCACCTACCTGTGCTCAAACCGTGACCAGGAGGCCGCGCGCCGCATAATGTCGTGGTACACGCTCGCTGATGACATTGCCCTGAGCTCTCTGACTTCACACTGTGCTCGGACACCGCGCGGTGTGTGACTGAAGCTCCGTGACGGCGCGACGCGCACCTTGGCCGTGCTCGCCGTGCCAGTCAGCAGACGGGGCTCCCCGCGTCCCAAGCCGCTGTCAATTCTGTGCGGCGCCCTGTTTACCGCACTGAGCGCAGCGCCCTCTCGCGCAACGATGCCGTGTGGGGGCTCGTCTGGGCCTACCCGGCCTCATGTACGCGCCATCCAGAGCCGCGGAGCAGGCGAACAGCCTGTCGTGCAGCGTAAACGGCTTTGCGTGTATCGCAGACTCATGACGCATCGCCGCAGCGTGTGGGCACGGCGCGCGACACACATCGGAGACCTCGATGGAGTCGACGCGACGAGTATGGGGAGCCCAGTGAGTGCATAGCGCCACCTGCAAGTGTCGCCATGCTGTAGCAGGAGCCCGCCGGCCGACATGGCGTAGGGAAGCCGGTTCTCCTCGTCCTCGCACTGTCTAACAGGTTGCACACGCCGGACTGTGCATCGTAAATCGAGATATGCCGTGGCCTGGCGTTCGTTATGCTTCCTCCGTGCGCTTGCCACGCATCCTGGCGTCCACAGCCGCCTAGTATGGTACCGAGCGAGTCAGCAGGATCTTTGCTTTGGCAATTGCTGAACCAGATTTCGCGGAGGCTCACACTGGTTACAGACTTCTCGATGTCTCACCGTGAACTCCAGATGCTGCACACGCCCTAGTGTTACCTGCGAACCTGCACGCGTCGCCATGCTCATTCTTGACTCGACCGGCGCTGTCTGCTCTTACTTCGAATTATCACCGCGTCTGACTCTGAACGCTCCTCGCATGTGACCACGTTGCAATAGGGAGTTGACAGTGTTCTATCCAGCGAAGGAACTTCGGCGTCGGAAACAATGCATCTGATCACGGCAAGCCGACGTGCTGAGCAACTCATCGATCGCGCGGGACAGGTACCTTTGCCCTCTCTCACTGCATCATGCCTCGGCGCACTATGCATTGCCGTGCGCGCGTTGCAGGACTCGAGCCTTGAGGCAGCTTACTTCGACGCAACGACTACGAAACGTTCCAAACAGTCACTGCATTGGGCCAGGACGTAATACATTGTACACTTGTCGAATCGAAACACCACTCCTTTTTTCTACGGTTTTCTCCCATTTTCCGTTTTTTTCCCGTCACTTTTCTCTCCATTTTCTGTCATTTTTTTTCCTCCGTCATTTCTGCCCTCGTTGCTTTTCCGTACCGGTTCCTTGTTGAGATGCTCGAGGCGAGACTAGACGACACGCCGCAACTCGTAGTGGTCACGTGTGCCTTGTGCCGCAGTCGTCGTCCTCGCCGCCAGTGCGCGGTCATCACTAGTACTGGTCGAGACCATGCGAGCTCTGAGTAGTGGATAAATGTACCGATCAGCTATCCGCAGATAATGGTATAAGCAATTGTCTCACCAGGGTGCCGCCGTATTTCTGGAGTAGGCGGTCGACAAGCGCCTGAGCACCAATCACACATCTGGCTTTACGCCAAAGTCTGTAAGTCTCGCGCATAAAGTGAAGATCAGTTGCAGACGTTTGGGTGCCCTGGGAGAGGTAGGTTCAGTGCGTGCGGCCAGATCTGTCAGATCACTCCTCACCCAAAGCACATAGAGCCACTCCCAGTTCGATTGCGCCAATGTATGTTCCCCACCACCTAGCGCTGAGACCCAGAGGCTCGCTGCGTGATTGTGCAGGTAGAGTCTGTTAGGATTGACAGCTTGCCCGGTTTCGGCCACTGTGAGATGGTGCAGCTCAGAACCAGGCAGATGCAAAATAACTCTCGCCCCACGTACAAAAGCGGTTGATGGCTTGTTGACGATTAAGAATGTCCATGACAGCAGGGCGACCTCGATAGGCGTTGTCTTTATACACGCCAGCAGTGGCGTCAAGCTCAAAGCGCTGGCATCTTCCATACGTAACAGGCACTGACATGACGCCTCATTGGATACTGCCCAACTGGAATCGTGTTACATGCTGCTCACCTAGGCTGTTGTCATATTGAGATCTTGTATAGGGCGTGAACACGTTGTTCTCGGGGTCGTAAAGACCATAATCCTCCACCATATATGGCTGTACGGATTGGTTAAGGAGAATCGGGTTGGGGGGGTTGAGGGCGTTTCCTGCGTTGTTCATGATGGAGCGTCGACAATGAGCACAACAGAATGCGAGGCGGATGTGTCACCAGTCCATGCCAATGGTAGTGGCTTATATACCAGTGGGGACGGAGTTTAGCCACATGTGTTCCCAATGAAGCACAATGGCGAGTAGGAGCAGTGACTAGACACAACACAGAAGACGCTGCTTCTGACATCGGCTGTTTTTGTGAGAATGCTGAGATCGGGTCCCTTGACTGATGGTTCGCAGTTCACGTAACCTCGACTCCGGCACTATTGCTCGAGAACGTGTCGGCATCCACCAGGGATTGTTATCCTGCCCCGCCCCGCGGTCATCTTCTCCGTCGGACTTGCCCACCAAGATCTCATGAGCCAATCACAGGAAGCACATGACATGAAAACGACTGACGGTAACATTGCAGGAGCAGACGAAAAGTACGGCGAAGCTAGATGAAGAAGCCTGCTGCACCCGCCAGGGGCTCCAAGCCTTCGGAATGACTAACTGCGACCTCAACTTCTTGTAGAACCCACCTGCCCACTTTAATCTAGGGAATACACTGCATCGTCATAACATATCTAAGGCATCATCGAATGCCGCCGAGACATGAAGCAAAATAACTCCTCGGAGTTCCAGGTACATAACGGTAATCATGCCGAACTCTCGGCAGCTACGACGACAGACAACGGTTAAAAGATCCATGTGACAGCACCTAAAGCGTTTGCAGCAAATACATTTTCAATATCGATATGGCTCGGCTCGTGCAGCCCACAGCCACATGAGACAGATGGTGCACATGATTGGCTATAGGAAATAGGGGTGGCTTGGAGCTGAGCTGGGTTGTTTATGCCGGGTGAACGTCCCAAGAGCATCCTCAAGAGGCAGGATCCGCTTCTGTCAAACCCTCGGCGGAGGGCATCACGGGAACACTACTTACTATGTAGCCACGGATGTCCCTGATTGCTCATCCAGCGATGCGTAGGTCAACAGAAGACCCGGCAACCAGCCTGCGGCGCTTTGCTGTGGACCTACATATGCCGCCGTATTCGGAACGCGACGAGCGCGGTGCAAATGACAATGGGCACCGGCGGAAAATGCCTCATCTGCTCACGTACTGCCCAGTCCGAACCACTTGACAGGGAGGCCACGGTTCTTCTTTTGGACGGAGGAGAACATATGACTGCCGCATGCACGCGCGCTGTCTTCTGTGGAATTCAAGCAATCGATTGCCGTTGAAACAAGAAGCAACCTCCGATTACCCGATACATAACGCCAGTCATTCCGAACTACTGACACTACAATTGTGAAGGACGGCAATTCGATGACATTCTCAGGGATATGACATCGAAGCCTACGTCCTTGCAGCAAGTATCATTTGCAGAGTACGATGTGGCTCAGATCTAGATCGGAATTTTGGAGCGCACGGCCACACGAGTCAAGGCGGCAGATATGGGGCACATGATTGGCCATAGAAAATAACAGGGGATTCTTCACCGCTCCGAGCCGCCATTGTGATTCCGCAGTAGCCTGGAATCGTGCGCGCAATCTGTCCGCCAGTCCGCCAAAAGCGGCTAAGGGCCTCCCATGCATTGGAAAGTCAGTAATTACAGCGTAATGTTTGGGAAAAAAAAATTATATCTCCAGTGAGCATGCTGAAGTCTTGGCTGAAGTCCCAGATCTTCGCTGCCCGGGGCTTCGCACGGGGTACAGCTATGATCCTTACTACTGTAACTACATCGGTCAGCACCCATGCATCTGACGGCTACCGTTGCTTAAATTCTTCGTAGATGGCTGTGCCCCGTACAGCGTCTTGAACCAGAACAACTTCTACGGTTCTACTGTTCGCTCTCTTGACTCCCTATGGATCTGGCACACGTGACATTAACTATCAGGTCTCACACCTTCCGTCCTTCTACTAGAATGTCCGCGTCGAGCCAGTGACAAACCATCGCGGCATATTCAAAATTTACGGAGATCGGCTCTGCGGCTACGTGGAAGACATCTGCAACAAATGGGCGCTCGAGCGGCTCTAGCACCTTGAGAATCACCAGTAGTAATGTCGCGCTATGTTCTACACCAAGAGCGTGCGAGGAACAGTTTGAGGACCGCGGCGTGGCGGGGAGCGCCGGCGGGTGTGCGGAGCAAAGTACTCTACGCCTGAAGCTGCTGGAAGAGCACAAGCTGGCGCCTGCAGGAGCGATATGTATTTTATGCGGGGACGCGAGGAATCGCGCTCTACGTCTGGTTAGACAGCGGACAGCGACATAGGTAACATATAGCGGCTGCACCGTGCGATTTCCAACCGGCCGATGCCGCGCCGAAAGGTTTGGTCAGTGCCCCTCAGTCCAACCCTGCAGAGTCACCGATGGCCTGCGTCTCCCGGCCATGGCCTGTTGAGCGTGTTCCATTCGAGCTCTGGCACCGTATATTCCAGGATATGTCTCTCGATGGGATTCTGGTCGTCATGCAAGTTTGCTGGCTCTGGAGGGCCGTTGCATTCGAATGCAACGCGTATGCGTCTGACATCGTGCTCGAAAGGCCGAAACATTCAGCTGCGGAACTATTCCTGCTACGGTTGAGGCGCACCGCGTCGCGACAACCCACGTTGGAGGTGTCGATTGACCAGCCATGGGAGCTGCTGGGTACCCTGGTCATGCCCGCCATCGAGGAACACCTGTCTGGTATTGGGGCTCTGAGCTTGAAGTGTCACTCTGCAGACGCTGCAAGCGTTATGGACCGTCTGCGACGTCCCGCTCTGCGGCTGCGTAGGCTTCGCCTGGCCTTCATACTGGACCAGGATTCATCTGCCATCAGTCGCGGTCTATCGTTGGACCTAACCCATCCACCCATTGATCTACCCGGTTTACCCTTGGACTTGCTGGACAACCACGCGCCCAATCTCAAATCGCTGTCTCTTGATAACGTGGATTTCCTGCCCGGTCCCATGACACGCACGCTATCTAGTGTAATTCATTTGCACATGGGCTATTCTCCCAGCGCGCCGAGGCAGCGCTCTTCTGAGCGCATGTGGAAATACTTCCCGGCACTCAGCGCGCTTACCCTTTCGGGGCCAGCTGAAATGTGGCATCCTGTCTATCGCGATCCCCAGTCTTGGCGGACCATTCAGCAATTGCACTTGGATCTGGAAGTCAGCAGCGCGTACTATCTCCTCAAAGAACTGAAATTCTTGTCAAAGCTTCCCATCATTAGGGTCTTCCATCCTTACGAATGGACGATGCGCCAATGCCGGTCCCACATACCAGGGCCGCTGGATGTAGCTATCAGGTCGACCACTTTGCAGCGCTCCGAGGTCTGTTTCACGGACAGAAACACCCGTATCACGCGGGTCTATACTGCGCGCTGGACGCCAGGTTATGCGCCCGAAATCCATAGTCTTCTCGAGCTCCATGCCACGCCCGAGCGGATGATCTCCCTCACAATATCCGCTACGTGGGAGTGGCTGCAGATAGCCGCGTTCGGAATGAAGGACCAGAATTTGTCCAGCCTCAGATTCATCGTCGACGATGGGATCGACTTTGCGTTGCTAGGCACGCAGACGAAGCCCCGCTTCGACTGTCTCTCGGTCGAGAGTCTGGTGTTGCGCTCCGAATCCGCCACTCCGTTGGTGATGTCCTACGAAGATGTGGAAGCATTTGTTGGCTCGGCATTAGACCTCCCTCAAGACGCCGAAGGGAGACCTCGCTGCAGTCTGGTGCTCGAAAATGTGAATCTAGTTGGGCCGCTGGAGATTCTAGATGGGCGGTTCTGCAAAATACAGCACGACGATCTATCCCGGTGGAGGTACGCCGATACGCTGCTTGCGCGGTCTGGTAGCTAGCGTTTTGATCCTTTTACCGAAGGTATCCATTCACTCCGCCTCCAGAGGCCTGAAGCTGCCATCTGCTGGAGATATCCATTGCCGCTTTCATTATCTGAAAAATCCGTCGTCATGATCTGATTGTGCGCAGTATGTACTG
Organism: Auricularia heimuer; assembly: GCA_002287115.1. Taxonomy (NCBI): domain Eukaryota; kingdom Fungi; phylum Basidiomycota; class Agaricomycetes; order Auriculariales; family Auriculariaceae; genus Auricularia; species Auricularia heimuer. Next base: position 1,706,582 of record NEKD01000003.1, on the reverse strand, counting down.
TGGCAGCGCGTCGACTTTGACACTCCAAGTTCATAGAGAACGATTGATTTGCAACTCGCGCTTCTGAAAACAGGTGGCCAACACGCACCTGTGATGAGAAAGCGTCATTGAACAAAATAGACTCTAACCCGTAGCTTCGTAGAGTGATGGAAGACGAGGAGAAGGAGGTTCAGGCGGAGCTGGAAGCGTTTCTCAGGTTCATTCCGGAACGTTCGCGAACGGTGTATTGCAGACTGTGCAAGCGCAACGCGTCAGCTGCAACGCGCGTCCAGGATGATTCAGCGCTCTGCTGGCTGCGTATAAAGCTGGCTATCTTGGCTTTGGTCTGCTTTCAACTGATCAGTTACAACCGCCATGTTCGTCGTCAACACGCACCCATTCTGCCAGGGCCGCGCTCCCAGGCTCCCGTCCTACGATCCATTTGGCTTCGGAGCTCCGGTTTACGCTCTGGTCCCTGAGCTGGCCCTGGCAGACCCTGTGCAGCTTGCTCGGGCACGTTACTTGCACGCGCTCGAGGAGCAGCAGGCCGCACGCGAGGCGTATGCTGCTCACCAGCTGCGAGCCTTCCAGGACGAGGCCGCCGTGTACCTCCAGCAGCAGCAGCGTCTTCGCCGCCAGTTTGCAATCGAGGAGGCCCAGCGAGCTCGGCACGAGCAGCTCATCCAGGCCCGTCGCGAGGAGGAACTCCGCCGACGCCGCCAGGAGATTGAGGAGCACGAGTTTAGCCAGGCTTTGATGCTGGCTTTTGAGCTGGCCAGCCACGTCGAGGTTCGTATCTTGTTCTCGCGGTTTAAACCCAATACTGACTTCTATACTCAGCCTCGTCACGTTGAACATGCTCCAGCTCGTCCAGCCTGCGCTTGCGCACATAGACACGTGCATAGGACGGTCAGGCCTACGCCCGTACCCACACCACCGCAGCCAACGTCAGTTCCTGTCGGAGCTGCGCCGTCGCGCCCCGTTTCTGCTTTCCAACCGCGCGTCCGCTTCTCCCCGCCGGTATCGTCTGCCCGTGTTCCCGTCCCCTCGCCCTCGAAGTCAGCAGCCACTCCCGTCACGCTTAAGTCGGCGTTAAAGCCCACATCACCGCCAGCGCCCATCCGTATTGGCATCCGCGAATCCAAGGCCGAATCCTCGTCCGCGTCGGCACCAACTCCACCCCAACCTGCTGCGGCCGCTGCTGCTACCCGCGTTCCCATCCGCGAGTCCAAGGGCAAGGCTTCGTCGCAAGTCCGCATCAACGTAGTATCCACCGCTGCGTCCCAGTCGCTCGCGCCAGCCGACGCCATCGCCGCTCTTTCGCTGCTTGAGGCGGACCTCGATGCACTTAATCCCGCGACGTCGGTGCCACTCCTCAGGCACCAGCTCAACGGTATACTCGAGAGCGTCGATGCTATCGAGAGCGGAGGTCACGACGCCGTACGCGAGGTCCGGCGTGCGCTTGTGAGGCGGATCGAGGAGGCGCTCGTTGCGGTCGAGCGTGGTGACGCCATTCCCACCGCTCCCCGCCGCTCTGCCGGTATCACGATAAATGAGCCCGCTGCCAGCCGCGTCGAGGTCAAGGCTGTCCCGCAACCTGCACCATCCGCCGTGTCCGTTCACTCCGACGCGACTGCGGCGCCCATGCCCGCAGCATCGGAGCAAGTCATCCTGGAAGACGTCGATGTTGCGCCCGAACCTCAAGAGCCAGCTGCTCCTTCTGCCATGACTGATGCTGCGCCTGTCGTTGAAGGCTACGTCGTGGACGACTTCCTCGAGCCGACACCAGTTGCGCCGTCTTCTCCGGCTTCGTCTACTCCAGCACATCTGGGCGTGCTCCCAGTACGAGACCACGCAGAGCAGGCTCCTGCTGCCGAACTGGCTACCACGTTCGAGGAAGACCAAACCATCACCAGCGCTGGCGCGGAGCCCATTGCTACGACTGACGAGGGCTCCGTCGCTATGAATGAGGATAAACCTGTTGCAACTACAGCTCTGGCCAACGACGACAGCATTTCCGTCGAGGCCGCGTCCTCGGGCGTTGATATTGACTCTGTTCCTACCTCGCCTACCAGCGCCGCCGGGTCCGCTTCTCTGCCTGCCGCCGTCCCCGATCTGCCCACCACTGTTGCCGACCCAACTTCCCCGCCGCCGCCGCCGCCGCAGTACCAACGTCGCCTGTAGTCGCTGACCCCGATGGTCTCGCCTCGCCCACCCCCAACGAGACCCCGCTGACGGCGTCCTACCCACCCGCGCAAACCTTCGCCGCGCCGACGCACCCTGCTGTCGACGCTGGCTCCGACGGCGAGTGGGAGAGGCCGGGCTCGAGCGGGAGCGAAGGCGAGAAGAGTGATTACGAGGTTGTCTAATTGTGTATTTGCTCACTCTCAGTTTGTATACCCACACTGTTACATCTACTGTACTGGCCTAATAGTTCCGCACTCCTTGAATCTATCTTTTTCTTGTTCAATATTTTTGAGTTGCCTTGCTTGAGCCTCGGAGGAAGAGTGGTAACTGGTCAAGTACTTCAACAACAGAGTTTGTGGGCCAAGATCTGACTTTGGTTTGGGCTCCCTGGTGTTGACGAGTGAAGTATGATATGCAATCATCTCCCTGCGTTTACTGGGCATTGCAACACAAGTCGGAGTTGGATGAAATGAAGTGGCGGGGTACCGCTTGCAATTGACTGCGCGCTGTGAATTTCACTCTTTGCTCTCGACCACCATCATGTCTTTGGCAATCAGTCCCATGACGGAAAGCGAGATTCCCGTCATCACCCAGCTCCTCCACAAGGCTCATGTATCTCCGAACGGCATCAGCGCGCTGCTTCTCACTCGCCCGCCATCGCAGGCGTCGCTTGATCAGCTAGCTCACTGCGGCGCGTCTGCGGGCCTTCCGCGAGGATCCCACCGTGCGCTACATGAAGGCCACCGACGTCAGCACGGGCGAGATCATCGCAACCGCCAGGTGGCACTTCTACGAGACCGAACGCAGCGAGGCGGATGCGAGGCGCGACGCCGTGTTCCCGGCGGACGAGATCATCCCGGAGTTCAACTTGGCCATGCATAACGCGCTCCTGGGCCCGCTCCGCCGCGCCCACAAGGACATTATGGGCACCAGGCCGCACGCGTTTCTTTCGTCGCTCGTCGCCGACCTTGCCAGGGCCGCCGTGGCGCCGGCGGGATGCTCGTGCAGTGGGGACTGGATCGCGCGGACGAACTCGGACTCAAAACTTATCTGGACGCTACTCCCATGGGCCGAGGTCTCTATGAGAAGAACGGATTTGAGGTCGTGAAGGAGATCCCGTTCGACCTTGCATCTTGGGGAGGCGAGGGAACGTTTTCACACGTCTGCATGATTCGGAAGCCAAATGCGAAGGTCTGAACATGCGATCTATGGGCCGAGTGTATGATGCTCCATTGTAGCCTTGCTAGTACATTGCCCATGGAGCTTGGAAGTCACAGCAGCGACCCTGGAGATCCACAGGAACAGTATAGCAGGGCATATCCGGCGCTAGGTAGGCGTATAGAGCTGCAGTGAGACGACCGCAGGACAAGGACAAATCCATGGCAACGACACTGGCAGTGATCATCGAGTTGTGCGTGGGGACATTGGCCTTCGCAGAATGCTGCCCGATGCCCACTTCAAACCCAGCAGCAACATATGGTGTGTATGGCAAAGAAATCGAGCAGTATGGTGCGCGTATGGCGTAAGACAGACTCAACGCCGGGCTGCGATTTGTTTCGTCAAGTTGTCGATGTACATCTGTAGTGTGGCATTGCCGGACGAAAGCTTGTCACAGTCGGCCTCTGCAGCCTGTATCTTCGACAGTATGACTGAAGAAAGTTAAAAAGATATCCGATACTCGTACGCATAGAAGTAGCGCGCACCGCGAAGGTCGTTCTGCGCTGCTATGATGTCCCTTCAGGTCGACATAAGTGATAGCTCGTACCATGAATAAAATGCACCGTACTTTATAACCTTGTCCTTCTCTATAGCCTCTTTGATAACATCTCGAGGTGCAGGAGGCTCTGCAACTGCGGCCCAGCCAGCGTTGGGGTCAAGATCAGCAGCAAACGACATGCCAGCCGCGTTGTCGGCAAATAGCGACAACCAGTCTGAACCTCCTTTCTCGACGTCTTTACTGCGCCAAGCTGCAACCCGCGTTCACCATCGGCGAAGCAGGTCACCCAAACTGGTCGCCAGCAGCCACCGAGGTCACGTGCACGCGCTCCGCGACGACCGGACGGCCTGACGACGTGCACCCACTTCCTCCTGTCCTCTCAGTCCACGTTTGCGCGCAGCACATGACGCGAGCGGAGGAACGTTTCTGTGCTCCTATTGGTCCATTGCCTTCGCGGATCTTTCCAGCTCATTTCTGATGGTGTTTTTCCACCATTTCTGATGCTGAAAGCGCAAATCCAGGCACGCTCCCACCGGTAGAAACGTTTCGAGCTCTCCGATTGGTTGCCCATCGTACTGTGGTCAGAATGCGCTGTGGAACGTTCTGATAGCGACGGTGTAGTCAGAAAGCTCGCCGATTTTTCTGATGGAGGGTGTATGGGTTAAATAGTATGCTGGGGACGCACTGCTACTCGTCTCCACGACTCGCGCAGGCCTCGTCGTAGCCGCGGATTTCTGATCATCCCATTATGTCGTCCGCTCGCACTTCCGCCGCATCAGCAGCCTCGTCGAAGACTCCCAGTCCTCCCATCGAAGAGCAGCTGGCCGAGCTCTCTCTCGCCCCCAAGAATTCAAAGCGCCCGAAGATTACTGCGGGAAGCTCTCAGGCGGTCGAAGACGTATTCGCGATTCTTTCCGAACGGGAGCGCCCGCGCCTGTGCCCGCTGAGGCAGCCATACGCCGCGGACCTGCACGACCGCATTGAGGAGCTCGAGACCACCGCGTCCGTCCGTGCTGGTACGCTTTCTCTCTGCGCGCAGACCTCTTGAATTACTGTCTGACGACGCAACAGCGCTACATCTCCTGAACGACGACTTCATCGCGGTGCATGAGAACTGCCATGTGGGCCTGCTGCACGACCACGATCGCACTGCGCGCCTTATCTTCGCCGTGGTCCATCGCAGGGAGAAGCTTTACCTTGAGGCCGAAGGTGCGTTCCTTTTATCGCCAGACGAGATTGCAATGCGATGCCTCATACCCACTCACAGAGATCTGGAAAACTCTCGAGCACCCCCTCATCAAGCGGCTGTACGACGGCCAAGGCGGCCCGCTGAAATTTCAGCGCGCTGTGGAGGCTGCTGACGGGAAACGTGTCAGCGAGGCGAAGCGAGCTCCGCTCGAAGAGGTCCAGTTCGCTGAGCTCAAGGCGCTTGCGCGCTGGGCGATGGACCACGCTGGAAAGGAGAAGTCTTCGTCGACCTAGAATAGAGTTTCATTTCTGATCTGTCTCAACTCTTTCGTTGTTATCAACCGTCAGTCCCCCGTTGGGAATGCAACTCCCATTTTGGCCTGAGTGCTTGCTAAATTGGACGGTCGCCTTACGAGTGTTCTGATACGGAGGCCGCATATGGAATCACCTCGGTTTCTTTAGTTTGGACGCAGGGCTGCCAGTGGGCGATGCAGTTTGTGCAGTTTCACGGAGACGGGTCCAGGCGAGGCGCCCTTTGCCCTGGGACTATGAGATGAGTTACCACATTCGGTCTGCTGTAGCATGCGTACTCGTTTTCATAGGGCAACACACGACGACCAGGCCCTGACTATGTTTATCCTCGTCTTTCATGGCAGGACCAGAAGTAGATTCACCGGAGACCGCAGTCGATTTTTTATAATGGAGATATGAACATACGCTCTGTATCCTTACTGTGCATGTTTCAAGGATTGTTTACATAGATCCTTAGACTTTGAGGGCTCGAGCCGTTGCCACCTGGTTTGCCGCGGACCCGTCCGGTGTTCTTCCGGAGGCCGCACGTTGTGCCATTCAGCCAGACTGAGTTCAATTAATTATTTCTTTATGAGCAAGCCTGTCAGACGGACTACTACCCCTGAGATTCACCTTTCATTGGGATTATGCTGGCGGGGGATCCGACGATCTACATAAGCGGTGCTGTGGGGGTCTCGGCTGATGCAGCACGTGGTTATCCAGTCCGCGTCAACGGTCGGCCAGATGATGCCCGGTTGCTTTTCTCTTCCTGTTTCTCACCATTCAGCTTCATGCGTTCTCTTGCGCTGACCATCGCGTTCTCGGCGCTGGCGCGCGCGCTGAACGTCACGATTGACGACGTCGACACTGCGTGGGCCTATGCGCCCGCGAAGGATGCCTGGGGCGCTATGTCTGCCTCGAACCCTTGCGCGGACTGCCAGAGTCAGCCGGACCCGACGCAGACGATGGGTGGGACATGGCATGACTGTTCCAAGGACGGTGCGTGCTGCCCCCTCATCGAATACGGCCTGCGTACTCATAGCTCTTGAAGGAACAGCGACGTTAACGTTTAACGGGACGGCTGTCACGATCTACACTATCTGCCCGGGTATGCATGATCGCTGATTAATTAGTTCATGGCTCGTAGCTTATTTTTTGGTGTACAGGTCCGCATGAAAACGATGTTTACAGGGGGCATTTCACGTCAGTGCTGCGAAATGGACTTTGCGTGCTCGGTAGCTCATCGTTACTTAGATTCGAACTCGACGGCAAGGACACCGAGCAACCCTTCCTCGAGCGTCAACTCGGATGCCCACACAACATCTACAACTACCCCATCTATAACGTTTCTGGCCTCCGTTTTGCCCAACACACGCTTCAAATTAGCAATCACGCCGGAGCCGCGCGCTCGAGCGAGTACGTTGCACCCCCTCCCGATACTCCACCACGCTGACGTGCCACGTGAACTCAGCCTGCTTATCGACTACGCCGTCATCGACGACGGGACACCCGACCCAAACGCGCCGCCGGTGCCGCCCGCGAAAAAGTCGCTGCCAGTCGCCGCCATCGTGATCCCACTGCTCGTGATCATCGCCGTCATTCTCGCCGGAGCCTTCTTCTTCATCCGCAGACGGAGACAGGTCGCTCACGGTACGTGGAATATCGCCATTTTTCTCACCGTATCGCGCCAGCTCACCGGCGGATGCAGAGCGAGCGATTTACACCGAGCCTTCGCCGTTCAAGCCGCCGTCCCTGACGTCGTCCATCCCGATGACAGCCTACGTATCAAGCGCGCGTCCCGGTCACAGCTGTCAGTCCCTCGATTCCATTGCATCCATTTCCCACAGACTAACATCGTCCTATACAGCGAGTAGAGGCCCCTCCTTCGACTCGCACTCAAGCGGTCCAACGTACGACCCTGAGCTGGAGGCGGCAATGCAAATTATTGCTGCGCGCAGCCGGTCGAACGCGAGCGCGACAACGCAATCGATACACGTTATGAGCAACCCATCTTTCTCGCCCGACCGCAAGCGGCGGCCGACCGTAGACTCGCAGGACGACCCCTTCTCGAGTCCTCCCGCTTACCGTTAGTTCTATCTGATTGCAGTATCTATGGAACCCTTGTATATTTCTGTATATTGTGGATTGGAGCTCTGTTGTATTTTCCTATGCATTCCTTGCCTGAGCCCTTGCTCAGTCGCTGTGCTACTGCACACCGGGAGGTCCAACACGGGCCGTCTTTCCAACCGCTGCCTTGCGCTGCCGTGGTCATTTCCTGAGTCAGATAGTTGGGTCCCTGGGACCTGCATCGTCAACGCGACGGCTCCGAGCTTCTCCCACAGCTTCCTCCAGCGATTGACCCTCTCATCTCGTCCCCAGGAACTGTAGCGTCGCGAAGCTCAGACTTGCGGCGCGACAGGCGCTTCACACTCCAGCATTGGCAAATCCTCAGATCTCTCAATGTCATGAGCTGTCGAAATCATGTGCGCCGCCGGGTTCCCGGAGCTGTGTACAGTCGCTTATCACGGAATCTGGCCACAGATTAGGAACCGTCGCTTGTCTTTTCTCCTCCACTCTATCTTCCCAATACTCTACAGCCCTTTATTACGAATTGATAAGATGAGCAGCATCGAGGTCGAGACGATGGAGTACCTGCACGCGCACACGCGCGACCTATCTGGCGCCTCGGACGCGACCGTCGTCCCGCGCCGCAACACAACACCAGAACACCCCGTGCGCACTCACGAGCCGTTGCGCACGAGGGTAAGCCGTGTCTTAGCGTGGGCTTTTGTATCTGGCGGCACGCTCAGCCTGCCTATGCTCCTCCTGCTATGCTTCAGTAAGTCTCCAAGCTGTGTGCTCTCCACAAACCTGCTGACCATTTGTGCCACTGTCAAGTACCCATTCTCGGCTTTCTTATACTTCCAGCTTTGGCTGCGCTCGCTGCAGGTGAGGATTAAAACTCTGAGTGCTCCCCTGTCTCCATGGTCTCATAATATCACATGGGGCCACGAAGCTCTCGTCTACGGCATCTCTCACCTCGCATACTTGCTCCTCGCGCAGCAGGACGCGCCGCCGAAACGCGCTCTTCCCTTCTTGGCCTGGGACTGGACGCGATGCTTGCTCGTCGATCGCGCGGTGTTCATGTATCTCCGCGAGGGTGCGCGCTTCCTCGCGCTGCTCTGGACGGACTGGTTCTACCGCAAGATTGCGCGGTCCAAGGTCACCATAGCGTATGCTGCCTTCATTATTCTTTATCTGCGCTTTCGGAGAACTGCTAACGCTCCTCGCAATAGGCGCAACATCCACTATGGCTCCCCGCGGCCCAACATGCGTCTAGACGTCTACACACCCATCTGCACCTCGTACACAGACACGGAGAAGATGCCAGTACTCGTCTTCCTCCCGCCACAACTGCGCTTCCTCCCGCGCGGGCGCGCCCTCTTCGCCTCACTCGGCCGCAACCTCAGCGCATCGCTCAAATGCATCGTCGTCGTACCCGACATTGCAACGTACCCCTCTGGCCGACTGCCGCAGCAGATTGAGGATACGCGACTTGTGCTGCGCTGGGTCGCCGAACGCTACGGTAGCGCAGGTGACGGGGCAGAGACCCAGCCAGGATCCGGCGGCCGACGGGTGTTCCTCGCGGGTCATGGACTCAGCGGGTTGCTCGCGCTGTTGGTGCCTGTGCAGCAGGCTGTGGTGCATGCGCGGGACATGCAGGAGAGCGCGCCTAGGACGCGGTCCAAGAAGACTTTGGAGGTGCCCAACGGCATCCGCGATCTGAGTATTTATGCGAGGGAGGTCATCATCCCGGATCTCGCGGGTCTGATTTTGTGAGTGCGACCTATCTGGTTTTCTGGACGAAGGCTGACCCGGAAGGGATTTCGGGAAGGTTCGCGCCGATTGCCGACGTGGACAAGCATATCATCCACGAAAGCGTGCAGGGCGTGCATAATATCAGCCTTGTGCGCCGCGTTTGCGGGCCGACTCAGGTGAAGAGCTTGCAGCACTCGGTATGCACGCGGCGACTTTGAACTGGTAGGGCAAGGAACTGACCCGTTTACCGCAGCCTAGCCACTTGCTTTATGCGTCACGAAACTTCGATGTGAAGCGACGGCTGCCGCCGCGTGTGATGCTACTCCACGGGTTCGACGATACGAGCACTACTTTCTCGGCCGCAGATGCTGACACGGTTTCCAGAGGGCTCGACCAGAGCATCGAGCATGTGCAGTCGGAGATCACCAAGGAGCTTCTGCGCGGAATTGGGCTGCGCGACGTGAGACTAAGCGTGTACGAGGAGGTTGGACACTGGGGCGTCATACTCGGTGCGTATGGATAATAATGCTTCCTTGTCGAGCTGACGTGACGCCTACCGCGCCGCCAGGCCAGATGGGCCGGATGCGCGGATCAACGTCCAAGGCTGTCACTTCGCAGCGTGCGTGGATCTGAGTAGCCTCGTTTGTGCTATAGGAGCTGAAATTTGCCCTCGTAGTGTTTGCTTTTATCCACGACCACTGAAGATGATCACGACGGAATGTAGACGAAATGCGAGTCCGAGACGCGCTGTGGACCCTTCGACTCGGCTTCGTGAAGCTCTAGAAAGGGAGTCTGATATTTTCGCTTCATATCCATCCCTTAGAATGCTAGAGACGTCGCAAATGCTTGCAATGTGAAAGAGTCAAACATCACGTGATCATTTGTTTCTTCCGCTTCTGAAGCGCGTTTGGGCTCCGACGCTCTGCTTTCTCCGTCACGCGCTCGTCGTACTTGCGCTTTCAAATTGCTTCGGTCTGCACGCCAGTTTTCCATAAACATAATCTATAATTCGATTGAGGTGCTACTTGGATACATGCTACATGCTTGCACGGAGGACGAAATACTAAAAGAAGGCTGGTCAGAAGGCGAATAAGTACATCAGGCTGCTACGGGACGGCGCTCTAAGAAACAAGCGCAAAATAAAAGAAAGAAAGAAACGTTCTACAGAAATTTAGACGACCTCAAAGCCGTCCGAGTCGGTGTCGGCCTTCTCCTCAACGTCCTCCCAGTCCGAGTCCGAAGAGGACACCAACGTATCGGTGGTGCGTGTATCGATGGGTGCGGCGCCGTCGATCAGCTGGAGAGGCGTGCGAGACGGGGCGCTCTCGACCGGCGAAGCAACCCGGACGAAGGACGAGGAAGCGGCCACGCGGACCGCTCCATCGCGGGCGATAGGTGCAGCGGGTGCTGTTTCCTCGGGTGGGGTGATGACCAGGGTGGGGACGACGTGCTCCATGCCGTTTTCCCTCTCCAGTAGCGCCGCGCGGGGTGGGAAAACCAGGACAGGAATCTGGCCGAAGTAGACCACCGAGTGAAGCGCGCCACTGGGAGATGGAGGATGGTGCGGCCCGCGCATCCTTGCTGGAGCTGCGTGGTGCATCGGGAGCCGCGGAACCTCGAGGAAGCGCGACGAGCTGGTCGGGGTGGGGCTTGGAGGGAGCGGGCCAAGCGGCGACCGGCCCACCATCCTGCGAGGCACGGGCGAGCCGTACGGCGGAGGAGGCGATTGGATGCGCGGCTGCTGCCCATCGAGGGAGGGCGTGTCCGGCGCAAACCTGACACGGCGCGTCCGTTTGAGGGCGTCGATGATGAGCCGCCGGACGCGCTCGGCCGCCTCGCGCACTTCCGGGACGCCGCCGATCTTGACCGCTGTGAGATTCTTCGCTTGGATGGCGAGCGCCTTCCTGTAGGGATTCGAAGGCGTAGGAGGCCGCGAGGCAATGCGCGCGACGTGACGCTCAATCGCAGCAATATCGGACAGCGCCCTGGCGGTGGCGACGGTGTCGAACGGTGGGGCTGGGCGGCGGTCCCCGAGTGCCTCGAGAATACGACGCACGAGGCGGCGACGGGCGCGACGGACCTCTGCGGCACCACCGGAAGGAATATCGTCCAGGGCGGCGATGATCAGACCGTACTGCCGGGCACGAGTCCGGGTCGGCGTCGCCATGATATATTCGAAGACGCGCTCCAGGTGAGCGATGCGATCGAGCGCACCTGCAGTGGCAGCGGTAGCGGGCGTCGGCGCCGCGCTGTCGATTCCCAGTGCGGGAAGCACACGCAGGAGAAGTCGGCGGCGCGCATAGCGCACGAGTCTGTCCCCATGGACGACCATACCGTCCAGCGCCTCGAGTATGCCGCACAGCATATCCAGCCGGTCGCTGGAGTGCACAGGAAGCGCTTGAGCACGGTCGAACTTGCGCTCGAGTCGTCCGATGTCAGCGAGCTTGTCGACGGTGACCTGAATGCCGGGGAGATTGCCAGCGGGGCGCTCGGTCCTCAAAGTCGGCGCAAGTGCCAGAGCCGGGGTAAGCGCGGCCGCGGTGGACGGAGTCGAGGGCCTGGTCAATGCTGTGTCCCTAAGGGGCACGGTACGTAGCCCTCTGCGACAGTGGGCCGAAGAGATGGATGGCGAGTATGCTGGGCGAATGAAAGGTGAGCGACGTTGGTGTGGAGCCTGAAGTAACTCACACGACGAGGCCGTGGGAAGAGGGGGGGTGCGTCACACTCTCGGGCAGGCCTGACGAACGGTGGGTCTTGAGTCTGCTGCGCGACGTCGCGAACCCAGTTCGCAATGCGATTGACTGCCGCAGTGTCTCCAGTACCCAGATTCCTCATTATCGCCTCAATAACGAGCCTCTTACGAGTAACGGCACGCCTGAACTCAGCGACAGCATCGCCGAGAATACGTGTGTTTCCAACCATGGGATTGTCAATGGCATTGGTGAAGGGGTGGGTGCCAGAATCCTGCTGCTCGATACTAGAAAAGCTGGATTCGAAGCGACGAAGACCTTGGATTACAGGGTCAACGGGAGGGCAAGGCCTATCGGCAAACACAGGCGACGGGCGCCTGGCCTGAGGGTAGGTGTAAGCCGGGGTAGGCAACATAATGCTGGGATAACACTAATCAAAGGACTAGGGCAAGGTGCTCGAAAGCGGGGGTGCTGGAGACTCAGACACCCAGCCTTTTATACTCCAATGACTCCGAGTCATGCCGAATTCGGCTCCGGAGGCGCAGTCCTCCTTGCGGCGCGGACAGAGCTACGCCGCATGGATCACAAGGTCCAGAACGTCCGACAAGGTTGGAGACAAGTGCCCGTGCCAAGGACAGCAGAGAAAATGGTGCCATTCTGATTCAAGCTGCAGCAGCAGCGAATAGAAAGTGCGGTGGTCGGACGCATGACCAGCAGGTGTTGAATCAGGAAATATTGCTTTGGATGCCGGACACTCGGGGACGAAGTAGCAATTCCGACTGTGCCTCTGAACGTGTCGGGATGGAATGAGCAACGTGGTCAATCGTATCGCACTGGGTGTACGCGTGGAGCAGCGAGGGCACGGGAAGAACACGTGTTCTGCGACGAGGGAACGTGGCCCGTGGGAAGGTGGACAAAAGGAGGAGGAGGTGCGGGATTTCCCGATAAAATCGCTGTCTGCTGTCCCGACCATCTTTAGTCCAAAAATCGAGCCTGCAGGATGTTCGGCACATATTCAGAACCGCGAAATAATCGCTCCAATGGAAAAAATATCGCGGACATACACTGCATCTTATTCGGAGCGTCCTCTCCGAATTGTCTCCCAAGCCTGCCAGGCTGCCGCCAGTGTTAGTTCCTCATCTACGCTTTCATCCCGACACGTAGCCCTCCAGCTGCAGACATAGATGATCCTTTTTGCGCTGTGGAGACTACATACTGTATCTGTATCCTTGTTTGGCCGTGCAAAAAGCAGCTTCATTGCAATTGATTCTGAGAATTTCACCTGTTAATAGCATCAATAGTAAGCCCCTATACGGAGTTACTATGACTCTGAGAGATGAGACTATGAACTGGCACTGCTCATGCACAGTGCAAACCCGGCGCTGGCATCTAAACTCCGCCAACTGCTTTTCTTCACCCAACGTGTGCAATGCCGACGATATTCCCGACCTATCTCCTGTTCCTTTCCCGCGCGCATTTACTTAGTCTCTGGACGTGACGTGCGCTTTGGCCCCTAGGTCTGGAGCTGTTTACGATCAGACAACCGTCACTCTTGCTCGCAACGACAGCTCTGCCGGGTCTGCCCTGTTCTGAACTGCGCTGTGCCCTTATCTGAATGAGCGCCCCGGATTGCTGACTTGTAGACCCCTTGCGCACGACTGCACTGCTGCCTGGCCCCTTGCTGCATGCCGTCGTTCCCTTAGCCCTGGGCAGCGCAGAGCTTTTTCTATACTAGTATAAGCATGCTGGCTATAGCGCTCGATCCGCGCTCATATGTATCTGCGGGACTCCCCCAGAAACGCGACAGCAACTTGTTAAACACGCCACAGATGGATGTGGCCCCGGCTCCGATCCGTGGCATTAGCGCCTTGCCTGTAGATTCGTTGGCCCAGGAACAGCCTCAGGGTCTATCTGGAGTCCAGTCCTTGAAATATGCAGCCAGTCCGCGCAACCTCCTGATCAGTGGCTCACAGTCATGTCCCCCAGCCTCAAACCATTGAAGACCTACTCCCTCGCCTGATGACCGCCATCATGCGGGACATCGCGTCTATAATCGCGCAGTCGGTTCTCTACGGTATGTGATTGCTGCCGCAGTGACAGTCCTCGTTGCTTCTTGCTCAAGATGAGGCAGGGACATACCTCATTGTGTTCTCCGTGGCATCGTACAACTTCCTGTCAGTCTTCCCGGCATCGAAGCCCGTTCGGTTCTAATGATCCATGCAGGAAGAGGAGGAATATCCAGCACTTTGCCCTCGTCTTCGCAGCGATCACTCTGGGGACGTTCACCATATCGACTTTCCTCTGGGCGTCAAACATCGCCGTTCTAGTCCAAAGAATGAACCTTGTTTTTGTCCGCACGGATCTGGACATCGTGAAGAGGATTAGGATAGCCAACACATCGACGGCCAAGCTAAGATACATGAGCGACATAATGTTTGTCGTGTCGGTAAGCATCCTGCTTGCACTCTTGTCGCTCGGGTCACTCATGCGCAAATAGTACTTGATTGGAGACGCAATAATTGCCGTAGGCTATGACTCGAAAACGTCCGCGGGTTGCTTACCGCGACCTAGTGGCGCGTCCTTGTGCTTTCGCAGTGGGTAATCTGGACGACGATCACCATGTTCGCTCTCTGGCTTGGGTCCTTCGGTCAGTAGATCATCTTTTGAAACGCTTACACCGGTTGACGGTCCTTAGCTACCGGATTTGGCCTCATCGGCTGTGTGGTACACGGCAACTTTGCACTCACTGGAGATCTGCCACGGCTTTGCACAACACTCGAGAATACCAGTTGGGTCATTTCACTGGTTTTCAACGGCCTGGCGACTCTCCTTCTTGCCCGTATCGCCTGGTAACTCGTCTCGGGCCCCTTCGGCATGCCGAAGCCAGGTGCTGATCATCTACTATTAGGCTGCTCCGCAGGGCAAACAGGATTCAAGACGTAACCAAGAAAAGCAAAGTCAAACGCGTCCTGCATGTCCTCGTCGTTTCCGGATGCATCTACTTCCTTCTCGGGGTGAGAACATGCACGACGGAGCAGCGTTTTTGATTATCGCTGACGATTCTCTTGCAGCTTCCACGATTGACGTCGTTCGCGAACCCGAATCTGAATCCACTCCCTTCGAAGGTGACATACGCGACACAAATCATCGAGGCCATGTTATACCAACTTGTGGTAAGTATCACTCGCGACTTTGTTATGCTCCTGTAGCTCAGCGCTCGAAGGGCCTCTATCCGACGGCCGTCACTGCGTTCCTTTTCTACGAGAGCAAGGTTCTCACCGATGACACGGCGGCTACAACGGGTGTCCAGACTGGAACGTCCATGTTCAATGCCTCGAAGACTGTCGCGCCTGGGAATCCATATGCTTACCCTGGGTCGACGACGGTCGTCATGATGGGCTCGGGGTACAAGCATTCAGATTCGAGCGAAGATGCTATCCACAAGGTCTAGCCCGCATTGCCGCGAGACCTCTGGGAGCTGTGCGGTTAAACCAGGCTGCGGATGTCATCGCCGTGTATATCGTTGCTTACAGCCGCTGTCATCTACACCTGGATATACTTTTGATTTGTGGGGTACCGCTGCTAGTCACTCTACGCCCGGCTCGGTAACGCTTTGAACTTTACGACGCTAATACAAGCATAAGGGGTTGATCATGTCAAGCCCCTGCTCTCCGAGTCGTCATCATGGTGAGCTCGGTTATGTCGCTGCGAAAATTTGGAATTGTATAACCACAGCAATGACCTAGACATGTACGTTGGCATATACTGCTTGGTAGGAACGCATGTCAGCGTTGGCGGCGGCGGCTGCAGATGCATGCACTCGTCAAGATCTGCGTGACGCCCATCGATGGCCCTCCAATTAATGTGTCTACCAATCGAGGCAAGGTAGCAGAACAAGCACAGTCGATATAGAAAAAGGAACGAAACCAAGTCCTTCAGCCGTCATACCGCGGTGGCAGAGTCTCCGCCTCCAACTCAGAACCCGCATGTGCATGCTCAGGGTGCTGGACCCGAGTCAGAGACGCCAGGAGAGCCTGTGGCGTGAATCCTGCACCACGAGCAGCTTGGTGGACGGCTTGCCAGTGCGAGCCGTCGACGTCTGGCTCAGGCTGATCTGACCTGGCGTCGGTTGCTGAACTGAGGCCTCGCAATGTGCTGCTGCCTTCAGTCCAGGTTCCGCTTGACCGGAGCATGCCCAACGCCTTGGCCTTTGCTACACGCGGAGAATGTTGAACGGTCGCGTCCGAACTGGTACCGCGTTGACTACTGCTGTCATCCCAGCCTAGAGATTCCGGCTGCGAGACAATGCCGTATGTTTGCGTCGTGTTTGCCACCAAAGGCGTCACTGACGCTTCGCGCGCGGCGCGCCTTCGTCGTCTGACGAATATGATTAGATAGACGAGACCGCCGAGGACAGCAGCGCCAAGCAATGCGGGCACGATGTATATGGCCAGGGAGGTGGAGTGATGAGGTGCGGCGGAATCGCCGGTTCCGTCGTTCGGTTGTGGATGTTCGGTCGTGGATGAAGGCGCTGACGCCTCGGGTGTACCGGAGCCGGAGGAAGAAGGAGATGCTGATCCTGACGGGTTGGTGCTAGAGCTGGCGTTCGGGTTTCCAACTGCAGATGTATTGCTCACACGCGCACCACCGGTCCCCGAACCAAGTAAAGTTGCAGCCACACGCCCGAGAGCGCCGGTATGAGCAGATGCGTGGGCATTAATGTGCACTTGATTGCGGTCGTTGTCCGAGATGTCGAGCGCGGAAAGGATCCCGACTTCCCCCTCCTGGCAGTGATCATGAGTCGGATCTGAGCTTGTTGAGGCGCAAGTCCAGTAAATAGCTGTAGTACATAGGTGTAAGTGAGCCTGGCTTTGTGTGAATGACGAGACTGACGAGTAGAGTCGTCGTCGATAGTGATTGAGAATTCGTTATTCGTATTCAGAGCCCCGACAGGCGACGCAAATCCATTTGGCAATGGCGTGCATGGATTATCAAACAACACCTGGATTACAGAGTGGTTCCCGGCCCTGTAATGGAATTAAATCGTCTTTGGAAATCTCGAGGAGGAAGCGGTGCAATGTCCCCTTACTTGTCGGTCTCGTTGAATTTCCAGCGAATAACATCTCCCTTGGAGACCTTGATGAAGACCGTCCCAATCTCGCGCGGCCGCTCTTCTAGTTGCGGGGGGAAAATTACATCCTTAAAAGCGGAAGAATCAATGAGTATGATCAGCGGCCGTAGTTGTTCATCCGACCCACCACAACTGCAGCTCGACTAATAGCAATTGTCGCACTGGCGAGGAGAGTCCACATGGTATAGTGGGAGGACATGTCAGAGGAGGAAAGAACGGTAACAGAGGACTTTGCCGAGAAGTAGACGGCGTTGACACCCGGAGCCGTAGGTTAGGGCCACGCAGGCTCATACCAGGCGGGCTCCGCCCGCAGCCAGCCAAGGGGAAGGTTTATTGCCCTCCCCCTAAGTAGAAAATACGTATCAGTGAGTTGGCGCAGCTGCAAAGCCCACAGGCGGAGACGACGACCATAGGACCAAACAGTAACGAGAGCTCTGCAGGATGTTGCTCGACGACCCCGCGGTATCCGCAGAATGTTTTCCTGCAAACACAGTAAAAGTCAATCATGGATCTGCACTTGTGCGCCGGCTGACACGGCACCGTGGCAGGAATGGACTCAGGGCGCTCCGCGCAACTGGGCGCGCAGACACGCGAAATATAAACCTACAGCGCGCTTCGGGACTCGGAAGTATGGTATCATTTTGTTGAGTCCTAGTTGAATACCTGTGAACGCGTTGAACAAGGCTTGTGGACGACGATAACATCACTCACCGTTCAGGAAGGTAATGAAGCTGCTGGACTGCTGCAAGACATATCAACACAGCTTCACGGACCCCGTTCGAGTGCGCGAGACCTGAAAGCTTCTTTTCACCAGCGTGTTGCTTGTCGGGAAGAAGTGGTTGATTTGCACTGGGTGGGCTTCGTCAGCATTGGCGTCGTATTGTGACCATCTCCGCGTTGATATCGCCGCACACAACGCGCGTGTAGGGTCGTAACCCCGGGAAGATGGACAAAGTGGCCGCAGCAAGCATGACAGAAGGATGGAGATAGTTGCGATGAAACGAAAACCGAGGAGATATTATCGCTGCAATCTGGAGCATTCTCCAAGTACTCAAGCCCCGGCCTGCAATCTCGCGCCTCTGAAATCCGGAAGTGTCGAATCAGTTAAATGGTTGGGAAGAGAAGAGCCCGGGCCCTGAGTTTCAAAAACTCCGCAAACTTGACCAACGACAGCCTGAATGACACTGTCAGGAAGCGACGCCGGCCGCTCAGTTCCAGTTTGCTTTACTGACTCTCACGTCCAATGTGTACGATCTTTCCTGTTAAGGGTCTGATTAACACGGTACCTATACAGGAGCTGACGGGCGCCGATGGACTCCCAAACACTTCGGGCGTGGAAAACCTTCATAAACGCAGAATGCAACACATCTCGAGACCATTTACCAGAACAGCCAAAGGGAGTCTCTGCGCCATGTCCTTGGAGCCACAAGCACCATAATCACCACACGCGCGTTTGCTTCGTTTGCCAGACTGCCCGAAGTCTGGCGCCTCCCGACGAGGACCAGATCAAGACCGGGGTGGCCAGTCTCCAGAACCCAGTTTCTCTTGACGCTTCGCGCTCTGTACGGTCGGTCATCAAGGGCTGCAGAAGCAGAGGAGAGTCACTACCTGGTGGTCTCCTCGAACATCCGACACTATGGCCTCCCTGCGGGATGGTGTCGTTGTGCGCTGGTCTAGCGGCAAGGCGCCCGCCAAGGCGACGATGAGGACGAGGACGATGGACGCGGTGAAGCGCATTCTTCCGTGTGTTGCTGCTAGCTGCTCCCCTACTTTGGCGTTGCCTTTATGAACTTCTCGAGCGGCTCGGCCACTTTTACGACCCGCGCAACCCACCCATGGCTCACGTCAAACTGCCAGGCAGACTGCGGGCGGTTCCGAGCTACAGTATCCCGAATTGGCTCGTTTCGCATGAACACTCGCAGATTCAGCGGCGCAGATGGCGATGGCCGTCGTTAATTACCTCTTCTAGAGTCTCTTCACGCGTGGACTGAGCTATCTTGCCGTTTCGAGCAGCAACTGGGATTTGTCTACCGTCTGGCTTGTTTCCACGCCGCCCTTAATGGCGATGGGAACTGCGCCCGCCTCCGATCTACTCGCCACACGGCGTTCTTCCACTGAATCACAATCGCTTGCTGAAGGGCCTGCAGCCATATACGGGGTCAACAGTGGCATCTGAATATGAATTGTATTGGCTTTGCGCACGGCTGCAGTCTCCAGGGCCTGACACCTCGCACAATCGATGCAGAAGTCGAAGGCCTCTTGCTTGCTCGGTTTTAGCGCTCGATGTGACTCATGGTCGACGATCTGGCGGGCGTTCCAGCAGCAGGCACTACTGATTGTGATAGCTCGTGAACTAGGGAGACGATGTTGGAGCTCGGACGGTGAGTAATTGCTTGGTTGTTAGCGGTTCTCTGAGTTACTTGGATTGAAATTTAGATTTATAGCACCCGCCAGCGCCGCAGCGTGCGCGGGCAACTGCTGCCATTAATTATCTTCGCACAGGATGCCATGGGTGCCTGATGCGGGAGTTGTGGCCGTGGCGGTGCACAACGTTCGGGAACATTCCGCGGCCACGGCGAGTTCTGGAACATGCTCCGCTGCTGTCGCGAACACTCTCGAACGCTCCCCGCGCAGTCATAAATACAGCGCGTCCCGCCCCGCATGGAGTCAATACACCAGTACCACCTACCACTACGCCATGTTCTACGTCCGGCCTAACCACCCATACTACGCGCCTCGCTACGCCTACCCCGGCTCGTCCTACTACGCCCAGCCCGAGCCCGAGCCTCGCATCTCACAAGAAGAGCTCGCGCGCGAACGATACCTGAAGGCCCTCCGCGAGCAACAGGCGGCCCGCAAGGCATACGCTGATGCTGTCGCCGAGCGCGAGCTGCGGCGCATGGAGGAGCAGTACGGCGCTGAAGACCCATACGCTCGCTACGGCTTCCCGGCTACGCAGCGCCCTCGGTTCCAGCAGCGTTACTTTGATGAGCCCGAGGAGGACGAGGAGGAGGAGGACTATGCCCGCCACGCGCACTACGACAAATGGTCGGACGCCATCCGTGCCCGTGCTCTTGAGCAGGAACGCGCACGTGCCCTCGAACAGGAACGCGCACGCGAGATTGCCGCGGAGCACGAGCGCCAGCGTCTTCGTGCGGCGCAGCTCGCAGCGGAGCAGGAGCGCCAGCGCGCGCTCGCTGCCGCCGAAGAGCAGCGCCGCCAGGCTCATGCCTACAAGCAGGCCCAGGCCTACGCTGATGCCCTTCAACAGAAGGTATGTCTTTATTCTGTCGTTGTCATGCTGGTGTTAATTCCACGTTCCCAGCAGATGAACTCGAAGCAGCCGAATCGCAAGCTCGGCCGTGTCACGCCGGATGTGCGACCTGTCCAAGAGAAGCAGTCGACGCCCGTCCGCATTCCCATCCGCTCTCGCTCGCCCCCGCGCCCCGCTCCCGCTCCCAGTCCCGCTCAGCCCACTGCGACATCCAAGCCCGAGCCCGAGCCTGCACCTGCTACGCCCGAGCCAACAACCGCACTCACCGCCATTGCCGCCGTCGAGTCCACGCTCTCCAAGCTACGCGAAGCGTTCTCCCTGCCATCCCAGCTCGAGTTCAAGGCGCCGCGCGAGCTCAGCTTCTCGATGACCAACGCGCCCGTGCGCGCGTACGAGTACGAGCTGGGCAAGCTGCTCGAGAAGCTCGACGAGGTCGAGAGCGCGGGCGTCGCGGAAATCCGCAAGGAGCGCAAACGCGTCGTCGAGCTCGTCGAGGGCGCGCTTGGCGAGCTTGAGCAGAAGTTGGCCGAGGAGTGGAGGAAGACGCACCCCGAGGAGGAGGCGAAGGACGATGAGCAGATGGACGTCGAGCATGCCGATGCCGCGCCTGCCACCGTCGCCGAGGACCGCATGGACGTCGAGCCCGCTGCCGCGGAGCTTCCACCCTCCGAGCCCGCCGTCGTCGAGCCCGCCAACGCCGAGCACATCGCCGTCGAGCCTGCCGCAGAATCATTGGATTCGTTACCAGCTTCAAGCACGGCTGCCACCGCCGGTCAATCCTCTGCCAGCAATTCAATGGAGGTCGAATCCGCAGTAGAGCCCACCGCTGTCCCCCCAGCCGCAGAGCCGTCGCCATCGTCTTCTGCGCCGGAGGAACCCGCTTCCGGCCGTTCTTCAGCTCCCCATGCGATGGACATCGAGCCCTCGCCCGCGTCGTCCGAATCCTCGCAACCTGCGGGCAGCTCGGACCCCGCCGTCTCTCTGGACAACTCACACGATGGCATGGACGTTGAGCCCACTCCACCCTCTGCCCCCGACGCGTCCGAGCCCGTCCGTATATCCATCACGCAAGATGTCCCGGCGCCCGCTGAGGCGCAATCTGTCCCGGTCGTCGACGCGCAGCCCGTCCGCATCCACATCGACGCTTCCGACTCGCCGCCGCATTCGCACGACATCGCTGTCACCGAGCGCTCAGATGCACCCCCCTCCTCGACTGACGTGCAGTCCGAGTCGTCTCCCCCCTTGCAGCGGACTGACGAGTTTGAAATGGTTTGACCGCCATGCTTCCGTCGCTCTGTGTACCTACGTTATTGTGTATGATACCTGTACTTGTACGATCTGGAATGAAGAGTTTCCACTCCATATTCATGCGCCTTTAGCCCATACATATTTCTCTAACGCTGAACTTCCAGGACGCTGGCAGAAGGATTTCGGAACTGTCCGGGTTTCCCTCCCTTGTTCTTCTTGTCCCCTCCGCTCGACGCGTGCATACTGAAAGAAACCCTTCCTCAACGACGTCTACGCCTCCGCCCGAATACTTTGTCTCTCCCAGCGCTCTTTTCTCCTGAGCGTGCACGCCTGAAAATGTTTCAGTGGTAATTTTCTGCGTCATTACTTATCAACGAGTCACTCGCGCGCCACGTTGGTCACCCGGTCATCCTGCCCGAATCGGCACTAGAGGGAGCTAATGATGCATATCTCACAGGAAGTTATATACATTGATAGCAGTAAATCGTGGGATATCAATTGCTGCCAACGTGATATTCGACCGAACTTGGTTTAGGAATATGCAATCCATGGTTAACACAATATAGGTGTTTGCATACGGGCGCACGCCTGAACTCCTCGTCCAACGCATTTCTCATCTCTGTGTAGGCGTTGTTCTTAAGCTGAGAATCGAGGATGTCCTGCCACCACCGAGACCGTAATTCCACATTATGTCAATTCGCGACGTTGAGAACAACTACTTGCCACTTCGTCAGGACAAGAACTTCCGCTGCGTGTGCGTTCCTGTTCACGTCCCGAAGCAGTGCTTCTCAGTGCTTGCTGGACGATCTCTAGAACGTGGCACTCGCAGGTTTCGCTGGCTGCCCATTGCATCATGATTGTCGTTGATAGACGTGAGTGATTGGTGATGACCACGTGGCTCTTGGCTCCAGCAGCCGCCTTACTTACTATAAAGTCGCGTTGGCCCCCAAGCTGGGCGCTATTCTCCTTTCGTTTCTTTGAGCATCTTTTGAGGTGAGTCTGACGCTCTTCCCGCCCGTTTCAATTGCGTGCTCATGCCTGCTCAGCGCTCGCCGTCGTCACTCTTTCGTTGTGTACGCTGCACGGGCTGCGGCGCGCCACCAATACTGACTTTCCCACCACGCAGGCGGCGTTTTTAACCCTTCTCAGTTGTTATTTTCTCTTCTTCGATGCTTCTCAGAACCACATTCGCTGTGGTATCGCTGCTGGCCGCCTCGGTCAGCGGCGCTTTCGTGGCCCACCCGCGGCCTTCGATCTACAACAAGTCGGCGCACTTCTCGCTAAAGGTCAACGGCACGGACATGCAGACCGTCAGCTACGCCATGTACGACTACGTGCACTGGTCGATGAGCGAGGGCGCGCCGACTGAGATTCGCATCAAGGCCATGAGCGCGAAGGCTATCACGTCGTTCGAAATCTCGCCCGCAAGGCTGCCCATCAAGGCGACCGTGAAGGGCAACGAGCTCGTGTTCAGCATGAAGAAGGCGCACTACCTCATTATCAAGATCAACGACATGAAGGAGTTCGTCGCCATGGCTGACCCGCTCGAGAACGATGTGCCCAAGCTCGGCGCGAGCGGCGTTTTCAGCGTCGCGGACTACGGCGCGGACAAGAGCGGCAAGGCGATCACCAAGAGCGTCCAGGCCGCCCTCGACGCCGCGGGCAAGAAGCCCGGCAGCACCGTCTATGTGCCGCCCGGCGTGTATCTCGTCGGCAACATCGTCATCCCCAACAAGACCAAGCTGTACATCGCCAGCGGCGCGGTGCTGCGCTTCACGGGCAGGAAGGCCGACTACGAGGTGCTGTACAAGAAGTCGGACCTGTTCGAGGGCACCTGGTGGATCCGCACGGCGAAGGACACGACGGACATTAAGATCTTCGGGCGCGGCACCATCGACGGCAACGGGTTCTACACGCGCAAGAATAAGTTCATGGCGTCCGTCGTCGTCCCGGCCGGCACGAAGAACTTCAAGATGGACGGCGTGCTCGTGCGCGACAGCCCGTTCTGGGCGGTCAACGTGGTGCAGGTCGAGAACGCCGAGTTCACGAACCTCAAGATCCTCGACCGCTTCGACGTGACGCAGAACGACGGGATCGACATCAACGAGTCGAGCCACGTGCGCGTGCGGCGCGTCGTCGCGATCGCCAACGACGACAGCTTTTCGGCGAAGACGTGGCCGCTGAACGTGGGGACGACGACGCCGTACCCGTACCCGCCGCGCGGCTCGTCGGACATCGTGTTCGACGACTGCCTCGCGTGGACCAAGTGCTGGGGCTACAAGGTCGGCGAGGGCAGCTGGGAGGACCAGAACCAGATCACGTTCAAGAACAGCGTCGTGTACCGCGCCGGCGTCGGCATCGGCATCCACCACAAGTTCGGCAGCGCCGCCATCCGCAACGTCACGTTCGACGGCATCGACGTCGAGCGCCTCGCCGGCGCGCCCGCCGGCCAGGCCGCCTGGGCCACGTTCTACGTCAACAACGTCAACCAGGGCATTGGCCCCATCCAGAACCTCGTCGTCAAGAACATCCGCGCGGGCAGGGTCGGCTCGCGCAAGGGCCTCATCCAGGGCCAGGACGCCAAGTCCAAGATCACCGGCGTCACCTTCACCAACATCTACATTGGCGACAGCAAGAAGCCGGCGACGACGCTGCAGCAGCTCAACATGAACACTACCAAGTTCTACGAGAACGTCAAGGTCAAGAACACCAAATAGCGTTGTGGATGTGGTACTGGTACATACTGGGTGGCCGCTTCAATATTTATTCCTTTTTATTGAATACAATCATTTCGTGAGCTTTGCTGTACCGTGGCGATGTGACGCGAGGAGGAATGGCGCGACTTCAGTCTCCGCTTGATCACTCTTGTCTCTGGTCCGCCACACGCACCAGTTGCCATCGGCTGTCTAATATATCATGGCGCAGAACACTGACGACAACTGCAAGCCAAATTTCTAGCGTCAGCGCCGCCGATATTGCGAGCTGACGCGTCCCCCAGCCCCCGATGCGGTCCGCGCACACCTCAACGACATACGGGACTCCATTCAAGACAGCTTCGACGCGGTCCTGGCGGGCCTTGAGGACGTGCGCGACGCCCTCCTCGAGGTCAACGTCCAGCTCGCGCTAGCCTACGGACAGCCGGTGCCGGTGGACGCGAAGACGAACGCCAAAACCGAGATCGCCGCGCTCCAACGCAATGCGGATGCTCTCAAGGCTGCCGTTGCCAATGTTGACGGAGATATAGTACGCAGACGCAAGCAGGTTTGGCGATGCCGCTTTTGTCACGGTGCGCTGCGCTTTGCTCATGTCTGCGGCTTGGACAGGCATTATAATCGATCGTTAAACCGCCGCGCATTCGCCCATATGCATGATCTCTGGAATCGAAATGCTCGGCCTGCTTCATCTCAGCCCCTCTCAACTTTGCGGAATAGTGGTGTCTCCTGTTTGTATCCCGTAGTGTGCTCAACGATTGCAACTTCTCATGCTGATTCAATGACCTTCATGGGGACACTGCTCGCCCGACGCCGCATGACGAAAACGCTTCACTGCTATTGCCTAAAGCTCTGTCTGCTCCTTCTGCCCATCTCGGAATCGCGTCTCCTCCTATCCAACGACTACAGTGACCTACTTGCTAGTGGACATCAGCGGCATGCTAATAAAATACACTAGAGAGTCTGTACGGGAAGCCGGTAATCCTGACGGAGGCGCCGGAAATTTACTACTACTACTACTACTACTAATAGTCTGACGGCCGACAGCTCTAACTTGCACTGCGTTCACGGCCAATCTCCCAACCCTTTGAACGGCGCTGACTCCTGCTGCTGCTCTTGAATCACCGATGCCACGACGAGGGCTGCTTGGACGAGGACGGCGGCGAGAGCGACTCGGAGGCGAAGTGCGGTTTGCATGTGTGTGTGTGTGTGTGTGTGTGTGTGTGTGTGTCAACGGTGCTTGTGGTGTTTTGCCTCGCCTGGTCTCTGGGAGCGGTTTTTATATCCTCGCGGCTGTTCTCTTCTTATCGTCTCTTCCGAATGTCAGTGCCTCCTCCCGCGACCCGTCCTCCGAGTCGTCGGGCGGCTCCGAATGTGGCAATCGTCACGGTGGTCGTTCTGCGCGGAGCCGTCATGGCATGGCGAGCTTGTCGGCGCGGCTCCTGCGCGTACAAGGAGAGTGATCTTAGTAAGATTGCAGCCCCTTGCGGTGTCGGTGTCGGTGCCGGACTCATTCGGGGCGACCTTGAACCAAGTTCGTAGTCTTCCCTGGCCCGCGCAATGCGCATCTGAGTCGTGCCTCGTCCGATTTGTACTCGACACATGTCTGCCCCCGGGACCCCACGACCCGGACGAGCTCTCCGCGGCTCCGAGAGTCACATTCGCATCTATTTACTGTACGAGAGGTATTGATGTCCTAGACACTGGCCGCCGCAGACTCGGAGCTCCTCCATCGCGAGCTAGCGCTCTCCGTTCTCACCTCGGGACCCCAGCCTCCCGCTCGTGGGATAGGGCAGCCAGCTGTGGGGTTCGCTCGCGGTCTCGCCGGCATAAGCGTGCGAGCTTGTATCGCGAGATAAGTATGTGGGCTCGGTTCCGCTGCTGTTCTGCACTGTAAGCCCATTACAGTATCAGCAGCTCACGGATCTCCTCAATAGATACTGTACCGAAAGCCGGGCTAGTACTTGCAATTGGTAGTTTCACAGTCTGAGCCACGCCGGCTGTCCTCGGTCATCAAAGCTGTACAAAAGCTGACACATTTTTCGGCAAAAAAAATAAAGTCGACGGAGATGATTCAGCACTGTCAGATGGCAGCTACTTACTTCGTAAGGTCGTCAGACTCATGCTCACGCTCATCTCCACTGACCGCCGTGCCTTGATACTGTGTGCGCCTACAGTACAGTACTGAAGTCGCGCTCGACATGTCAGACTTCGGAATCATGGCGAAATTCTCCAGCTTCCTGCGACTCGCTTGAGGATGACTTGTGTAATTGCGCAGAAAGTCACGCTGCGGTTGCTGACTGAATGACAGCAGGTCACCGTTCAGCGCTCGGCGGGCTGCTGACTAACCCGGGCATCATCGGCGTTTAGATCGTCTAGCTCCTATTAGCCGGCCTTGCCGGAACGTGCAGACCGTATGCTCAGTGCTGATTCAACCAAGAGCGGGAGCACGGGAGGCAGGAGGCTGAGCAATAAGTGTGATTTATGTATCTGCGTGCGGAACATGGAACGCTGGAGGAGCTAGTACTGCCTTGTCGGACGCACTGCACGGAGCTCAGAAGTTCCGGACTCTGTAGCGTTCTGAGCTGATTCAGCTCGCTGCGGTGAGTTGGGACTACAAGGGCTTGCGGACTCGGAGGTGTCGAAGTCGGAAGATGCGGAGGAGGGTGAGGAAACCGGCCGGCAGTCTACATATGGCGGGCGGACGTACGTGCAGTCTGTGATGCGACGATGTGTCGCCTCAGAGTCACGCAGGCGGAAAATAAGTAGGCCACTGACGCGTCGGCATGGCACACAGCTCTGTCTTTCCGAGAGCGACTTCCGCGGCGCGACGGACGGAGTTCTATATTTTGTTGTTCCTGCTGACTCACCGGCGGACCGTCATTCCCCGACGTCGGGAAGCGGGAGGCGGTACGTAGACTATGCAGGAAACGGTGTGCCCACGCCCCGAGGCATTGCTCTTTTGTCCTGAGCGCTTTGCGTCCCTTGCTGAGGTAATCATCGGGGTTAGGCCGGCACTCGAAGCGCTGCCGACACTGGCTGACTACACGTACTGGACCTCCGACGTAGGACAGAACTCTGGTTCAGTATAACATGAGAAAGTTTTCTTACAAGTACGGCAGGTTGTAGAAGATAAGGGCGGCAGGAAAGTCAGCATTAGCTAAGGCTGTGCGGCCATAAGAGCGGGTGACTCTGAGTGGACTGTACTAATACACACGGTGTCCCGCACTCCGACGCCTCTCTTTTCCTGCCTCGCCTCACCACCGTCCACACCGGCAGCGCCGCCCGCCGCCCGCCGCCCCCGACGTTACTGACTCATCCGTGCTGACCTGAACGAACGATGCCGCTGCGGCCAGCGACGTTCAACCCATACCCGGCCCAGGACCGCCGCGCCGCCGCCCGCGAGCGCTACTACCGCGCGCTGGAGGAGGCCCGCCGCGCCAAGGAGGCCTACGCCGACGCCCTCGACGGCGACGAGGACGAGGACTGCGACCCGAAGCCGGCGGACGACAAGTCCTCGCCGCCGCCCCCTGTGCCCGTCTCCAAAGCACGCGCAGAGCGGCGCCAGGAGTCCGACAATGCCGCCGCCAGCGCGAGCACCAGCGCGACGGCCAGCGTGAGCAGCCCCGCGCGGCCCAGCAGCCCGGCAGACGCCCGCAAGTTCGCGAGCGCCGGCGGGGGCACGAGCGCCTTCCAGCAGTGGTTCCAGGCCAACATGGGCGTCCCCTCGCCCTTCACGGCCGCCGAGGCGCCCCCGACGCCCGCCCAGCAGCCCCGGGACTCGCTCACCAGCGTCAACAGCGTCATCCGCCCGCACATGGTCCAGGAGCACACCCTCTTCGACTCGTCCGACCGCGACCGCCGCCGCGCAGCCCTCACCGTCGCCGAGCTCTCCAGCCCCGAGCCCGCGCTCGAGCCCACCCCGTCGCCCACAGGCGAGACGCTAGGCCTGGTGAGTCCCGCCGCAGCCACGTCGGACGGCATCATCGCGGCGCTGACAAATCTTCAGTTCCAGCCGCCAGAGTTCGCGACGGTGCCGTTGCCGCAATCCAAGCACACCCAGGCGCAAGAAAAGCCCACGGCTGCGCCAGAATACCGTCCGGCCCCGTCGCCGCCACGGCCTGCTGAGCGGCCGCTGCCCGCACCGGCACCCGCGTCGCGCCCGGTTCCGCAACAATCCGCACTCGCTGCGCTGGCGTCCGCGGCGGCAGTCACGCTCGCCGTCCCGGTCCCCCCGCGGCCGTCGCCCCCCGTGCCCGCGACGCCCACGCCGGACCTGGCGCTCGCGCCCGTGGAGGCGCCCGCGCCCAAGCCGAAGCTGCCGTCGCCGACGCCGCAGCACATCCCGATCTTCACAGAGTGCGCGCCGCCGCCGCACGACAGGCCCGTCGACCCGCTCGCCGAGATCAGGCGGCTCGCGACGACGTTCGAGCAGATCCGGAAGGCGTTCGTCTTCCCCGCCGTGCTCGACTTTTCGTCCGCCGCCGCCGCACCGCCGGCGAAGGAGGACGTCAAGCTGCCCGTGTGCGCGCGCAATCTGCCCGTGCACGCGTACGAGCACGCGCTGCAGAAGATCCTGACGCGTCTGGAGAGCGTCACGGCCGCGCGCGCGAAGGGCGTGCGCGACGCGCGCAAGAAGGCCGTCGCGGACGTCAAGGGCGAGATGGAGCGCATCCGCGCCGAGGTGCAGCGCCGCGCGAGGGAGCGCTAGTCCCCGCTCCCCCCTGTGCGCGTGCACGTGAACCCGCGGCTGCTGGGGGAGATGCCGCGGCCGCCCTGCCCTCAACGGACGGGCTGGGCTGTGTGCTTTCCCCCGTGTCTTGCCTTGCTCTGCGCCGCGCTCCCCGCGGAGCGCGTTTCCCCTGGCATTAGGCTGGGGGGGATCTATGTCTTCTCTGATTTGACTGACTGACTGGCCTTGGTTACCAAGTTATTAACACTATACTTCCTTGTGCCCAATGTGTGTTTTTCCGCTCGAATATCTCGCCCACAATTTTGATCTGGTCCCCCTCACCCCTATCTCTATCTCTCATCTTGCTGTCCCCTCCCGCTGTCTGTCCTATCCTTCTTTCGTGTTCACTTTTTTCTTTTCTTTTCCTTTTGGACTGGAGTCACCCGCATCGGATTGTGATTCACTAGGTCTGAGTCTGTCTGTCTGTGTTCATCTCATCTCTGCTCCTCTGCATCCATCGCACTATACGATCTGTGCTGGTACATATTATAATACAGTATTGCGCGTCGCGTTTACATAACGTTTAAACTTTACTGTGACTCGTGCCACTCTGCAAACTTCGGGAAGACTTCAACAGTTCAGTACGATGTCGGATGTGTGCGCGATGAGTCTGACGAACTCGGAACGGAACTGGGATTTTCGACGG
This sequence comes from Auricularia heimuer, assembly GCA_002287115.1. Taxonomy (NCBI): domain Eukaryota; kingdom Fungi; phylum Basidiomycota; class Agaricomycetes; order Auriculariales; family Auriculariaceae; genus Auricularia; species Auricularia heimuer. The sequence goes on along the minus strand of NEKD01000003.1, from coordinate 1,676,969 downwards.
TGATCACGGTGGTCACGTCAGCGCGCTGAGTCAGTTGTGGATCTCTGTGGTTGACGTAAGCGTGTACACCCAGGTACCGGTACCGGTGGTTACATAAAATGCTGCCGGGATTTGGGTGACGGTCGCCTCTCAGTACTCAGAGTCTGCAACTCGCTGAATGGACAGACTTGAGGAACTTGAATGTTGGAGATGACTCTGGCCCGTTTTCGCAGAGCGCGCACGTGATGTTACAGTTAGAGGAGAACACACAATGGGTTTACAGTAGAGACATTCGAAGGACCGATCAGAGGTTTTGTCCATTCTTCCTTCGATTGATCATGCGACTTGCCATTGATAATATAACTGTAATATTTTTTTGCGTCCGTGGATACTGTACAGGACATACTTTTTCAAACACCGACATGACACCTTGATCCCGAACAGTGAACAGTGAAAATGATCCGCGCGTCGCTCGTCGACTCGCTGGAGCGCGGCGGATGTCGTCCATGCACCATCAGTCCGTGACATATCTTGCTGTGGTTTCTCTTATGAACTTTAATTCGTCAACGCCGCACAGTGCTTACCCCTATCGCCCGGGAAACTCGCTGGAGCTGACCTGGTGCAGCCCAACGGACAGCTCGCGGCGTAAGATTCAAGCTACCATTCGGAAGACGCTCAGCGACGTCGAGGCCAACGGGTGCGTCATGCTCGTGGATTTTGCTGCGGCGCCGCACGGCTCCGACTCGTTCGAATCGGGCTTGCCGCCGACTGCGACGCTGAAGCTGTTCGATCGCCGGTTCTGCGACGGCGGGAGTAATCGGTTCGACCGCCCTTGGACGCCCGAGGTCGAAGATACGTACCGGCGAGCCTGGGTTGATATAGAGTGCGGGCGGCGGTCGATCCCCGCGCGTGTTCGCAGTCTCCATGCGCTCGATGAGGACGAAGAGGATTGGTCGCACGTCGATGACTGGGACATTGAAATGTTCCGCTGGACCGCTTGATGAGGATGCGACAAAGAGAGGAGCAGGCTTATCGACGCCTGCGGCCGCTCTGGGGCCAGGGGGTTCCAACTTTCTACGGCACGGTCGAACTGGAACTTGAACGTGAACTCGGGCGCTCATCTGAGGCCCACGCCTCGATCAAATCCGTCTTTGGCATCGTGCTTGAGTATCTCGAAGGCGAGAGCCTCGACCTGCTTCCTGACTCTGACCAGAGCGTCGCTCCCACCGAGCAGGATCAAGCTCGCGGGCACAACGCACTGAACATTCTGCGACGCGCGCACGCTCTGGGCGTCGCGCATCGCGACGTGGTCTGGCAGAACGTCCTGAGACGCCCGGACGGCGAATATGCGATCATTGACTGGGGCTTCGCGCTCGTGCGCGGCGTAGGGACTCCGACGCCGACTGGCTGGCCAAGCTCGCCGAGTGCCACGACCTCTTCCGCCTGCGCAACGTGCTGGGGGAAAAGGGCTACTACGACCCCAGCCCCGTCGACGTCGACGTGCCCGAGAGGAGACTCGGTTTCATGCAGGTCAACAATTCGGCTACGGACGTCAAGTGCCCGCGCCGACGCGACGCGTGGTTTGAACGTGTTCCGTGTCCCGCCCGGGGTGGAAGGAGGTTCGCCTTCCCGGGACAAAAGGGATTATATATGGGAGTACCGGAAGTATCGTGTACGACCGGGTGTGCGACAGCGCGACATGCACAATGGCGAATATGTGCGTATGTAATCTGATTGTTTTAATACGTTGTTCATGCTCACCAATGCACAGTTATGATGCTGACGGCGGTATAGCGCGCCACAGGTCGGGTTCCTACGGACAACTGAAGTCGATACTTAGAGACCGTCAGAGGTTGGTTAACAGAGCTTTGGTAACAGATGGCTTTTGCCTGGCTTGTCCCTCGACGTCGCGCTCGTGGCGCCGCAGACGCCCAGAGTCGCGCAGAGAGAGCGCGACGTGACTGGACATCTCAGCTGCCGTGCGGTGATGCGATTCCCTGAACCATTCCAATCGGGTTCTGTACGGATGTCTGTCCGTGCCGCCGTGACGCGACAACATGAGGCGGAGGCGTGTGTGATGCTGTTTATCCTGCCTTTCATTCTCTTCTCTACCTTCCCATGGTCAGTACATGCATTTTCATTAACTTACTGCTCAATGTTACGTCCAGGACTACTATCAGGGAGACGTTTCTACGCCAGCAAAGGAGTACAAGCTCCCGATGGGCGAACTTGACACCGACTTCAAGAAAGAGTTCCCACCCGACCCTCTCCTCGGGCACGAACTCGATGACGGGGCGCGCGTTTGGAAAGTGTACCGCAAGGAGGCGACCGCCTACGATAACGACATGCTCGACAGCTGGGGCAGCACGCTGGACATTCTCCTCATTTTCGTAAGCACTTAAACTACTGGCAGCTCGGGGAGTCGAGCGCTGAGACTACTTAGGCTGGTCTCTTCTCAGCCGTTGTCACCGCATTCGTAATCGAGAGTTATGCGCTGCTCCAGCCCGACAACACCGCGTACATGGCAGCCGCGCTGTACATCATCGCGTCGGCGAACAACGCTTCTGCTAGCTTGGTGCTGCCACCACCGCCCTCGCTGGAGCTTTCTCCATCCCGTCTATCACGTTGGATCAACGGACTCTGGTTCACCAGTCTCTTGCTCTCGATCACCGTGGCCTTCCTCTGCATTCTCATCAAGCAGTGGATCCGCGAGTACAAGTCCCGTAACACCGCGTCCGCTCAGAGCCCGAGACACTGGGCCCGCCGCCGGGAGATATTCTTCAAGGCGCTCAACGACTGGCCTATCGGAGAACTGGTCTCCGTTCTCCCCGTTCTCCTCCACCTCTCGCTGTTCCTTTTCTTTGCAGGCATCATCGCATTGCTGTGGCCTCTCGATAGGGCCATCGGCATCTGGATCGTCGTCCTTGCCCTGATTTTGGCTGTGTTCTATGCTGGCTGCACGCTGATTCCCGTGTGGATACCAGAGTGCCCAACATCGACTCCACTTGCGCACATGATACGCAAGCAGCTAATCCCTGTGGAGCTGCTCGTTATTCGCACCTACGCTTGCGCCCTTCCGCGACTACAGCAGTACGAATCTGCCGCGCTGGATATCCTGTCACGACTAGTGCCGCGTCGCAGGTCGCTGAATACCACCTTCGCTCCGTCCCGTCTGAGCGCAGAGGGGTTGCCTACCGTTTCGTCTTCCCAGAAACCTCGTGCTTCTCGCCTACAATCTATCATCGACACGCTCGAGGCCCAGAGATCGGCGGACACCTACTTTTCTCGATGGTCAAAAAGCAACAGTGATGCTCTTGACGCGGCGGCCCTGCAGTGGGCAATCCTCGAAATATCGGATAGTGATTCCGTCGCTGTTGGGCTGCAAGCCCTAGGCGCCCTCCCGTTGGACTCAGCTCTCGCGTGCTTGCTGCGGCAGGAACCCCGATTGCGCACATTCACTGCTGATACTGCTCTTACGAGGACATCTGGCATGCATAATGCTGCAGAGGCTCTCCGTGTTGTACGCACTCTGTTATGCATGCAAGGCGCAGAATATAAATACGACACTCGCCTTCGCCGTGATATCGCTTCTCTGGACGATAACGTGCTCTCCAAAGCCGATTATCCAGACGCCACTCTCGCGCACGCGTTCTTCAATTGGGGAATATTCTATGTGACCGAGAATGCTACGGCGTGGCGCACGGCCTCGCCTACGTTGACATCGACTGCCATGCTTCTCATGCAAATGGCAGACTCAGAAGATCTAATCATCTCCCTTCTGCTGTGTTGCGACTTTAAGCAGTTGCTCGATGTCGATTGGCTTTACATCATACACAATCTTTCCGAGTTTCTTGCCACTTCGCAGTTCGCTGGTGGCCTCCACTTCGGCCTGAGTTCTAAGGAGATCTCAGTCGCGGAACTCATAGCCACGGCTCTCCTCAAGCGCCGCTGTCTCCCAATTTTCCCGAAAGCCTGGGCGGACATCATCGGTCGCCTTCTACTGCAGATCCCCCACACTGACTATGGTCTCATTGCACGATGTCCCTCCCTACTGGAGTGCATGACCGTTGGGCGGTTCTTCTCTCCAGAAATCGACGTGGAAAAGCTTGCAGAAGTTCTTCACTTCATGGCATTGAGATTGTCTGGGGAGATCAGTAGGCCGAGGCAGCTTTGGCACGCGGTAGCGCAGGTCATCCGCAGATTACCTGCCAACGTGACCAAACCCGGCGAGATCTTCAGCCATACACATCAGTTTTGTGAGACTGCGTTACATGCAGCGCTGGCAGCACCTCTCCAGGAACGAGATTCGAGACTGAGCGAATCATTGGATCTCATTCTATACCCCATGAATATTGCTAATATCGACCGGTCCATTTGGTCGATGCTCAGCATTGATGATGGGCGCACCAGCGGGATTTTCTGGCTCAACCTCGCCCTCACTCTTTCAACTGCTCTTTGTGCCCAAGAGCTTAACGATTCGCACAATGCTGCTTACTTTGCAGAGTGTAACGGCGCCAACTTCCTGGCGGTAACCTCGAGCTTATACAGCACGGACGAGTCACTGGAGGTGCCCGTGTGTGTCGTTCAGCATAATGTCGCATTACGGCCTCTGTGGTGGAAGGAAATCCGCGAATCACAATTTGGTAACAACGCCTACACAGAGATGATAAAGGTGATGGACGAGGAGTTCAGGCGTGCGCCCGTATGCAATTCCAGATGGTGTCCTGTCCACCGGCTGCGTACTCCTGAACAAAGTACGGCTGAACTTGGCAGCAGTTGATGTCCCCCACGATTTGCTGCTATGAATGCAGATACACTTTCCTGTGAGATACGCATCGCTTGTGCTCCCTTTAGTGCCGTTCAGTAGGGGAATTCACGGGCGACCCAATGTAACGCACGAAGCACTCGTTGACCATGACGTAGGGGTTTCCGCTGAGACATCTTCAGGCGTATGCGTTCAGAAAAATAGAGCGTGAAGGGAAGACAACGGAGTAGGGTGGAGGTGTAGAGTAGTAGAGCCGTCGAGGAAAGGCTTCGTCGCAGCCAGAGATTGATTTGGAGGCAGCAGATGACTCAATGTGACATTGATCCCTCTTGTCTGGCTGGAAAGGCCGAGCACGCGATGCCCATGCTGCGCACTTTGGAGCCCGAACGGTGTTGCCCAATGCTCGGTCGGAAATGAGGCGAATACCCAGGGCTACATGAGTGCGCTAAGGCCCGCATGAACAAGACAAAGCCTATTTCCGTATGCGCGGGTTGAGCGGGAGGCTCAGGCTGCAGCAAAAATGGAACAGGACAGCCTGGGCCCTGGGAAACCCGGAAGGTTCCGAAACCCTTCTGCCCGCGAGGTTCCTGGAAGATAAGCATTGGAGAAATACTGTATGAACTGAAGGCGCATCAATATGGAGTGGATACTCTTCATTGCAAATCGTACAAATACAAGTATCATATACAATAACGTAGGTACACAGAGCGGCAGAAGCATGACGGTCAGACCATTTCGAACTCGTCAGTCCGCTGCAAGGGGGAAGACGACTCCGACTGCACGGTGTTCCCGGAAGTCGAAGGTGGATCTGAATGTTCGATGACGGCGATGTCATGCGACGGCGAGTCGGACTCGGCGATGTGGATACGAACAGGCTGCGCGTCGACGACGGGGATGGACTGAGCCTCCGCATGCGCAGGAGCGTCTTGCGTGATGGATATGCGGACGGGCTCGGACTCGGAGCCAGCTGTGGTAGATGGCGGGGTGGGTTCGGCGTCCATGCTGTCGTGCGAGTCGTCCCGAGATGCAGCGGGATCCGAGCTGTCCGCAGGTGGGGAGGAATCAGACGACGCGGGCGAGGGCTCGACGTCCATCGCAAGAGGAGCTGAAGACTCGCTTGAAGTGGGCTCATCCGGTGCAGCAGACGCTGGCGATGGCTCTGCCGCAGGGTCGACAGCAGTGGGCTCTATTGCAGGTTCGACCTCCATTGGATGGGCAGCAGAGGATTGTCCGGCGGTGGCGGAGGCGGAGGCGTCCGTGCTTGGAGAAGGCAAAGACTCCGACGACTCTGCGGCAGGCTCGACTGCGACAGGCTCGGCGGCAGCGGGCTCGACGTCCATGTGGTCTTCGGCGATGGTGGCAGACGCGGAATCGGCATGCTCGACGTCCATCTTTTCGTCGTCCTTCGTGTTCGGGGCCTCCTCCTCGGGGTGCGTCTTCCTCCATTCCTCGGCCACCTTCCGCTCGAGCTCGCCAAGCGCGCCCTCGACGAGCTCGACGACGCGCTTGCGCTCCTTGCGAATCTCCGCGACGCCCGCGCTCTCGACCTCGTCGAGCTTCTCGAGCAGTTTGCCAAGCTCATACTCGTACGCGCGCACGGGCGCGTTGGTCATCGAGAAGCTGAGCTCGCGCGGCGCCTTGAACTCGAGCTGGGATGGCAGGGAGAACGCTTCGCGTAGCTTGGAGAGCGTGGACTCGACGGCGGCAATGGCGGTGAGTGCGGTTGTCGGCTCGGGCGTAGCAGGTGCAGGCTCGGGCTCGGGCTTGGAGGTCGCAGTGGGCTGAGCGGGACTGGGAGCGGGAGCGGGAGCGGGGCGCGGAGGCGAGCGAGAGCGGATGGGAATGCGGACGGGCGTCGACTGCTTCTCTTGGACAGGTCGCACATCCGGCGTGACACGGCCGAGCTTGCGATTGGACTGCTTTGAGTTCATCTGCTGGGAAGTGGAATTAATACCAGCATGACAACGACAGAATATAGACATACCTTCTGCTGAAGCGCATCAGCGTAAGCCTGGGCCTGCTTGTAGGCATGAGCCTGGCGGCGCTGCTCTTCGGCGGCAGCGAGCGCGCGCTGGCGCTCCTGCTCTGCCGCGAGCTGAGCCGCACGAAGACGCTGGCGCTCGTGCTCCGCGGCAATCTCGCGTGCGCGCTCCTGTTCGAGGGCACGTGCGCGTTCCTGCTCAAGAGCACGGGCGCGAATGGCGTCCGACCATTTGTCGTAGTGCGCGTTGCGGGCATAGTCCTCCTCTTCCTCATCCTCCTCGGGCTCGTCGAAGTAACGCTGCTGGAACCGAGGGCGCTGGGTAGCCGGGAAGCCGTAGCGAGCGTATGGGTCTTCGGCGCCGTACTGCTCCTCCATGCGCCGCAGCTCGCGCTCGGCGACAGCATCAGCGTATGCCTTGCGGGCCGCCTGTTGCTCGCGGAGGGCCTTCAGGTATCGTTCGCGCGCGAGCTCTTCTTGTGAGATGCGAGGCTCGGGCTCAGGCTGGGCGTAGTAGGACGAGCCGGGGTAGGCGTAGCGAGGCGCGTAGTACGGGTGGTTAGGACGAACGTAGAACATGGTGTAGTGCGAGCGATGGTAAGGGGTACTGGTATGTTGACGCCATGTGGAGCGGGGGAGCGCGTATTTATGACTGCGCGGGGAGCGTTCGAGAGTGTTCGCGACAGCAGCGGAAGATGTTCCAGAACTTCCGCCGCGGAATTTTCCCGAACAACAACTGCGGTCGCTTCCGATACTCCCCTCCTTCATCTTGTTGGAGCTCAACAGCGCCCTAGAGCGGTGTGAATCCTCAGGCAGTAACGTATCCTCCGTAGCCCGTCGCGCCGGCAGGCGTCCATGACTCTGTTAAGCCACAGCAATAGTTCCCCAGAGGGAATAAACCTGTCAGTAATGTCAAGTCATCCTGCACGTCCTGCCCGCTCGAATATATCGACGTCTCGACTCTCAATAACGCATAAGCAGCATAAAACTCGCCACCGCCACAATCGTCCTCCTCTCTTATACCGTCTCATGCTTCGCGGCCACCATCCGACGCGGCGACGAAGGCCCCAACATACAGCCATCAGTTGGACACCCCGGAGGATCAGGGGATTGGCCGTGAGAAGCGACGACTGCGCTGTGGGAATGTGGCGACTGTTCATGATACTTGGAGGATGTGGGATGCTCACTCAATGATATAATGGCTCAGCCCATTGACACTTGGCTTCGTCAGTGATCAATTCAGCACTCCCAAGTTGAATATACCTCGTTACCCCTACCTACAGCTAAGAAACTCGATCCATTGTGCGCGTTGATGTGGGAACAAATCGAAGCCTCCGAGACGCGTCTGCTTCCGACCGGGAAGCTCTCTTCAACTCGGCCCGCGCTGCACATTCGCGCCTGCTATTAAAGTCGCGATGCTACTGCCAGCGCCTGGACCACATACTCGTAGCCATGCCTATCGTTGCGCCAGAGACGTTCTGCGCGACGGAGTTCGACTACCTCGTCGTCGGCGGTGGAACGGCCGGCTTGGTTGTCGCTGCGAGGTTCGTCTGGCTTGCGCGATCCTGATACAACGGCGCTGAAGCTACATACTTGCTCAGGCTTTCTGAAGATGTTACCAAGACCGTTGGGGTCATAGAAGCTGGCGAATATGTTACAGATATGCCTGAAATCAACGTGCCAGGTGAGTGACGGTACGCGTAGCGCACGCGACGACTTACATTTCGGCCGCAGGCTACCTTGGACGCGCTATTGGCTCCGATGTGGATTGGAAGTTCGTAACGGAGCCACAGGCTGCGCTAGACGATAGGAAGCTGCCCATGCCACGGTCCGCGACAATACTTGTGCTTGGCTTTCAAAAACCGCCCATTTACGCGTTATTTTATTTTATTTTGCAGCGGAAAAGTCGTTGGCGGGACCTCTGCGGTACGCCGCGCGCTGTGGTTGCACGCAGTGTTGACGATTCAGGCTTTAGATCAACTTCATGACGAACACTCGGTGCGGTGCAGCAGTGCTCTCCCTGTTACACTGACCGTTGAATTGTCTTTAGCGCTTCCAAGGCGGAATATGATGGTATGCGACCACGTCTCCGTAACGTGAGTCCTTAATCCCTGCAGCTTTCGTACAACTCGGTGGAGGATCATGGACATTCGAGGAGTTCGTCCGCTATTTCAAGAAGGTATGAGCCGCTGACCCAGAAGTAGCCATTTGCTTACATTTCCGTCCAGTCAGAGACGGCAGTAGACGCGTCCGAAGAGATCCAAACGCGATACAGCGCGAAGTTCAATCCCGATTTCCACGGCACCTCGGGTCCCGTTGTCATCTCGTACCCGACTTGGTTCAACACCAATCACGAAGCATTTATTCAGGCGCTCGTAGCGTGCGGGGCTACCATTAACTCAGATCCTGTGTGCAGGCTGCGTTCATCGATTCGAAGAGCCCTCACTGAAGCCAGCACAGAGCAATGGTTACAACGTAGGGGCATGGGCTTTCAGTGCGACCGTCGACCCTAAGTCCGCCACGCGCAGCTACGCAGCTCCGGTATGATACTGCGTGCCTTCCGCTGTCAGTCGTGCTCAAAATTTCAAGGCGTACTGGCAGCCCAATGCTCATCGCCCGAAGCTTCTTCTCGTCACGGGAGCGCAGGTGACCAAGGTCACTTTTGGGCATGAGCGTGACAACGGCCTGTTGACCGCACGAGGCGTCGAATTTGTTGTTGGGGAAGCGCGCTTTCACGCTCGCGCGGGCACGGAGATCATTCTCTCCGCCGGTGAGTGCGCTTTTAGCAGTTCGAAAACACGCCTTATCGAGAGTTCAGGGACGATACAAACTCCTCAAATACTTGAGCTCTCCGGCATCGGAAATGCGGAGCTTTTGCGAGCTCATGGTATCGAGCCTTTGGTCAATCTTCCTGGTGTAGGAGAGAATTTGCGTCAGTTATGACCCTCATACGCATCGCCCTGGGTTGCTCACCATCTCACAGAGGACCACGTTTACATGCCTATGTCCTACGAGGTATCTCCGGAGTGCGATACGTGGGATGAGATGCGAGACCCTCTGGTCCACGAACGTTTGTGGGATCAATAGTGCGTTCTGCGTTTCAGGGCTTTGAGACTCGTGACTGACGAGGGCACGTGACCGGCAGTACGAACTTGACCGGAAAATATTCGTGCATCCACTCTGCAGTGTCTCTTATGAATCTTGAAACCATCGCGTCTCCCGAATCAATCGAGCGGTATAAAGTGCAGGCTCAACAGGGGATCCCAGGGACGGCTTCCGATCAGCCGCGACAGCACGCCCTGCTCAAGTCATGGCTGGCGGACAGATCTCAAGCACAGGCTGAGTCCGTCCTCGCCACTCCCGGAGATATCTGACCCACAACTCGCACACCAGAATCATACAGGCTCCAGTGTTCGAAACTTTCGACAGCGTGCCAGAGCCCGGAAAGCGATACCATACGCACATCACCATTCTGCTGCGCCCCTTCTCGCGTGGCAGCATCCACATCGCATCCGCCGACCCTCTCGCACCGCCGCGCATTGACCCGCGGTATTTCAGCCACCCGCTAGACTTCGACATCTTCATGGACCTCGTCCGCTTCTCGCGGCGCGTCATGCAGGCGGGTCCGCTCGGCGCGGTTTTCGTGCGACATGTCGACCCGGGTCCGGACGTCGGCGACGACGAGCTGCCGCGGTATGTTAGGCGGCACGCGTCGACCATTTGGCATCCCGTCGGCACCGCGGCGATGGTCCCGCGCGAGGAGCGCGGTGTCGTGGACGATCGCCTCAGGGTGTATGGCACCCGTAACCTTCGCGTGGTCAGTGGCTCAGCTGCGAAGTTGCTTGCTGTGCCACGCGTTTCTGATTAGTCTTCCACTGCCAGGTCGACGCATCTGTCATCCCTATAGTGCGTCTTATTTTTGCTTTGACCCTGACAGCTCTGATGCTTGCATAGATTCCGTCCTGCCATCCCCAGCAAACGATCTACGCGATTGGAGAGAAGGTGTGAAGTGTTTGGCATTCTACAATTGGAACTCACGGCCCTGCCTCTGCTGTTAGGCTGCAGATCTGATACGGGAGGACCATCTGTGATTTACTAAATCCGACTCGAGCAGCATAGGCTGCAATCAAGCTTTCCTGTTACATCCACTGAGCTGATCGAAACATCCGAATCCACTACTGTGACAGCTGTACACGGCCTTCCACGCGCATTCGCGTCCCTCGCGTTACACCTTTCCGGTTGACCTGTCGTCCAGCCTGTCGTCCATCCAGCTGTGCTTCTCGACGTTGATGGCAATCGCTGTTGAGCCTCCGTACGAGCTTGGGCTTCCCACCGTCGGGCTCAGTGGCACTGTGTCCCTGGACGCCCCCTTCATGTTCGTCATCTCCAAGACTGTTGACTTCTCCATGGCCTGTTTCCCGCTCTCAGCGAACAGGAAGGCTGTCACGACCGTTGGGTACAGGTTCTGCAGCCTCCAAAATCAGCACCTCGTCGATGCAAACTCGAATATTACGGCGAGATGTTCACTTCTACGCACCACAAGCTGGTAGAGCATGGATTCGATGATCTGCGTTGCATAGGTTGTCGTGCTCGACAGCGGGTTGAGCGTCTGATTCACGAAGGACGTCAAGCGAGGCAGCTGCGAATGGGAATCGTCAGCATGGCAGGCTGCCACTGCCGAATCCCGCCTACCCCGAGGATGAAGTAAACCACTCCTGACGTGACGAGGACGGTAAGTACGCGATCCACTTTCGTCCTTCTCCGTGTCCCGATGTTTTCGTTCCTCTTGTAACGGTTCCTAATCGCAACTTCAGCAAACGGGCAAGCCAAGGAAGATGCGTGCACCATGCAATCCAGCCGAGCAATGCCGTCGCGACTCCGTTATAGACCAGGGAGAATAGCCAACTGGTGTTCTCCAGGTGCGTGCATGTGACTGGAAGGTCGGTGCTTATCGCAAAGTTTGCCTGAACGAGGCAACCGATGAGGCCAAACCCAGTGGCTGTGAGGCGTCAGCATCATACTGATTCAGACGATGCTTTTACTAACCTGCAGTTGCCAGCCACATCGTGCACACGAGGATAGTCGTCCAGAGCTTCCACTGCCACAGCAGCAGAATACGCCACTGGATGCGATGAATCAGTCACTGACTACGTTTACGAGGAAGAACGCACCCCAATAACGGCGTCGCCAATGAGATACTGTTGCTCTCAGCTTCAAGCTCTTCCGATTCATAGGTGATGTTCTCTCACCGATACGATGAACATCACGTCGCTCATGTAGCGCAATTTCTCTGTTGTGATGTTTGCCCTTGCGATGCGGTCCGTGATATCACCATTTGTTTCCACAAAGACGATTCGGAGACGCTGCACTAGGACCGCGATGTTGGATGCCCAGAGGAAAGTTGCGATGATGAACATTGCCAAAGTGGTCACGGAGATGATGAGAAAGGCCCGCTGCCTCTTATGCCGTAGGCTGCGTCCGAGTTGAGTGAGATAACTTCTATTGCGAATGCATTCTTACTCACAGCAGCTGGTATATCGCGAAGGAAAAGAAGATTAGGTAAGCCCCTGAGTTCCCTTTGAGTCATTTCGCAGGGCCTCCCGAGCAATCACCCTTACCGTACAGCACCGACTGGGCTATGATAGAGGCGATGTCGCGCATAAGCGAACGCATGAGCTTAGGCAGCAGCTCATCGGTGGTGGGACGGGCGGCTCCTGACGACATAGCGACCTTGATGGCAGTCTCGCAACCTGCCTCGAGACCCGCGATAGCATACCGCGCTATATACCTCGAGCCCATGTGTGAAGTGACGCATGCTTCGACGGGAGCGTAAGTCAACTTCCTAATCGATGCTGCGAGCGCTCGTCCGGCGTTCTGCGCTTCGCCCGGGGAACGTTACTCTCCCGCGATCATCGTCCGCTTCGAAGAACCGATTGCTCAGATACGCACATATACGCTGTTAGCTTGAGGAATCGCCCTAAACGCGCCTTGCAATGCACGAGCTCACAGCGCGACATGGAAATTCGCAGGTGGCAAAGGCTGTGCATTGGGCGGCCAGCCTCCACCTGAGATACTCGTGGCGTCGGCGCCTCACCTGGGACATGCCCCTCTCGGGACATTTCATCGGCACCGGGGAAAGTTGTCAGTGCCTTCGCATATCCGATGCCATCGGCCTGCGGAATCGAAAGCACGGCAGGCAAAGCTACTCGTGGGTGATCCTCACAGCCTGCAAGATGTCCTTTTTGATACTTTTTGGGTGGCACAATAGGCTTTGAGAACACTTTGAAAAAATTTCGTGCATTAGTGCCAATGCACGAAATTTTTTCAATGCTTTTTCACTTCCTTTTGTGCCACTGAGAATATGCTGAAAAGGACATATTGCGGGCTGTGCCTCTATTGCTTCAGCGCAACATTCCTCGCTATCTTCCACTAAGATAGTGTACATTTTCCCATGCAGAAACTATTGGGCATCGTTCTCTGCTGCCGACGTGAGACCGAGGGTGCTGTTTAACTGCGTGGAGTTTACACGGACTGGACGGATGCGACGGGCCAAACATCGTAGCTATCCGGCAGTCTGCCACCGTTGCAGTTCGCTAGGGTTCTGCCCGCCCGATCGAGTTGCAACCGAACTATAGGACAGATAGTGTTTGAGGACTTTTCTGAAATTCTGACCGAGCATTCAACAACACCGGGTAGTAGGCAGGCAGTAGCACGTACGAGTTACGCCGGCTTCGTGATTTAAGGCCGTGACGATTGACGGATCGTCATGAGAGACTTGGTGTGATGTGGTTGCAAAACGCAAGATAGGCTTTGTACAGCTACAAACGGTGAAACAGAGTACTGATCGTCAAAGATTGTGCACCGAATTGTGCACCGTTGCGCACAGCCTTGATTGAAGCCAGTGTGTTGCACCGCATGAGTCTGCCACCATTCCGGCCGGATTGCACGCGGTTGAGCAAAAGCAATTCGGGCATGAGTTTTCAGTCGGCCAGAGACGCCGTGCGTAAGAAGCCTTCACTTAAATTCGTCAAGTATTTCTCATGATTTCCGCGGGGAATTGAGCCGTATTACCATTCAAAGTGAGCTGCGGAGGCACTGTTCTTTCCATCGCCGGAACATCGATGCTCTGCTCGCGGGGAGGGAGAGGGGGTCGTGTTTCCCGCAGCCACCATTGGCATCACTGGCCGCCTCACTTTACTCGGCACTGTGACTCCTCGCATCGCTATGGGGCGGGAATACCTTGCGGTGCCTTGGTCCGTCGAGTCAGAACCAAACCTATAAAGCCTGCCTCCTTCCGCAGAAGTAAACTATCACAATTCCCCTTCAGTCAGCTACAGTATCAGCACAGAGCCAATGCGCACCTTCTTCAGCCTCATTCTCCTCATCGCAGTCGCAGCAGCAGCGCCGCTGTCTCTTGCCACAGTCAAGGAGACCCCGGCAGCACGTCATTCTGGTCTCTCGGCCGTTGAACCAACTACTACTGTTCATCTCCACAAACTCGGCTCGGGCGACTGGCCTTAATGTTGACTTTGATTACTGACTGTCTCGTACGTGGTCGATACGCAACGCTGCTATCTCGTACTTATCCCCTGAGGCAGAAATAATGGTTAATTAAAGACGAAGCAGCCTATTTCATTGCGCTTCAACACACCTATTTACCAGCCGAACATCTGTCCTTCAACTATTCTGTATCCACTATTCCGCTGTGTTGATATGTCTGGCCTTGTCGTCCTTGTATCTTTACAGTAATGGTAGCTTAGTACACTCCTAGTTGTGTTGTAGTTGGCCAGTACTCGATCATTATACATTTCAATCCAGCTTGAACGCCATTGCCCTGAACAAGTCAGGTTACTAAGCACAGCCATAGCAGGAGAGGCCTTGTAAATGACTGTAAAGTTGCGGGTTGATGTCCGGCGGAATACGAGGATAGAATTCAAGCTTCAGGCCCAGTAAGTAGATCGCGAAAGGTTCTAAGCACTCGCACTTGGAATCACGAGAACCAACAGTTTTTCGCATCGGTGCCGACAGCACCAGGGCTTAATCCAACGTGCCCACGAAGCAAATAATGAAGATCTGGGAGCATGCCTGATATCGACGCCATTCATGTAAGATTCACACCAGTGAGAAAGATATGAGACCGCAGGTATATCGTCCATCCGGTCGTGCACATGCTGGCTGTACCGCTCCCGGAACGCAGAGATGGAGACCTCGAATGAAGCAAGAAGCATGAAGGACCCATATTCTCTTCGTCGTGCAACTGCGGATGTGACTAGAGACTCCAGAAGAGGCTGAGTAGCACAAGGCTGTGCGAGTTCAGAGCCCGATCGGACTCGACTTCCGCGGACCGCCGTGACCTGACCCGGTGCAACAAATGGATTTCAGTGTAATGAGCCCAGTCGGTTAATTATTCAAACTAAATCTTAGCTCAGTCATCTAGAGACATTTCCGTGGGTTCATATACTGTAATCCTGATCAGTTTCAAACGGGACGAAAAGAGTGCCGGACTCACTCCGAGTGCATTCCAGGTGCATTCGCCAGTCAGGAAAGCTCTACCATCAGCTTCAAATCAGCTTCTCGTCTTCCTTTCCTCTCAGCGCACACTGCACTCATCGCACAACTGTCCCACAAGCGTCGTGACTGCACACTTTAGAGACATTTGCTTGAGAATTCGCACGCATAGTCCATTCATTGTGAATGGCGTGTTTTTGCGCCCAGATATCGCTGTCGTGAAGTGTGCTCCCTCCTCGGTGCCTGACTGCTCCCTGGTCGCAGCACATGCCTTCCGATAATCTCGCCTGATCGAGACCCCTCATGGGAACGCATTTGTAAGGCTCTTAGGCAAGATAAGAACCGCAAAACCTTGGCATCACCAGTATCTCTGGTGGCCACGACGTTCAACGAGAGCTCGTTCGCTGCCAGTGCTAAGTTCAAACTAGAATATGGTGCAAGAATCTTCCGCTTGTGAAATGTGCAAGTGCCTGACGGATGTCCGACAGTCGTTAAGTGATTATATAAACAAGCGCCAACATTCAGGAACATCATGGTCTCACATTGGAGGCGCGGGCACGAAATTCATGATCGAGGCAACGCCGCTACCGTGACTATGGTAGCGCCAGCCCCTGAGTACAAATTAGGATACTTAGAGAATCACCAAGAGCAAGTTGTTCATGTAGAGCTAATGCAACATAACCCCTGTATGTGCGCTGAAACTACTGTACATATTTTGTGGCAGGGTACAATGTATGTACTCAGCCGTAGGGAACGGAAGTATGCGCAAATCGACGCTGCGCGTGTACATATGAAGACCCTCCGTCCATCCTTACATCCATTCACATGCTACTGGCCGCGCGGAGCGCGGTTCGAGACCTTCGAATGAGAGCGCAGAGCGCGAGGGCGCTCAGTACTTGTCGCGCTCCATCTCGTTGTCCGTATGCACGATTGTCTCCAGTCGGATTTGGACAGGCAGGTCGTCGTCTGTGTTGCGCGGTCTGTTGTCGTACTGGTGGCCGCCGCTCCGTACGAATTGAGAAGGATGTCCGCCGACGCTGTAGCCGCCAGACAATCCAGAGACGTGCCCCCGAGAAGTCTCGGCGCGCGAGCTTGAGCCGCTACTCGAGCTGGCGCGGATGATAATGTAGCCAAACTGCGTGCGGGTTACATCCAAAGTGAGTTGAAGTACGAAGATTGCTTACCACAATGCCCTAATACGCCACAGAGATACTTCTCAGGGTGTGAATACATTGGGAAATTAGTCACGTACGACGAGGGGTCCAATCTTGAAGGCTTGTCAGTACAAGATTTAAATTCGATGTGAGACTCGGGAGCGGCGACGTACCAAGTTGATGAATAGGAAGTCTGCGTGGCTACCGACTGCGATGACAGTGATCTCAGCAATGAGAACGGCAGAGTATATCGCAGCTGCACTTTTCAGCAAGGAGGGCTACGTGCGAATGGGAGTTGCATACCAGATTCCACGATCAAGGTGACGATGTGCGTCACCGCGTCCGAACCGCGATTGCGTGCCGAGTTTCTGCGAATCCACCAGATACGACCCGCAATCAAGACTACATAGAAGGAGACGATCAGTGTGTCAAATTATAAGGCGCAGTCAGAGATCTTGCGTACTTGTTCCGAGGATGTTTGCGGCCAGCGTGAAGTACAGGAAGTAGCTAAAGGCCGTGGCGATGCGCAAGTAGGCCGCAATACCGTTCTTCGGCACGGCATTCGCGAGGCAGTAAACGACGTACGTGCCACCGCCTGGAACAACATGAGCCCGCATCGACAGAGAGTCCGATATGATGCACCTGCTGTCCCCATACACAGAAGGATCGGCACGATGATGATCAAGAAATTGCGCTTCCAGACGATGAAGATACGGTAGACCTTGGGCGAGTCAGCTATGGCACGACTTCGTTCATGCGACTGACCAGGAACATGTCGGCCGTGACAGTAATGAGCACGAGTAGCAGATTGGTCATTAAACTCTCGACCTGAGGAGATTAGACATAGTCGGATGAGCATAAAGCAACGTACTGAGGCCGGCGCGCCCAAGTCAATCGCACCGGTATCGCTGGGGTAGCTGAATGATATAATCGTCCGCTTCAAATCGACAATAACCCTCTATGAATGATGAGAGAATGGAATAATGTGCTGAACATCGAGCGGGAGCGTACCATGGTGATAAATATAAACAGGGCCACGAAGGTACCCAGCATGTACCAGTGCGTGTTGCCGCTGAGCATACGCTGGCGCAGTGCCCGCGCACAGTCCCAGGATACCACGAAAAACGCGCCTGCAGATCATTTAGCCAGAGGGGAAACGGAACTAAGACACCATACCATAAAGCAGCGTCTCCAGAAAGATGCTATAGCCATAGTTCAGCTTGAATTAGCCAGAGCAACACGCTGGACGTACCCGATGAGCGCCTCTTGGACTCCAGGACCGACTTTGGGCATGACGTTCCAGCACTGGGTGCGAACAGGGGAGGGAGGGAGCAGGGCAAAAGATCTCCCACACGCCCATTTTATGGGACTTGCTACGAACAGAGTGGCTGTGATCAGAGCGCATTCATCAGTCAATCAGGAAGCTCGCGGTGTTTGTTGTCTGCGCGGCGGCTTCGAAACCACGTTTTGAACCTCGGAGAGGTCTAAGCGACGGCTAGCGAGTGGCGATGAGGCTGCAATTTCGCGGGTGCCTTGAACACGGGCCGCCGTCGCTTGCAACGCTGCTTCAGCCTTCAGGGGCCATCGACGTCGCTGCAGGGCGTTTACTGAATCATTATGTGGGGCTGGGATTCTGCGACTTCTAGGGCTTGCCGCACCGGGCCCGCCACGCCGCAGGTGAGCTCGCCGCGTGGATGACTCTGATGTCGGCCTGGCGCTGCCATACGCTCGGCACACACTCGCCCGACTGAGACATCGATGTTGAGTTTCCTCGTCCGAAAGATTTTTCCTTTGGCTCGCAAAGAAGGCCTGCGTTCAATTCTGCCGCTCTCCAATCTATATTTTCTTTGTAGTATATATGAGGATCTATACTCGACATCATATTGTGCCAAGCCGGTGCTTCCTTAATCTGATTTCTGTCGGAATTCGAAGATGCGTCGTGGTCATCCATCTCCTTGTTCAGCTGCTTTGAGTCGGAGGATACTTATTCCATTTTCAGGGTCAATTGCCACTAGTATCCGGAGCAACAAAGCCCCTTTACGCGTCAGCATGGGTACCGGCAACGCCGTCAAGGAGTTATCCATCAGCGGCTAACTCCGTATGGAGTCCTTGTCCGATACAGCGCTTTCAGGCCACCCTTCCTCTGAACTTCTGATTCTTATCCAAATAATTATTATAATTAAATATAAGAACTTTGTTCGGGCGAATTTTGGTTAATCAAAAGGACAAGTGAGTTACGCAACAAATATATATATTCCCTTGCAGTTATTCAAATTCTGCTCCGAACAATTTTCAGAGGGAACGTTCCTGGCATTGAAACTCGAGTTTCGAGAAATTTCTTCGAGCCATTCTCTAGCACGGATTTTCCTAAGAATGCCTCCATTTGAAGCCGATACATATGTTACGTAATCAACTCTGCTCGCCACTCGGTGTGTTCAGCACTGAATGAAGTTGATAACCCTTCAATCGCAGCCTGAAAGCCTGGGTATGCTATATGACTGCAACACATGCCTTCTCTTAGTGCTGGAGAAGCTGCTTCTGATCCCAGTGGTATCCAAGGAGGTAGCAGGCATGTAGGCTCTCCTCCTCTCCATGTTACTGCTTCCCGAGGCTCTGAAGTCGTAATTTACGGCAGAGTAACTTTTTAATGCATTATGTGACCAGTGGGAGCCGAATGGATGGCATTTCTTGCGTAAGGGTGCTTTGGATTGCAAACGGAATGTCCAATCCTTGGACTGTGAGGATTTTGGCTGCATCATTACAGGTCATGGAGCAACAAAACTTTGTAAAATGTATCTATAACACCTTATACACGCAATTAAATAGCCCTTATGTCGGGGAAAAAATTCAACGGCTTGCAGGAAAGCAACTACTCCGGATGGGCGGAAACTCGCTGACTAAGCCGGCCGATCACTTGAAGGCCGTTGCCGGTACCCAGTCAGCAATGTTCTGTTGCTCAAGGCCAATCAGGGGTTACTCAATACCAATGTGTGCTCGCTAATAGTTCGTGAGAACGTGATCGTGCGCAGGAGCTCGGCATCCAGAGGACTTGCCCGATGCTTGCTCGGCTAGCAGAGGATCTAAACCTCAGGGCCGGCCTAGTTAGTCATCGAGGTAACAGGTTTGAGAGTCCCTTTCGTACTGCTGAACGACTGGGAAATATTTCTCGTTTTTGACGGAAACTCACCTTCGAACAGGACTGGTACTGCCGGTATGTACCTATGATTTTTGGCATATCCGCCATATATACGGATGAACCCAGATGATCCGCATGCGGCTACTTCCCACATGTACCGCCACCTCGTGGGAACGTATTCAAAGATTAAGAACCCCAGTCCATTGGCAATTGATAAGACTTTGCGAAGTGCCTGCAGCCAGCGTCACCTAACAGTCTAGCAGTTTGACTTGTACATGGCGAGCTTGCGTGAGCGTTGAAGGGGCAGGAGCGATAGTGAGCAGCAGCGCCGCGTTGCCGACTGAACGACGCAGCGCGCTAGGCGGGCCGACTGATCTTGTGCCTTCGTGCCTTCGCGATGCCCGGTAAAACCAAACCCGCTGCATTTGCACTCGGCGTCCATAAAAACGAGCGGATCAGGGGCCCCTTGCGCGTCGGCGACCCCCTCGTCAAATGCGGTTCCTCGTTCACCTCTCTCTCGCTGCGCCGCTCGCAACGGCAGCGAGCTTGTACAGTCCTCGCGGCGCTGGTCGCTCAACTTTGGACGCACGCGCCACCTCCATCAGCAACCCTCCCTCCAACACTGCGCAAGTACCAGACTTTGGGCCTGCCTGGGATGCCGCTTACAGCAAGGCAAAGGCTGCTGTACGTTGCAGCGCGTTGCGGCGCGCCCGTGGAGGTAATGCTCATGTCCGTCCAGCTAGCTCGTATGTCCATTCAGGACAAGGTGACACTTACGACCGGTACTGGCCTGGGCGCGGGGACGTGCAGCGGCAACATCCCCGCAGTTGCTTCTATTGGGTTCCCTGGACTCTGTCTCGAGGTGAGTCCTCGCGCTGAACGCGCTCGCCGTCACTGAAAACAAGCGTAGGACGGACCCATGGCAATGCGTCCGGCCAACCTCACCACCGTTTTCCCTGCTGGTATCAACGCGGCGGCAACGTGCGTGCATCTTATTCTGCGATTGAAACTACTAAGGCACTGGCCCAGTTTTAACCGCAAGTTGATGCGGAGCCGTGGTGCTGCTATAGGCGCTGAGTTCGCAGGCAAGGGAGTCAACGTTGCCTTCGGGCCGGCGAGTACGTCGCAGGAATTGTACGCGTATTGGTAGCTTATCTATGCTTGCAGTGAACATGGCTCGGACTCCTACGGGAGGCAGGAGCTGGGAAGTAAGTGTGTCCTACAAGAGATGGCCGATTGCTGAAGCTCGTTTGAAGGGTTTCGGTGCCGACCCTTTCCTCGCTGGGTAGGTTTTCTTCTCCAGCTCTGAATTGTCGTTAACTTAACCCTAGTGAGGCTGCCTATGAGACCATTCTGGGCATGCAGTCCTCCGGAGTTCAAGCAAACGCGAAGCACTTCATCGGCAAGTTCGTCAACGTTTGCCACCAGGGGAGACGGTCGCTCTGACGGCACTCCAGCGAGCAGGAATTTGCTCGCTTCTCGTCGAGCTCTGATATCGACGACCGCACACTGCATGAGATTTACGCACATCCTTTCCTGCGTTCTGTCATGGCCGGAGTGGCGTCGATCATGTGTGCTGAAAGTGCGTCGCAAGCGGGCCAGTAAACCCCGTCGATCTCACCTCGCGGCAGACCGTGTGGACGGCACGTACGCTTGCGGGAACGACCAAATTCAGAACAAGATCCTGAAGAAGGAGTGGGGTTCCGCGGGTGTGAGTCAACCTGGAATTTTTATTGCCTGTGTTCTAACGACCTCCAGACACGCTGTCCGACTTTTTGGCCACCCGCGCCACATCCGATGCAGTTAACGGCCTTGACGTAAGACTGCATCAGCGGCACGATCGTGACTTACGAACATTTTTCTCCAGATGACGCTGCCCGGCAACGCAGCTCAGGTCACGGTCCCAGTGACCGCCGCGTACATCGACCCGGTCTTCTCGTAGGATTTCCTTTCTTACCCTATCGAGTACCCCTCATCCTTGTCGCGCAGCTTCTTCGGATCCAACCTGACCGCAGCTGTGCAGAATGGCACTATCGCAGCTTCCAGGCTCGACGACATGGCTACGCGCATCCTCGCAGGATGGTATCTCCTGAACCAGGACAACGGCAAATTCACCGGCCCGCAGTACACCAAGGACGTTCGCGGAGACCATGCGGCAGTCGCGCGTGAAGTTGCCGCCGCAGGCCACGTCCTCCTCAAGAACACCAACCATGCGCTGCCTCTGACCAAGGAGAAGCTCCGGTCTGGCATTCTTATCGCTGGAAGCGACGCCCGCGCACCGAGCAGCCTCGCACTTATCAGCGCATACGTTGGTGCTCGGAACGACGGCACGCTCGCCATGGGCTGGGGTTCAGGGTGAGTCTATGACTTCTGAGCGTGCATCACAGGACTCATGATATTTGCAGCGCTGGAACGCTGACGACACTTGCCGACGTGGGTTTCGGACTCCTCTGCCCGCTCGATGCTGACGTCTACACAGCCTCTCACGTCCTTGACAAACCGCGCGCAAGCTGATGGTACGGCCGTCAGCGCTGCTCTTGATGACTGGGATACCGCGGCCGCGGCGACTGCTGCAACCGGCAAGAGCGCTGCATTTGTGTTCATCAAGTCCGCATCCGGCGAAGGTCACATCGTTCCTGCTGTGGAATTTGACCCCAACGGCATCAACCAAGGCGATAGGTATGTGCGAAATGTCATTACTTCTTCGCCGTCTGACAGCGTCTCAGGTCCAACATTTCCGCCTGGAACAACGGCGACAACCTCGTCAAGGCCGTCGCCGCCGTGAACAGGAACACCATCGTGGTCGTGCACAGCGTCGGTACTATTGATATGGAAAGCTGGATTGACAACCCTAATGTTACCGCTGTATGTGACTCTCGTGCTCTGTGCAACGGAATTTGCTGACATCGTCCACTATAGGTCGTGTGGGCCGGCATAAACGGCCAGGAGACTGGAAATGCGCTCGTCGACGTGCTCTACGGGACCGTCAACCCGTCTGGTCGCCTTCCGTACACGATCGCCAAGTCTATCTCAGACTACCCTGCTCAGGTCAACCACGGTACCGGTGATATCAATGGGCTATTTTCCGTCCCGTACAGCGAGGGCCTCAATATCGACTACCGCCACTTTGACGCCGTATGTAATATTCAACTATCGTCAACGACTAATTTAATTCCTTCGTCAGAAAAACATCAAGCCGCGCTTCGAGTAGGGATCTCCGGCTTGTACTCATATTTACTTTGCTGAATCTCTTCAGGTTCGGCTTCGGGTTGTCCTACACGTATTGGTCGTACAGCGCTCTCACTGTGACGAGAAGCATCCAGCCTCCGTCGTCGAGTGTCGGTCTCCAATGGCTCGCTGGCCGCACCGTCCCGGGTGAGAGCACGTCGACGGCGGCTTGGTTCCATACCCCCATCTTCACCGTCAAGTTCAACCTCAAGAACACCGGCATCTACGCTGGCACAGAGGTATGCGCGTTTTCCCGCTCATCGCAAGGCGGTCTCTCACCACCGCGAAGATCCCGCAGGTCTATCTCCACTTCCCGTCGTCCGCGAACGAGCCGCCTTCGGTCCTCCGGGGCTTCGACGCCATCACACTCCAGCCCGGCAAGAATGCCACCGTCTCCATCCCGCTCACCCCTCATTCTTTGTCCGTCTGGGATTCCGCCGCGCAGGGCTGGAAGCGGCCCACCGGCGCGTTCACGCTGCACGTCGGCGCCAGCAGCCGCGACTTCCGCCTGTTCGGCCAGCTGCCCACCTTGTAATCCGACGCCTATGTGCGTCTCCGTCATATGTGGTATAATCTCTCGAGGCTCCTAGGGTTTTCTTTCTGTACCGGGGAAATTCTGGGACTTTGCTGCTTGTCGCTCCTTTAGCTCAACTCTCACGCTCGTGATCACTCACATACCTTTACCTACATACTCGTACGTTAACATACGCATATACATACATATGTGCCATGGAATCAAGTGTAATACACAGAATTAAACGGTTTTCAGAAGCTATTAGATTGTGTGCGATGACTCTGCGGGAAGTTGTACATTGGTATTTGCATGCTTATGGAACATGAGACCCGATCAGGGAGCTACGTTGGCGAACTTCTGACGCAAGTCCCACATGGGGAAGATCTGACGTCCCGCAGAGCAGCCGCCAACTCGGGCGGTTCCTCTTGTCCCGTGACGCTCATCCAAGTCTGAACTTTCCTCGCCCAAAACGCCGCCTCACGTTCCTTACCCAGCGCGAGATAGCAGCTCATGACGACCGCAGCGTGTGTCCAGCCTCCGCGATCACGATGGTCGTCGACGAGCTGCTCGCGCTCGTACAGCTCGCATATGCGCTTGCTGCGCTCCAGGAGGAACGCGTCGCCGTACTTTGTGTCTGTCGCACGTCTCTTGTTCGTCGCCCAGTCCACGAAGTCGCGGCGTCGCGGCGGCGCGGCGGCCTTGATTTCGGCGCGCCGGGCGTCGCTCACGGCGGGGTCCCTGCAGGCGGGACACGTGCATTCGAAGTGGTATCCGTCACGGAGGAACTCTTGCCGCTGCGCGGTGGGCCAGAGGAGGTCGGGGACGTAGGTGACGGTCACTTCTTCCAGCGGCTTGATGTGCCGCGCGGCGCGCACCTCGAGCGTCATCGTGCGGCTGTCCCACTTCGCCACCGCGTTCGGGCAGCAGCTGCTTGGCGTCTCAGTACCTGCCGGTGAACGGAGACTGGAAGCGCACCTATGGCTGACCCGTGAAAACGTAGGGAAGATGCCGGAGTACTCGATCTTATCGTCCGAGGGCAGGCCGTCCAGAAAGTAACAGTTGGTATTATAGATACCCGTGAGCACGCCGTTCCCACGATGGTCAAACGGGCCGTCGTGCCCCTCCACGCGTTGTGCAGCGAGCGGTACAGCGCCTCCGCCGCGGGGGAGTACGACCTGAGCATCACACCGATAAGGCTCTCGAAATCCGTCGGCCGGCCATCGGGCTGCGGCGCGGCGAAATAATAATTCGGGAGGCAGAGCAGCGGGAACTCGCGCAGGAGCACGTCGCCCGGGCGCGCGGCGCTGCGGGAGACGGCGACTTTGCCGCCGGTGGGGTAGGGCGAGGGGCGTTCGGTGAGGAGGTTGACGCGGGGACGGCGGAGAGCGGGCGAGGATTTGCGCGGAGAGACGCGCTTTGGAGGTTTGGTCGATCGCGAGGAAGAATATTTTGGTGTTGGCGTCGACGATGAAGTGCGAGATGACGGCTTGGCCGTTGACGCTTTGCATGCGGCGGAGAAGCTCTGCGACCGTTGTTTCGCGCTATGGGTTTTGTTGAGAAATGTGTCTGGACCGAAGGAAGGGCTTGGACTCACGTCAGGCTGCTTTTTACGCGGCTTTGTGCGATCGTCTTCAGTCGCCTGCAATCCAAATTTCGCTCAGAACGCGAATATCAGACCAAACTCAAGCACAAACCCAATCATCCAGCTTCCTACGAAGCGCGCTCGTCGCTTCTTGTGTGTTGGGAACGTCTAATGCAGCAGCAAAGTCAGCGCACGAACACTGCCAATCGAACTCGATGACAGTCATGTACTGACCTGCAGCCGACGGCGACGTGCCATTGGCCGTGCTGCCCACACCCACCGCAGCGGCAGACGTCGCGAGCGTGCTGCCAGACGCGTACGTCTTGTTGAGAAACCCGCGCTTCATCCGAGTCAAATCTGGTCCGTCGAGCGCACAGTGACAAAGGGAAGAGGCAAAACAACGCGATCGGCCCGGGGACCTGCAGCGCGGCGCGCTTTTATACGTGCTGTAACAAAGCTTTTGCCACAGAATGCGGCTTCGAAGGGATGACGCCGTTATAGTTATAGTTACCGACGGTGACATCCTCGGTCGGAATGGACCTCCCCATTGTGCCAGTGCCAGAATGATCGACTACCTGCCAGTTGTGCGTTCGCGATGGTATTAACCGCAGCAACCATGCAGAGTCACTCTCACCCCCCAGTTTAAAATGCGTTCTGCATTGTCCTCGGTCGCACTCGCAGTGTCTGAGATCTAGCTTGCATTGTTGGTTGGAGTCGCCATGCGGTCCGCGGGTCCTTCCCGTTGCATTGTGTTGTGCTTGCAGATCGACGGAGGCGGGGGAATTGGCATAAGGCAGTCTAGGATGAGCGCAAGGACTCGGAGGACTCGGGGATTCGAAAACTACGACTCGGACGCGCGCTTCATTTCTTTCTTCGGTGGTCAGGGCACAACAGCGGACTCTCAATTCGCGCGCCGCGGCTATCCGCAAATTTCTCCTCAGCTGTAGCCTGTCACCGGTCATCGTTGAAGATGGCCAGCGCGAGCCACGCCTCGAAGAAGCGCAAACGCTCGCCGTCGCCGCCGCCGCTCAGAGTCAAGGCGTTCGACCTGGACACGAACCTCGGGCCGCGTCTCGGTGCGTCGAGCATTTGCAAAGTTTTCTACTAAGTAGCTAACTTCGCTGGACACTTGCAGCGAGTTTCCCGGCGATCGAGGCGCCGGGCGATACGGCGTTCGCGCTGTACGGCTCGGCGGCGCAGGGCGAGCTCGTCGCGGGCGAGACGGACCTGGTGGAGTTCCAGGGCGGGGAGCACGCCGCCGGGAGCCAGTGCGTCCTGTTTTGTCTTGTCTTCCTCTGGGCAAGATAGATGCTCACTCATTTTCGCTTTTCGCGAACAGGTACCTCGTCGCGCTGTACGACCGGACGGCGCACACGCTGCGCGTGCGGCGCGCGCCGCTGCACGTGCTCGAGCGGCGCGTCAAGCGGCTCAAGAACACCAAGACCGCGCCCCACGCCGAGAAGGAGAGCGAGCAGTTCCAGCAGGCGCGCGCGGAGCTCGGCGAGACGTTCGGCACGAAGAAGGCGCAGGCGGCCATCCGCGCTGCCGCGCGCAATAAGGTCGATGTGAATGCTATGCGCAGCGTGGCCGACCATTTGCAGGCGAGGATTGAGGGACAGACTAAGGCGCTGCCTACCAAAGGTCCGTCTTTTCTTGTCCTGGTTCTGGTGCTATGAGTCTCGAGAACTGACTTGCGTTTTTTTTCTTGTGTAGAGGAGGCGGAGGACCGCGCAGACGCCGAGCGCCTCGTCCCGCCGTACAACCTCGCGGCGACCAACGCGGCAGATGTGCGTCGAGCCGTCCTCTCCGTCCATTTAGGAGCGCTCAGGCTGCGTCGTAGGCATACCCGCTGGACAAGCTCATCCCCGACGCGGAGATGGCGGCGATCCAGGTGCGCAAGCTGCAGGACGCGGCGTCGCCCGCCGAGCGCCGCATGCTGCTCGCGAGCCGCGCGGCCGGCTGGCTCGGCGCCGCGCTCGACGCGCTCTTCGCGAACCCCGCGGAGAGGCCCGACAGGACGAAACTGTGCGTCTCTGCCCCTCCATCTCCCATCCCTCCAAGCTCCATCCTCATCCTCATCCTCATACGCCAAATTCCGCCCGCCCCCCGGGCTCATCCCTCCCTCCCTCGCCACCCTCGCGCATCGTGCTAAACCACGCTCCCGCCTCAGAAAAATAATCTGGTACATCTCCGCCCTGCTCGCCTTCCGGCGCGTCGCGCCCAAATGCAAAACGCGTGCAGCGCTGTACGACGCGCTGCCGTCTGTACCACAGACGATCGTCGACGGGCTCGCCGCGCGCTTCCTCGAGCGCACCCGCGCGGGAGGGGAGGGCGCGCTGCTGCTGACGCCGGCGATGGAGACGCGGCTCGCGCTGTGCGCGCTCGCGCTGGTGCTGCATGCTGACGCGTTTGCGGTCGAGTGTGCGGGCGTGGCGCGGATGTTGGATAATGCGCCTGTGCCGAAGTATGTTGTGTTTTATCTTGGTCCTTTTCCTGCTTTGCGTGGTGTTGGTTCTGTCCTTTGCTGACGGAGATGGTAGGGTCATCGGCTGGTTCAAAGCGCTCGGTACGTCCCCCGTCACCCTCCCCCGTTCCCGTTCCCGCGCAAATTGTGTGGCTGACGCGGGGATAGGATGCAAAGTGGGCGCGCTGCCCGCCGGCGAGCGCCAGAAGCGCGGCGTGCAGGACGGCGATGCCGCCAAGTGGGCGATGCTCAAGGTCCCGCTCGAGTTTCCGAAAGTTAAGGCGAAGCCGGGTCAGAGGCGGTAGAGGCTATGGGGAGGTGGGAGGTGGGGTGGGAGGGAGGGAGTGGGGAGGGGAGGAGGGGAGAGAGGGAGGGGGGAATGGATATGGGACTAGACAGCTTCATGCGAAATGGAACAGATTTCATGCAGCGTTGAACAGCCTGGTCGCGTGCACCATTGACTCTTAAGCAGGTGAACAGGTAAAAACAGTCGTGTTGCAAGTACAGTACAAATGAACCAAGATTACATTCGATTCACGCCTCAGCCTGAGCCGGCCCAAACATAAACCGCACAGTGCCCTCGTGCGACCCGAGCGGCGGCTGCAGTTGGTCCGGGTGGTCCGCGTTGGCGTCGGCCCTGCGCCGGCGCGGGGGTGGTCGCTCTCGCGCATGGCGACCTTGAGGCGCGTGAGCTTGTCCGCGGCCGTCGGCGCCGTCCAGGGCGCCGGCGGGGACGAGGGCGTGGTGTGTAAAGGTGAGGTCGACGGCCCGGCGTAGAAGAGGAAGAGGTCGAGGAGGGTGTGGCAGATGTCTGGTGGGGATGGGAGTCGAAGACGACCGGAGAAAAAGGAGTTGTGAGTTGGAGTAAGGGGGAGAGAGGCTGGGTGGACGCACCCTCGAGATCGGGCAGCGAGACGTGGTGCTGCGCCTCCCAGGGCCCGGGGGTGCTGAGCATCGCGGCGATGGACGCGCTGGCGGGCTCGGGCTCGGGCGAGGAGGAGGAGAGCAGCGCGGCCATGCGGATGCAGGCGAGCGCGACGACGTGCGGCGGGTACAGCAGCGGCGCGAGCGTGCGGTGGCTGTCGACGGCGATGCGCCACGCCAGGCCGGTCAGGTCGCGCGAGGCTGCAAAACGGTGCTCGGGTCAGCCAAGGGATGGGATGAAAAGGGAAAGACGGGGGACGGGGACGGGGACGTGCCCTGCAGCGCGCGGCCGAGCTTGATGACGTAGGGGAAGCAGAGGCGCAGCGTGAAGTTGAAGCAGAGGCCCTCGAGCAGCAGCCGCTCGATCGCCAGCAGCCGCTGGCGGTCGGCTTCGACGGTCTGTGTAAGTGTCAAGTCAAGTCAAAGGACATGGACGGTGTAAGAGGCGTACGTTCGGGTCCATCTCGACCTCGCCGCCGACGCCCTTGATCTTGGCGGCGAGCTCGGGGAAGCGGACGGCGTAGGTCGCGAAGAGGATGTCGCGCGGCTTCTTCAGCGTGTCCTGGATCTTGGCCGCGACGTATAGCGCCGCCGCCGACACGTCCTACAGCAGTTACAGTTAGTGCAGTTTCATCGGGCAGGCAGTGGTGAAGACGAAGACGGACGTAGTAAGGACTGTCGCGCCGGGGGAAGTGCAGGTGGAAACGGTGGTACAGCAGTTGGGCCGTCGCGACCGTCCTGCGCGGGCTGCAGCGGCAGCATCGTTATCAGGTCGGTATATATGCTCGTATGGAGGGCCGGTACTGACAACCCCATACGCGCGCCGACGGCTTCGATGAAGGTGCATGCCTGCTGCCGCAGCTTTTCCTCCTGCGCAACTGCCAGTGCCAGTGCCGGTGTTGAGTGATGTATGCAGGATGAATGCGCCACTTTAGGCGTACCCGTGAGCTTCCCGCGCGTCCGAGCGGCGAGCGCCTCGACTTGCGCGGGCGTGTAGTACGCCTGGTATTGCTTGGTGCGCGCGTCCATCGATCGAGGTGGCTGGGCAAGAGTCAAGAGTCAAGAGGCAAGATGCGGAATGGACCGTCGCCGTCGATGCCGTGCGGTCACGCCGCACCCAGATGCTCGGCGTCCGCTCCCGGTGCTGTCGAGACTGCCCCAGGCGCTGTCAGGCATGAGCTGGGCTGCGGTCCGACGGTGTGGACGTTGAACGCCGAGCGCGTCAACTCCGACTCGCGCATCTGTTCCTCCTCATCCTCCTGCCGTCGCTCTCAAAGCCTGCGATGACGCCTTTCCTCGTGGAAATGCTGTCGAGGACCGTAACACCGACCGCAACGCTGCCGTGCCAGTGAATGAATGTGCTGCCCATCCCCGCCCTCCTGCTGATGATGATCCCAATCTGGCTTTGGCGACGTCGGGTAGTGCACTTGCGGGTCCGTCGTCATTCAGCCTTGCTCGACTGGACCGTGACCAGAGCTCCTCTATGCGTTCGCCGTTAGGAATGTACTTGCAACGCTCAGTGAACTGAACCAACGGGCCAGGGGTTGTTACACTATTCTACCCGATGTCTCGCACAATTTCGAGATGTAGCAAACACCGGTGCCACGTCGACCTGCCACTTGCTCCGGAGTTCTCTATGCATGTCGACTCTCAGGAAGGGTTGGCAGGGGCTCTATATCGTTTGGATTGGTCTATCCGACTCACGATAGCCTACTGTAACAGTATGGCAAAACGGATCGGACTCAGGGCTACGCATTGGAGGAGAGCGCGGGGACGTGTGTGGGGAGGACGGTGTGCGGTAGGTGTTCGAGGAGGAAGGGCGGGGAGATTGGGCGAGGTTCTACTGTGGTCGGGGCAGGACCTGACACTGGGTGAAGGGCAGAAATGCGCGTTGGACCACGGCTTGCGCTTCGTAGTCGCCTGTGTCTGTGCCAGTGCTGATTGTAAGCTCAAAGATAGCGCAAGGTAAAAACGCCCTGGAACCGTAGAGAGCGTCTGAACGAGCAGCATTGTCGCCGTCGGCGGCCATGGGGAGAAGGAAAACCTCAATTTGAAGTCCAACCAAGGCCTCCTAAGTATCCGGGACCATCTTCGTACGCCGTACGCTACTCCTCGGAGTTCCGAAGTATCTCTGCAAGCGCGAACCTGACCAAGGCTGCCATAAGCGCCCGGCAAAACCCGACACGCGCTTTCATTTTCGTTCGTGCACGCGATGGTCACTGCGCTGCAAGCCCAGCTGGCCAAGGCTGCCTCAGCCAACGCCGTCCTCCTCGCCGACAGGGACAAGCGCGGCAAGCGGCGCGTGCAGTCGTACTTGTTCACCGCGCGCGACGCCGACCACCAAGATCTCGCCGTCGTGCACGCGCTCGGGCTCAATGGCTTTGCGCGTTTGGTCGTCTTGGACAGCGGCCTCAGGCAGTATGAGGACGCGCTGTTCTCTGCTGCTGCGCGCGACACGGACCGCACGCTGCTGGACCAGGATGCCGTCAAGGAGCTCGATGCGGCGCTCGGCGCGTTTCTGCTGGCCATTTCGCCGTACCTGCTCGATGCTGCTGCGGGAAAGGCGCTGGAATGGCTCGTGCGCAGGTTTAGGTAGCTAGTGTTTGATTTGTCTTATTATTCTCTCAGTGCTGACTGCGTCTCAGAGTGCACGAATTCAACGTCGACGCCGTCCTGCGCCTGTTCATGCCATACCACGAGTCGCCGCACTTTGCTAAAATGCTCAACATCCTGCACATAGAGCGAGTTCTTCTCCTCTTAAATTTTCAAGCCAGCTCTGACACCATTCGCACTGCAGAACGTCTGCAACCTGGGCCTTCCTCGTCCCCTTCAAAAATGCCGCAAAGCCGCTGCCGCGCCCCGCGCTCGTCGCCGAGATGCGCAAGACCATCGCCGTCGCGCGCTTCGTCGCGGCGATACACCCGAGACGGTCAAGGCGGGCTGCTCGAGCGACGCGCTCGTCAACTTCAACGCGAGCGTGCTGCTCGACTACCTCGCCGGCGCCGACGCGCGCGTGCTCAACGAGGAGACGCTGGCGTTCTTGCTGCCTGCGCTCGTACTGCCGTTGACGGAGCGGGGGAAAGTCTCGCAGAGTTGTCTGGTGAGTGTTGTGAAGCATTGACTGTATGTATGGTCGCTCGCTGACCTTGGCTACTGGAGATGGGCTCGCTGCTGCTGCTGGCCGCCCTCTCGCAAAAATGTAGGCTGACCCCTGAGGCGCTCCGCACGGTGCTCAAGAGCGCCGTCAAGGCCAAACGCGCCGTCGCGCCGTCCCAGCTGCAGGCGACGCTCGTCGCCATCTGCGGCCCGCAGGAACAGCCGCAGGAGCTCCCGCGCTCCGTCGTGGACGTCCTCGCGACCAACGCGTAAGCGATCTTTCACCTAACGAAACTCCCGACGCTTAATGCTGCGTGTAGCGATGCGTTCGCCGAGACGCTGCAGCTCGAAGGCGCAGAGAAGCTCTTCGTGCCGCTGTGCCACGAGCTCGTGCCGAACGACGCGCAGGCGGACGCCGTGGTCGCCATCGTCCAGGCGCCCGCCGCGCCGGAGGTCGTGCTCAAGACTATCTGCGCGCTGGTCATCGCGGCCGCGGCCAAGGAGGCGAGCAGCGCGACGCACGCGCTGCTCACGATGCTCAAGCAGCGCCGCCCCGAGGTGTTTGCGGCGGGCGCGGACGAGAGCCGCGCGGTGCTGGGGGATGCGGTTGTTGATGAGATTGTCGTTTCTGCGTCGATGGTGCGTGAGGTTGGGTGGGTCGACGAAGGCTGATGTGTGTTTTTTGTGTGCGTGAAGCCGGGGATGAAGGGGCACGGGAGGATGTTCGTCGCTGCGAATGATGCTGATGCCGGCGTGCGCGCGGCCGGCGTGCGCGAGTTGCTGCAGAACCTGGCCAGCGGCGCTGTCGACGACGAGGTACGTGTATTCATCGCCAGAAACGCCGTCTAACATTCGCATCTCTCCCAGAGTGCAATTCGCGCAACTCTCCTGGAGCGCATCGCCGACCCCTCCCCAGAAGTCGTCACAGCGCTCTACGCCGACCCCTCCACTCTGCAGCGCCTCTTCCCGCACGCCGAGCTGCTCGCGGCCATCTCCGCCGCGCTCCAGCACCCCGAGGACATCGCGCGCCCCGTGCTGCGGTGTCATCTGGAATACGTCGCGAAGCACGGCACGGCGGACGATGTGGCGCGCGTGTTTTGGCCGTGGCTATTGGTGACGGCCCCGCGCAAGAAACGCGCGGCGATTGCGTGGGAGGTCCTCGGTGGGGCGACGGCGGAAAATGTTGGTGTTTTCGCGGGATGCGCGGCGTTGGCTACTGCTACTGCTACTACGGCGGCTCCGGCTGAGGATGAGGGTGAGGGTGAGGGGAAGGGTGAGGGGGTGAAGGGGCAAGGACGCTGGTGGGGACGACAAGGGGTGGACGAGGAATGGTGCTGTTGCAAAGCGGATTGCCGGTGCGTCCGATGTGCCGTTTTGTCGGAGGGTGTTGATCTTGTGGTTGCAGAAAATATTCTGGCGGCGCCGGCGCTGGAGCCGCATGTCGAGCTCGTCCTGGGCATGGTGGCGCACGAAGAGACGCACGCGAGCTTGCTGGCGCTCCTTGTTCTTCGCGCGCTGCTTTGGCAGCTGCGTGGCGAGCATCTCCTCGCGCTCGCGCCGCGCGTGCTCGATGTGCTCCGGCCCCGACTGAACGCGCATGAGTGGCCGCGGGCGGCGGCTGAGTTCGCTGAGGTGCGTAGATATAGCTGCAGCAAGTCCTATCCGCCAGAGGTCTGACATTCCACTTGCAGTTCGCCTCAGAGACATCGTTTCTCAAGGCCGTGGCGAGGAAATTCCACCAACAGTACACGACCCAACGCGCGCTGGCGATGGTCCTCCTGGCGCTCGCAGCCGTGCCCGTGCCAACCGGCGCAGACTGGTTGGGCCCCTCCAGCGGGGCGCCGGCGCTCGCCCTCGCGCGCGGGGTGTACGCCGTCCCGTCGCCCCCGTGCGCGCGGAGGTGCTGCGCGCGCGCGGGCCGGACGCGCTGCTGTTCCTCGTCGGCGTCGTGCTGACTCAGAGCGAAACTGACGTCGGCGTGCGTGTGGCTGCGCTGCGGCATGCCGGGGCGTTCGTGCGGGCTGCGACGCATGGCGAATCAGAGGATTTGCAGTGGGATGTGCAGGCCGTCGTACCCGCGCTGGTCATTGCGCTTGGCGACGCGGAGGAGAAGGTGCGCAGGGCGGCCGCGGAGGCGCTCCCCCGACGGGCGGGCGCGATCCGAAGCTTGTGTATGGGTATGATGTCGTTTATGGCGCGCGGACAGGTCAGTTCTGGTTTCTGTGTCGTTGCAGAGCTGTTGCTGGTGGGATCGCTGATTTGCGGAACTACTTTTGTAGAGTTGGTGCAGTATCTCGACTGGCCGGACGTCGTGAAGTTTGTGCGGGCGCTGGTCGAGCAGAAGGAGCAGCTCGTGCAGGACGCCGCGTACCTGTCGATCTTCATGCAGCGCGTCCTTGGCCGTGCGCCGCGCGACCAGCAGCGCGAAACCCAGTGCGTACCCCGTCATTTCCGAACTCTTGAGGCTGAGCGCTTTGCTCCCTGTGTGTAGATTCAAGCACCGTGTGCTGTGTTACTTGTGCAGCCATGTTGTCGCGAGCGCCGGAGGACTGACCTTGGTTGCGCTGTTGCGCGCTTTGGAGCACGTCTCGTCGCCCGACAAGGCTGTTGTGCTTCATCCGCTGCTCGTGGAACTTGGATCAACCAACAGTCCAGGCGGACCGGCTGTTGCGCAACTGGTGGCGGCGACGTGCGATGTGACTGTGGCGACGATGCTGGTGGAAGACGATACCTTCTGGACGGATTATATCGACGCCGTAGAGCGCTGCGCTGCAGGTGCGTTGTGTCCGCCCGTTTGCTAAGGTTTATTGAGCTCACTGCTTTTGAAGATGATATTCCTACGTTCACGGTTTTCGTGAAGCAAATCCAGAGCGGATTGTTCGCTGCCCTCAGTTCCGAGCGGCAATTGGAGCTTGCAAATGTGTTGCTCAAGATTGGCGTGGCGTCCAGCAGCAGTGTGCGTTCGCTTGCACCGGTCATGACTTGTGCTCACTTTCAATCGACAGGATGTCTACAATACCGTGAAGACCGCCATCACCCAGGTCGGCACTAAGGTCGAGCTCGTCGTGCCTCTACTCCGCCAACTGCGTCCGACAGCGCCGCCGTCCGTTGACGAGCGCGCGTCCAAGCGCGCCAAAACTACCGAGTTCGTCCTCTGCTTCACCCCTGCCCAACGATACATTGCTGACGCTCTTTGCAGCGCTGCGCCCGAAACGAGCGTGCAAGCCCTCGTCCTGCTCACCGAATCCCTCGTGCCGCAGAAACTGCCCGCTAGCACGGAGCTCATCGTGTGCCTGCTCGAAGTCCTCGCGAGCGTCGCGCAGGTACCCGGCACGAACTATGCGCAGCAGCTCGTCATGAAGGCCCTGGACATCTGTGCGGACGCGTGGTCAGCGCAGGCGAGCCCCAATAGCGCCGTCCGCTTGGACGTGCTCGTGGAGATCATTCGCTGTACGTCCTGCAACTCACTGTTCGCTGCGCGAGCAACATGCTGACCAAATCACGGGTGCAGCTGCGCAAAACCCTCAGACGTTCCACCAGGCTTTGCTCCTCTTCGCCAAGATGGCGAAGCTGGCGCCAGAGTCCATGATATACAATATCATGCCCGTGTTCACGTTCATGGGCTCGACGGTGGTGAACCGTGATGATGCTTACAGCTTCAGAGTCGTTCAGCAGGTATGGCCTTTGTAGAGTTGGTTTCTCACGGGCTCATCATCATTGGCAGACCTTGGACATGATTATCCCGCTTATGGTGGCCTCGCTCAGAAGCTCTAATGCTACTGGCAGCGACCTCCACATCGGTATGTATACCATGCGTTTGCGTGCTCAATGTGCTTACGCTTGCTATCCGTAGCTGCGAGGACCCTGCTCAAAACATTGACTGACGCATCCAACCACATTCCGCGCCACCGTAGGACCATGTGAGTATTCCTGTCGCGTTACGCCCGTGATGTCTTAACGTTTGACAGGTTCTTCACCCATCTTGTGCAAACGCTTGGCGCGGACGAATTCCTCGCGCCCGTCTGCCTTCTCCTTGTCGACGCGAACTCCAAGAAGGTCCTGAGGCAGACGGGCGAGGACCTCCGCAATACATTATCTCTGCCCTTGGCCGTCCTGGCCCACTTCCAGACGGGGCTGAAGCTGAAGGTGATTTCAATGCATCCTGGCCTTTTCTAGCGTGCTCAATGAGCGTCAGGCACTCGCGGATGCGCTTCGGGAATGCCAGCAACTGTATGCCGTTAACACTGCCGATCCCGCAGCGAAATCTTTCTTGTATCAAGCGTATGTCTTGACATACTGCAATTCTCCGACCGTCTCAGCTTCTCATAGGACCCTGCCCGATGGCTCGACCAACCATCCGTCTGCTGCGGCCAAGCAGCTCCATGCCATACTCGTCTTCTTGCGGGAGTGCCTCTCCACTTTCCCTCCGATGGCGGAAGCAGAGAGAGGCAGCCTAGCCAGCACCGGTCTCAAGGATAGTATCGCCATCCTCATGGCCTTGAATGCGACACTGCCTTCCACAGACGAAAATGCGGAAATTAACGCAGTCGCCTCGGGAGCCCTTTTCGACTTGCTGTCCGTCTCGCCCGTCAAAACATTCGTTGCCACCGTCATGGACATCGTCCGCGCCAACGACTCTCCCGCCTCCAAGGTATGCATAGCCTTCTTCTCATTCAGCTTGTGGTTGTTCAACTATCTCCAGCTTCTCCATCGTGCTCTGGATGTTCTCCGCAACAGACTTCCCTTGGTGTCTCTTGCCGCGCGCGGCAATATTTCAGCGTCGATCGTGGAGCTCGTCGAGAAGCTTCGCAGCATCCTCCAGACTTCAGATCCAAGCGAGGATGCGATCGGACATGTTCTTGCGCTGAAGACGCTCCAAGCTGTAGCAACGTCGTCTTTGCAAGCCGAATCCGCGGTCCTGGCAAGCGTCGTCCCCGTCGCACTTGACGTTGGCAAGCAGGCGGCCTTGACTGCTGAGGTTTTGACCTTGATTGGGTTGCTGATGTACGCTGGTGTTTCGAGCTCCGAGGGCCAGGACTGATTTAAATTTGCGTAGCCCCAAGGTCGGCCCTCGTATGGTGGCGCATTTCCACGCTGTTGTCGAATTTTGTGTGGCAGCAGCAGGCGATCAGGATACAGGTTTGTCACATGCCACGTTAGCACTGCGAAGTCGCATCGCTCATTGGAATCTCAGGCGAACGACGGAGCGAAGCGGTGCAGGAGGTCCTGACGGGCCTGTTGACCGCCCTGCCCGTTTTCTGGGGAAGCACCGAGCTTCACGCCGTACTCGTTCTATCATTACAGCAGCCGAGTTCCTTGTATCACCCCCTCCGGCGCCAGATTTCAAAGAAAGTCCCCGCGACGACTTTGCTGCCCGCGCTATCGGACGGTTGGACGAAGTTGTTTACCGAAGTGAGATTGTTTGTCATTGTTATTGGATACGTATTGACAATTGATGCTTCAGGGGACATCGCGCCAGTCGGCGTCCGCTGTAACTGCGTTCTTTGACCTCGTGAAGCGCGGAGTCCAGAATGCGTCGCGGGTGGACGTCCAGGCCCATCTGAAGGCGCTCTCTAAGCTGTTCCTCGGAGCATTCGACTTGCGGAACACGGCCGTACCTCTTCCTCTCGCTGACGTGAGTCAGTGCCGCGTCTCTTTGTAGTATCCACTCAACGTTGTCCATTGGTGGTAGTTTTCGGTCGAGGCCGAGAATATGGTCATCCAGGCGTTCATTCAGCTGGTAATCAAGTTGAACGAGATCACGTTCACCCCCGTCTTCCGCCAGTTCTATGACTGGGCGTATAGTGAAGGTCGGCGCCTTCTCATACTGTATCTATTCTGCGTACTCATTTATTGTCGCAGATTCGGCATTTACTCGCTTCCGTAAGGTCACGTTCGCGAGGACAGTTTCCAACTTGCTGGATACGTTTAAGGTAGGTCTATGCGTCCCCTATGTGGCACAGAAGGTATCTCATCATATTTACAGGGCCTAATGGATCCCTATGTCGCATTGATCATGGACGGCGTGGCGGATGTCCTCCAACTCTTCACGCAGGACGACTCGGCCGATATTGAGCTATGGCTCAGCACTATCATCCTCGTGCAGAAGAGTCTCGCCGCCGAAGATTCGGGTACGTCGACATCGTCTCTCCTCGCGTAGGTGCAACGCCATGGCAGAGTGCTGACCAGGACTACTCCATATAGCATACTGGCGCGACGACCGGATACGCAAGATCATGCCTGTGCTCGTCGACCAGATCGCTGCGCTGCCGGGCCTCGCGGATGCCAGTGCGGTGCATAGGCAGGCGTTGATAGACACGCTCGTCGCGGTGGCGCACGCTGCCGGCGACAGCGCCGTGCTGAAGGCGATCAACCTCGCCATCCTCATGCACACGCGCGACGACGATGCTCAGGTGCGGTTGCTCGCGCTTGTCGTGGCCGATGCGATCTGGAGGGAGGACGGCGCGGCGCTTTCTGGTGAGTCTGCTGGAACCTTCGATACTGTGTTCGTGCTGATGCACGACTTGCAGAATTCGCCACGGAGACGGAGACGTTCGTCCTGGAGTGTGCGGAGGACGATAATGACGAGGTTTGCAAGGCGGCGCGCAAACTCCAAAAAGCGATCGATGCTGCTAGCGGCAACTAAGTGCTGTGGCGGGATTGTTTCTTGTATGACAAGCAATATGTCGGTCGTATGCTCGTGTAGTTCTTGCTATCGTAAAACCTTATGGAACCTGGGTGCGTGACGCGCGATGTTCACCTGGCATTATAGATCTCGGGAGGTTGACCTTCCGAATCATCCCTTTTGCGTGACCGGTCCTTTAATGAGATATTACCGCCAGTGCCCCAGCGTAACGCGATGAGGACTGCGGTTTTCTACATGATCGTTTGCGTCGCTCAGGGCTTACAGTACGTACTTAGTGCCTCGGAGGTTCGTGAAATTGTGTCATTGTCGCGAATCATCCTACTTTTAGCTGCGATTCACACCATTCAGAGCTCTCTGATGTTGTGACGGCTCCCTCAGTCTCCCAATAAATATGTCAAGTTATAAAACCGATTCATTGTTCATGGGGCGCCTTTTTAAGGGTCCTTTGAAAGCCTCTGCGTTGTCATTATTTCACTTGGCAAGCGCCAAGGCCCCTGACTACTTTTAGAACACAGGATATTGCAGATCCCGTCATGGTTCGGATCTAGATGCAAACGCGTGTTGTCCAGACTCCTGTGCTGCACCCAAATGGTCTGTGCGCGCCCATCTATCACGGCTGGCCAGCTAGATAGTGCAACTGCGCAGTTGATAAGGAGCAACAGCCTGCGCCTGGATTTACGCTCGAGCTCTCGCCGCCGCTGCCGCTGCAGACACCGTTCAACGAGCCTCCAAGGCCTCCGAATGGGCGCCTCGCACCGCGTGACGCTCGCACTGGCAGGCTGGAGTGGCACCTGGTTTGGTGCGGACTCGGCTGATGTGGAGGACAGCTCCCGGACAGCAGCACATGGATGATGCTTCAACATTTCAGCTCTGTGCTTCTTAAAGGCCTGCGGCCTTTTGACGTCCGGTCCCACCCCTTGGATTTTTCTGTCACCCGCTGCCAGGTGCTCTCATGGCCGGACTCCAAGCCGCAGACGCGGACGTCTTCGTCGCCGCCGCCAAGGCCAAGGTAGACCCCATCGACGAGCGGCCGCCGCCCAGCTCCAAGGATGAGAAGACCGGTCATCTCGTCGAGGGCAGCGACTACCAGGAAAGCATTCACGACGGTATCCATGACGGTCTCATCCTAGCGACTGAGGAGGACATCGCTACGCTCCGCCGCACGCCGGATAGGATACCCTGGAACTCCTACCGTCCGTCGACGCCTCTGTTCCGCCCGTCACGTGCTGATCATATTGCCCACAGTCATCGCACTCGTCGAGCTGTCGGAGCGCTTTTCGGTATTACTCCTGTGCCCGCCGCTGAGCAAGGACCTGATGCTACATTCGCGCCCCACAGTATTATGGCAGCACCGTCGTCTTCCAGGTACGCGTGTAGTTTGCGTCGGTGGAGCATCAACAATTGACGGCAAATTTAGAATTTCATCCAGCAGGTACATAGGCGCGGTCCGCCGCAACTGTCGGCGCTCACAACTGACCTGGCCGTTTTCAGAAATTGCCTGGAAATAGGACTGGCGCGGGCGGTCCAGATGGCCAGTCCGGAGCGCTAGGTATGGGCCAGCGCGCGGGGACTGGCATCGGCACCTTCAATACTTTCTGGTGCGCTTGGACGACCGAGTGCTGTCAACGTTCTTGCTGACAAATGGACTGCAGGGTCTACGTTATACCGCTCTTCGGAGCCTACATCGCCGACGCCAAACTCGGGCGCTTCAAGACTGTGTGCTGGTCCGTTGCCATTGCCATCGTCGGCCACATTATCCTCGTCGTTTCTGCCGTCCCTCCCGTCATCGTCCACCCGCACGGATCTCTCGCTGCATTCATCATCGCCATCCTTATCATGGTGAGTAACTGTTAGTACTCTGGTGATTCCTACTGACCAGCGTGCGACAAGGGTCTCGGGACGGGTGGGTTCAAGGCTAATATCTCGCCCCTCGTCGCGGAACAATACAAGCGGACAAAGGTTTGCCTTGCAGAAATGATTTGCCCAATGTCTTACGCCATTGCAGCCATTCGTTGAGACGCTGGCCAGCGGCGAGCGCGTGGTCGTGGACCCGAGCTTGACCGCTAGCAGAATCTACATGTACTTTTACTTGTGCGCCGCATCACCTCGTCCCTCGAGACATCCATCTCTTACCCGGCGTTTCTTATAGGTTCATCAACATCGGCGCTCTCGTCGGTCAGATCACGATGACCTACGCGGAGAAGTACGTAGGCTTCTGGCTGGCGTACACGCTCCCGACGGTCGTCTTCCTCCTCTCGCCCATCGTGCTCTTCATCGGCCGCAAGCGTTATGTGCGCTCGCCGCCCGCGGGCTCCGTGTTCTCCAAGTCGCTGCGCGTGCTGCGCTACTGCTCGAGGGGCCTGATCTCGTGGAACCCGGTTCGCACGTACAAGAATCTGTCTGCGCCTGGATTCTGGGACCGCGCGAAGCCGAGCCGTGTGGTCGGCGTTGAGGGCGCAAAGCCCTCGTGGATGACGTTCGACGACCAGTGGGTCGACGAGGTCAGCCGTGGATTCAAGGCGTGCGCCGTCTTTGCCTGGATGCCCATCTACTGTACGTCTCTATTCCCTGCAAAATCTCTGTATCTGGCCTGGCTCCGCTGACGCTGACGCTGCGCTTCCCCAGGGTTGACGTACAACCAGCTCAACAACAACCTGGTCGCGCAGGCGGCGACGATGGAGACGCACGGCCTGCCGAACGACATCCTGAGCAACCTCGACCCGCTCGCGCTCATCATCCTCATCCCGATCTGCGACCTGTTCCTCTATCCCGCGCTGCGTCGCGTGGGCCTCAATTTCAGCGCGATCAAGAGGATAGCTCTCGGTTTCTTCACCGGCAGCGCGGCCATGGTGTGGGCGGCCGTCGTGCAGCATTATATCTACAAGACCAACGCGTGCGGGTACCAGGCCGCGACGTGCCGCAACGCGGACGACACGGGCCCGCTTGTCAGCCCGCTGAACGTGTGGATCCAGTCTGGCAGGTAATCTTTCGAGTTGCGGTGCATGTTTGCCAGATGCTGAGAAAAGTGGGAACAGCTATATCCTGATTGCCATCAGCGAAATCTGCGCGAGCATCACCGCGCTCGAGTACGCGTTCACCAAGGCGCCGAAGAACATGCGCTCGCTCGTCATGTCCGTCAACCTGTTCTCCAGCGCCCTCGCCGCCGCGCTCGGCGAGGCCTTCGTCTGTATGTGCTTCATCGTTGCTTGCGTTCTGCACTGACATTCCGCTTGCGCAGCGCTGTCCACTGACCCGCTGCTGGTGTGGAATTACGGCTCCATGGCCGTGATTTCGTGTAAGTGCCCCTTCCGCCGCACATGGAATCGCGCGCTCACTTCGCATGCTCCCTCACCGACAGTCATCGCCGGCGTCATCTTCTGGTTCCAGTTCCGTCACCTGGACACGAGGGAGGACGAGCTGAACGCCCTCTCGACGGGCCATGTGGACGAGAAGGACCAGACGCGGTAATGTCACCCTGCCGATGCGACTTCGCGTGTAAGTATGTACATAGCGTATGTATTCGTGGTTTCATGAACAATGGAACTGTAATAGCTACAACTAGGTGTCCAGGTCGGCGCAAGTGATTCAGAGCTGTCGGCTGCCAGACCAGACCTCCAAGCTGTCCTCCGAGCCGGCGCTGTCGCGAATGACGAGCTCCATTTCTCCCCAGCCAACCCAAAGTGTTACACGTTTTATGAGACCTGACGCCTCTTGCCCATAACTTAAACCAGCTGAGAACATACGTTATCGTCATCGTGGTCGAGACGAAGGAAGGAATTCACCTGTGCTGGCACCCGTCCAAAGCACGCCCGCTGCGCCCATGGCTGCCTCATTTCTGAAGAGCATGGCGACGCCGCCAGTGAGCGCCGCCGCGCCGCCAGCCACGCCCGCAGCTGCCATCTTGGCGCCGTGCTGCCAGGCCTCGCCGTTGTGGAATATGTGCCCGTCGACGCGCCGGATCTCGAGGCTCTGCGGCAGAAAGGACGGAAAGTCGCCCGCGTCGAAGAACTCGCCTGCTTGCAGCGAGTTGTGGTGCCGGTTGGCGTACTTGATGCCCAGGATGTTGAAGCCCGCGTGCAAGGCGTGGCGGGTCTCGTTGCGCACGCGGATGCGCGGCATTGCTAGCTAGCAGCTGGTTCGGCGGGAGTGCCAAACGAAGGGTGAAAGGCCCGCGGCTGAGCCCGCAAGAATGTGTGCGTGAGCAGGTGTAGGCGCGCCAGTTTGGTGCTGGAACCAGATTCCACGACGGGTTCAGCCCGGGGCCTGGAATATTTGCGGAGAAAAGCGCCTAGAGATTTTGGCGGTAGCTGGCATTGACTCTGAGTTTAACACACGAACTCGTTGCACGTGAGGAGGAAGGTTCATTGTCGTCACATGTTAAATTTACAAACTCCGGTTGATCCTCCTTTTCCTCCTTTCCTCATGCCGAATCAATAAGTACTGCTGCTGAACTCGCGTCAATATGCACTGCTTCTCCTATTTTTGTTTGCTATGGATGACCTTGGCCTGCGGCACCGACGCCGTGACCAAGCTGCACTGCGCGAACAGCCACTGTTCAAACAGTCCAACTTCAGTCCTATAAAGCCGGTCCGAATTCATTTCGATCCATCACCCACAGCGACGATACACTATGTCTTTTCTCCGCCTGAAAATCAAGTCTGTTTCAGCCAACATTCATGCCAGCAGCACCGCAACAACTAGCGCCTCGACTACCACAGAGACACCGCAGTGGGCACTTGATGAATTCAACTCCCAGCGCGCAGAACACGACCGGCGCTTCCGAAAGTTGCTCGACGAGTGCGGCGCGGTTCATCAGGAGCGCCGGCAGAGATTCCTTGCGCTGCTCCAGACCGTGCGAGTATCCTTCGATGCTGCGCAGGAGAAGCGGCAGGAATACTGGAGGGCGATGCAGAAGGACCTCCGCGACTTCAATATACAGCTGCAAGAATCGTCCTCGGCGCGCTCGGAAGCTGCTCGCGACGCCGCCGCGAACGAAGGTCTTGCGTCCTGCGAGCGGCGCGCTCAGCACCAGTTCACTGTCTTGTGCGGCGCCTATACATTGGCAAAGGCTGCGTTGCTCGAAGGAAACTGTGGAAACGACATCACGTTGCTTGAACGACGCTTAATCATGAGGCGATTGCAGCAGTCCGAGCCCATCGATCTCTTTCTCGGATTGGAAAGAGAGCTCAGGTAAGCAATACCTATACCTCATTTCCTTCATCGTCTGATATCCCTGCTTAGGCGTATACTAGAAAAACACTCCGCAACCTACTTGACTCGGGCTGCCGTATCCACGACGCTGCTGCCAGTGGAACACGAAACTGCGCGGCGACCTGCCGACGCCTCCGAGAGTCCTGCCAGTGGCGATCACAAGGAAGGATACGACAGAGGCAGCTCCGGGACTCCTATCACTTTTCCGCCTCCATCGGAGGAGGGCGCAAAATTCCTAGCGGCTGCGCAGCAAGAGGGCTCTCTGATCTCCCCGACGATGCTTGACCATACAGCAAGCCATGACGAGTGGCCTTGGATGCTTCCAAATTCACTTCCTCCAGGTGACTACTTCTCGGAACCGTTGCGAACTGTTCAGCCCGAAGGTAGCGCGAAGCCGGCCTCGCCACTGGAAGGTGAATTCCGCCGCGCGCAAGCGGTACGAGAAGAGATATGGGAACTGCATATCAAGGAATGTTATGACGCATCGGGGTGGCGGGAGAAGGCTTTCTCAGATCTCCAAGCTGAACTCGAGGCGGAATTCCTGCGGCACCCCTGCATGAAGGGCGGACGCGAAGATGCGGCGACGACTGCCACTACGGCGGCATTCGACTTTCGAGTTGCTGAGGCCAGGCGCGATATGGCTTTTAGACGTTTATGGAGGGATCACGTACGCTCGTTGATGGACAAGTTGGAATTGGAGAGGTACGTGAGCATCTTCAATTGCTCCGTTATTCTCATAACTAACCTCTTTCTAGCCTCGAGCATTTTCAAGGAAGCGGTCTGACCCCCGTGATCGCAGGAACGGTTCACAGTAAGACCAATGGTGACGACGCATGCGATAGTTACTATAGTCGGCGCATGCCCACAGTGTTTGTTCGTCTTCAATCCTTTCGGGACCTTATTATTTAACTCTAAACTTTTCATCTCAGACTCTACGAGACTTTCTGAGGCGTCCAGATATACCAGGCGCCCTCCCCGTATCGCCCAAGACAGTGAGTTGACATTCTCATTAACACTAAAGGTATATTTAAATGCTCTCAGCAGCCTCAGCGTAGCGACTTCGATCAACGGCAGCGAGAGCGCGAAACGGAGTTTGCAACCTGCCAGAGTAGCCGCCGCAGG
The DNA here is from genome assembly GCA_002287115.1 of Auricularia heimuer. Taxonomy (NCBI): domain Eukaryota; kingdom Fungi; phylum Basidiomycota; class Agaricomycetes; order Auriculariales; family Auriculariaceae; genus Auricularia; species Auricularia heimuer. The sequence continues at coordinate 1,632,659 of NEKD01000003.1, read as the reverse complement.
AGCCACAGCATAAGGACCTGCAGCTGGCTATTCGACGCAACTCTCAGCGGACTGGAGGCGCGCGCGGCTCAAGCTGAGCGAGAGAGGAACTTGGAGTTTGCTCGCACTCTTGAGCGGGTGCGGGCGGTATGCCAAGTCGACATCGTCCGCTCCTATGGCGAACTCGCGCTCACGCTGGAGAAATCGTTCTCAGAGGCACAACAGAGTAGAGAGGACGAGTTTCACGACGCAGTGACAGCTCTCAGCGCGGAGATGCGAGCTGCGTGCGAAGAATTTCGGCGCCGCGTTGCCGCTTCTGCAGCAAAGATGGGGGCTGACAAGCAGCAACAGGCCAAGTCGCCGAGTCATGACGAGAGTCCTTCAGTCTTGTAATCCAAGATGAAGTTATCGCGCTCTGTGTCTCTGGCGACAGATGATAATGAGCACAATTCGAGGACTCGGGAACAAGCAAAGGATATTCATTCTTATCAACAGGCCGTGTGAGACGTGCTCGCGAAACGATGACTCGTTCAGAGATTTGCACGCCCGACAAACAGCATCATGCGTTTTATGTCACCAGATCCAGTCACTGGGGAAAGGGACGACCAGACTCGGGCCTAAATTATCGAATGAAAATGTCATTGTGAGAGGGGGTTCGACATACAAACGTCGGGCCTTCTATAAATCGAGCCTCAGCCACTCATCATGGAGAAGCTCGAAGGCACTGCTGCGATCCTCCGGCCTCCATGTCAGCATCCTTCTCACAAACTTGAAAAAACGACGCCTGTCCTCCCCCTCGAGCTTGCCAAGTGGCACGTCGTCTAAATTACGATCAGGGAGGGTGTACTTGCCCTTCCATGCTCCTAACAATGGGAAGAAAATGAAACACTGCGGGAAAAGGGCCTCAATACTCACCTGTCTCTCGATCAAAAAAGTCTTCCCACAGCCGGGGATCCCCCACGCGCTCGAGAAAATCCAGGGGCGGAGGACCAAAGAGTGCAATCATCTGAAGAAATATATGGATATGTTCGGGTTCGCCGTTCGGACCCGGGGTAGTTTCAATGAGATTGCGGCCCCCCATCATGTCGAACATCTAACAACATTCGTCAAGTGCAACCAGCTTACTGCAAAAGATGTATAAGCCGCTCACCGTCATACCGAGACACCAAATGTCAACCTTCTCGTCCCAGTGCATGTGGAAGAAAACTTCGGGCGGCCGGTATTGCTCAGGAGAAACTGTTTCCCGCGGGTCATAATCCTTCATATAGCGCGCCTCGCCGAAATCCGCCAATATCGTAGGTCCCGGACCGATGCGCCCTTCAGGCAGAAGTGAACGCGACTGATAGATAATGCGCTGTCCGTCCACTTTGCGGGGCGAGGGCGAAATCAGCTCCTGCTCCTCGGCGGCCCGCAAGAGTCTATCGTGGTCGTCGGGCAAGAAAGTGAAGAGGAGGTTGTTCTCGTTGACATCTGCGGCGTGGTAGGATTAGTGTGGATAACCGAAGCCAGGTTAGGATGTGCACCAGTGTGAATGATCTGAGCTTGGGTGTGGAGATAATCGAGTATGATCAAGATATTCTTGATCACAGGCTTAGCGAATATTGGCGGCAGTACGTCTCTTGGTGCCTTCTTCCGCCTATAATCGAAAATGCTACACATGCAAGGGGTAAAAACAAGGCATTGGTATAGCGTCTCGTTCCTCTTGAGAGGAAATTCATCGAGGAGTCGGCGAACCAATCTGGCGCCCACATGCTTCGTAGTCGGAAGGCGTCGCAGCGCAGGAAGCTCTCGTGCGGTTGCCTTAGGTGTACTAATCTTGACCGCGACGTGCTGGTGTGAGCCGTCCCTAAGAAATTTGACGAATAGTCATGCAGCCAAGCTGGTATTTGCCTACCGAAGATCACGAGCCAGCCAGGCAGTAGAATACGCGCCATATCCTAATTTTGTTACGAGTTGGTATCGGTCGTCGAGCACTTCGCCTATACGAGCAGGATAGAAGTCTTCTGTTGAGTACCAAGGGAAATGTTCTTCCTCAAGAGCGGTGGAATTAGGGATAAGTTTGAATCCAGTCTGTGGAAATTGCAGAGGCGCCTGTCGTGGCCTGCGCACGAGTCTACGCATGCTACGCCAGAGAGCAGACATCTCACTGTTCGTGTCGCCACGTACGAGGCTTGCGGCAAGGCAACTAAGCCGGGTCTGACTACGGACGCAGTTTTTGACAAGGATGGCCGTCGGAGTTTGCACGCTCCTGACTTGTCCGGTTCCGACCCCGCCGGGTTGAACAGCTGCTTGTGCGCGATATGGAAGTCGATGACTCTGCTCAGGATGCCACATAACCTGCAGTTTAATTTGCCAGACCCCCAGGCCGCGCATGTTAGAGTTACTGTATGACCGGCGCCAGGAAGTCGAACGGTGCGGGCATTTCGCTATTGCGCGCGCTGTGTAACTCTAGTTGCTTCACGTGGTCTCGACTCGTGGACTCTGGGTTTACTGTTTTGCATGCGCCCATCCTGCGCCGATCTTGAAAAGAAACCAAAGCAGCTGGGTTGCGGGCAAAGACATTTATGAACCGTGACAACTTAGGGTGGAGGTTCACCTCATTGCTTCTCAATCTCTAGTGTGAGCCTGTGAGCACAGCCTGTAGATTCTCATGCCTCATGCGTGTTTCGCCAAGGCAGCAGGAGTTTCGATGTTACCAACGCAAATGCGAGACGTCCTAGTAGTCAACCAACGACTCGTTCAAAGCTTTTGACCGCCGGACCAAATCTCCAGGCCCTGCTCGCCTTCGCGGATGGCAAGCTCCATCTCCCCCCATCCAACGCGGAGGTTCACGCGCTTCAATAGCCCAGGGAACTCTTTCCCATATTCTTGAGCGGCTGGTGCATTATGAAACGCGACGGCAATGCATATGAGTATAGCACTCACCTTTCTGAGCGCCGGCCCATAGGACACTGGCTGCACCCAATGCCACAGGGTTTGCAACGATGAGTCCAAATAGACCCGTCCCGGCTGCAGCGCACGCCGTTGCGCCTGCCGCCGCCAGAGTGAGGCTTTGGTGCCAACACTCGCCATCATTGAACGCCGTGTCCCCTTCGATACATCGCACCGCGAAGCTCTGAGGAATGAAGGATGGGAAGTCGCCGGCGTCGTATGATTCTCCGGGTTGAAGATCGTTGTGGTGTGGGCCCTTCGCTCCCAAGACATAGAATGCTGCGTGGACAGCACACTGTGTGTCGTTGCGGACGCGGATGTGGGGCATTGTAGTATACTGGAGTGTGGTTACTAACCAAGCAGACCTAAGGGCGAAGCTTGAAATATGGTGTGCACACGTGTTCTGCATGCTGAGGCTCACAAGAATTGAGCCCACGGGCATGAGTCATGGCAGACAGTCTCCTATCTATTGCATCACTGAGTAGTGTCTCCAAGACCAGCTGAGAACAAGGGGGTGCCTCACTTTCGTAATGAAGCATACTGAGGGTACGAACAACGCGTGTCGTTATCCAACTTTGGGAGCACAAGTGCGCCGACGTCTCATCTCGCAGGGTCAGCATATCATGGGAACACTGGTGTTCCATATGAAGCAGACGGAACGCGCGATCGGTCCTGCGCCTCCCTTTTCGAAAGTGGCCGACTGATGCAAACGAGTCTGCCCAGCCTGCGGACGCAGTTGTGCAGCAGTAACAGAACAGCGAACACGTGCAGGGCGATTTGCTGATATAGCTGCGGTCGTGCTATCGCGAGCAGCAAATCACTCGCCCTCGCCAGACGAAGGATGCCCCACATCCGCGTCCGCAACGAGACACAGCGCACACTACACGCAGGTTTCAACATCCTAGGCGTGAAGGGCCCGGGCCGGCACCGCAACTGGCTCCAGGCGGGCGAGTCTTTTGACGGCGGCGATTTCCCGTCTTTCCTGCCGCAGAGCTTTGAAGTGCGCGACGTCGACGGGCAGGCATTCCACAACGGCGAGACGTGGGAGCACAGCCTGAAGATGGCTGCGGCGGGCTCGGCGGGGTGCGCTGCTGCTGGTGCGGGCTTGTTCGGCATGATCGTCGCGAACCCCGTGGCAATGGGGGCGGCAGGTGTCCTTTGGGGCGGCGCTAACAAAGGTGCGTTCAGTTCGTTCGGACTTTCCCATGCTCTCACCTTCGTATTACGCTGCATTGCAAGCCGGCCAAGAGTACGCCAAAGAGGCGCCCGGCCTTCTGAAGCGCGTGTATCTGTGGGTTGGATGTGGCGAGATGGAGCTCGTGATTCGAGAGGGCGAGGAGGGCCTGGAGATTTGGTCCGGCGGGGAAAGGCTCTGAAGGATGACCCGTCCGCGCGTCGGTACGCTTTTCGAAACCCGATTAATGAACGTCGACTAACGCAGCTAGAGACTTCAGGACCCCAGCTTGCTCGGGCCAACGACTTGTCCGTGTCTAGGATGTTTCCAATGTTTTTGATAAGAACGAGAACAGATTGCAAAGAGCGCAACACCGCACCCCTCCAGTGCAGTTGGGATGCGTTTGCTTTCATGGATGGAGGCTATAGGTACCTCTCCGAAGTCAAGCTTGGCCAGAAAGCGAGCAGGTTCGGAAGGCAGCCCCAATTCAACGATGGAGACATGTCGCCAGAATATAAGATCAGGGCGAGTATCCTTATCCCAGAATTGAACTTCGTGTGCAGCACTGCCTTGCATTCGCTAGTCCGAAAGGCAACCGAGCGAGGGAAGCTCATCAGCACAGAATTCGCGATTTAGGTCAAGTGGTCGAGCCGAGCGCAGATACAACGGGAAGATGCAGCCAAAATGAAGCCCGTTGGGGAAATATATGTGACCGCTTGGACGAGCAAGTGTAAGGCAGGGCTGCAGATGGAATATACAAGCGTTCATAACACATGTTGGCGCGCAGGGTCCAAGCAAATGCCGTGGTAGCGGGTGGAGGGTGAAGTAGAACGGCAGGGAGCGGAATGAGCCGACGCCAGTGAAGCTGCACCTGAAGATGTACCTTGCGAGCATTGAACAGCCACTGAACTCTTGCAATGCACCGCTGGAGCAGCTACTACTGCACACGCTATATTGTGCGAATCTACCTTCATACTACGGGGATGGGGGAGCTATAGATACAGTGAAAGAGTGTCCAGAGAGGAAACAATGCGGCATAAGTGCAGAAGGACAAGTCATCAAGACGTGAGCGCATTGTGTGCGGTTGCACGAGTGTGGAAGGGTCGTTCCAGGCCGGTGGAATTAGTCGTTTTGTATAGCAAAATATGTGTCGAGGGTGCGGTCGTCATCGCGTGTTGTCTTCCTAGAATCATCGAATTCAGATCGCCGAACCACCAGAGCCGTACGCGGGCGACTCCCGTCCGCTACCGCTGCCACCTGCAGCGGCATAACGAGGCAGAGACTCGTCGGGGATAGTGATGGGGTTGGAGATCTGGTGTTGCCGTGCCTCGGCCTGTTTGTTGAGGATGGCCAGGCCTTGGGCAGCTTCAGCAAAGGCTTCGTCAACAAGAGATACGTGGCACTCACCCTTCAGACCACCGATCTTCGACCCCCAGGCGGCATTGGCAGTGGGCCGATAGGGAGCGGAAGGGTGGTTGTGAATGGGAGCTGGCGACTGGAGACCCGCGCTCTTCTCGGCGTTCGTGAAGATGTTGGACGACGCCGCACTACGCGAGGTGTGTTGAGGAAGCACGAAGTCCTTCAGGGAGGGCTCCTGCGGCTTCAAAGCGCGGCGCGTCTTGCTCTTCTCGCGGAATACGAGGCCCTGTGTCTCGATCAGCACGAGCGTCGCAGCGTAATGTGGCGGACATACGGCGAGCATGTTCAAGCAGCCGACAGCGAAGAGGAAGAAGGCAGAGACCAGGGCAAATTCGTTGACGTGGTGCGACAGGATCGAAGCACCAATCCTAGAGGCATGGCGTTAGTTCGCAGTCTGAAGTGATCACAGGAGCGAAGACGCACAAGCACTCGAAAATACCCAGCGCGCCGACGCCGAAGTCAGGCCCGAGGACGGGGAAGAAGGTCGCGAAGAACTTCTGAATCCAAGCGAACTCCATCTCGGACATGAACAGCGCGATGATCTCGAAGATTATGAGGAAACGGTTGACGATTGCCCAGAAGGGGCCTGCGGGCTGGTTCGGGACGGTCGAGTTGCTGCCGCGAAAGTGTCAGCTGTGCTGTCAAGACACAATGGCACAAGACGTACTCAAGGTAGTCGCCGCAATCCGTGGCCAACGCGTCGACGTCGGAGTCGGTACCATTCGAGATGACGACCTGAGGCGTCGAGGCGCGCTGAATGGCGTGGATGTCGTTGACGAGAACGACAATCGAGCTCGCGAAGACGAGGATGATGCCGACGATGGAGAAGAAGCGGACGGCGTTGAGACCGAACCAGACGGCACTGCGAGACATTTTGCTTAAGGATAGGTTGAAGTGAATGAAGACTTGTAGCGATTGGAGCGCCTGGCTCAGCGAGCAGAAAGGTCGTGAAAGAGCGTAGAACGGGAGCGGCGAGCGCTGGCTGGTGGTTGTTGCGGGAAAAGCAGATGAGACTCAGCAGGCATTGTGTGCCACCCTTTTAAGTACGGGCCACGGCCGGGGTGGTGCGGCGAGAACAATAGCTGCATGGGCGCTTCCCGGCTTGGGCCGGTAACCACGCGAGCGAAACAAAAGAGGAAATTGCGTCCGCCCAGAAAACAACAAAGGGATGTGCGCATGGTAATAGTCCTACACAGCCGAAGGAACAACCGCCTATATACAACGATCCGTTTATCAAGCCCCAGGTAATGGTGGCAGCGGCGGCACCGCAGGCTGCAACCCTCCTTGCCGTCTCCGTCGGTTGTCCGCTGACACCCGTGCGCGCTCTTGCTCGCTCTGTATTCGACTCATAATCTGCATCTGCTGCGAGATGAAGTCCGAGGTATTCGGTCTAACGCGCGATGAGTGGATGCACGGAAAATCATTCGCTAAACACGCACCTCATCCGTAGTATCCGCATGATCATCTCACCACTCGCCGGCTCCTGCTGTTTGCGCTTCTCCCTCTTGCGGTCTTTGATTGTGCCCAGGTTCCGCTGTTGATATACCGACTTCGCCCGTTTCTTGACAGTGGGCTCTACTCGCAAGTTCTGCTGCATCATGCGGACACACTCTTCCATCAATTGGTCACTGCAGGGTCGAGGTCAGCAACGCCGGAAATGAGCTGGCACAATCGGCGTACGTGTGCATGTCATAGTATAGGCGGATCGATATTATGTCGCGGTATTTCTGGTTCTGAAGAACTTCGAGAGGAACAGGGCCTTCACCACCAGCGTGGAAGTAATCGCGCAAGAACTGGGCGAGAGCCTGTGAGTCCCAGGTGCATAGAAAAAAAAAGAGAGACAGCGAACCTTCAACCACTTGAACACAATGTCAACCTCCTTATCGGACAGCGGTCGCATGTCACTCGGCAGTTCGCTGAGCGGCGGGACGAGCAGGCTCTCGATGACCGACAAGATCTCCTTCCACACGCGCGTCATGACCATCTCCTTGGCCGACTCGCTCAGGTAGGTGTTCAGCGTCTGCAAGTTGGCGTCGAAGTAGTCGAACAGCGGCAGAATGGCCTCCTCGATCTGCACGTCCGTGAGCTCCTCCGGGCGCACGCGCGGCTTCTCCGACTGCGGGAGCGGGATCTGGACTTCGCTCGAGCTCGCGCCAAGGGCCGAACGGTACAGCGCCTGCACGCCGCCCAGCGCCTTGTTGTAGTCGATGGAAAGTGCACCACCAGGCTTGATCAAGCTCTTCAAGACGCTACGGGACAGGCTTTGGCGGATAAAAGGAGACATCTAGTCCGCATGACAGACATGATCAGCACCTGAAAGAGCCACGACACAAAGCAGCGCACTTTGTCAATGAATACCCGGACCATCTCGCCCTCAGCGCGTTTGAGCGACCGGAAGGCGCGTCCAAAGTAGAACTGTATATCGTCCTTCTCGCCCTCCATGCTCACGCGCAGTAATATGCGGCCCTGCGTGTCCAGGTCGAGCCAGAGGTCGTGCGCGAGGAAGTCGCCAAAACGGCGCGGGTCGAGGCAGATATACGCGCGGCCGACCGTGTCGTGCTTGCCAACGAGCGCGCGGTCGCGGATGGAGACCATAAGCCACAGCGCCTTGTCCACCGAAATATCGAACGCCTCCTCCCCTGTAATCCCAGACCTGATCAGCACCAGCGTCTAACCATCTTGCAGCAGACGTACACCGCGGGTCAAATGAATCATAAATCGTCCTCGTCTTCGCAAGCCGGTTTCCATTCTCGTCGCTGAGCGTGACGAACGTGTCCAGTCGGGCAGACGCGGAGGTGTCAAGCGGCACGAGGTTCTCCGCGATGACAATCTTGACGGTGAACAGGAAGCGCGGGCGGTCGACCTTGTCTGGGACTGGAGGCGCCTCCTCCAGCACGCGCGTGATGCGGTCCGCGTCGACCTGCGTGTACATCTTGTCCAGCAGCCCGCGCGCCGCCTCGATGTTGTTCAGCTTCACGCACGACTACACATGCCAGCGCGTCAAAGGTCAGAAAACAGAAAGATAGCGCAAATAGAGAAAACAAAGCCGACTCACCGACGGCTGGAAGTTGTACGGCTCGACCTTCTTCTCGCCCTGAATGGTCATCTTCGCCTTCTCGATCCATGCAGACTGTTTCTGCGGTTGCAGGTAATCCGTCGGTCGCGGGAACATCTCCGTCATGAAGAGCTCTTCGATGCTCCGGCAGTATTGCTCGACGGACTTGCTGATGGTCTTATATTGGCGACGATCAGCTCTTTGTCCGTCGCTTCAGCAACAAACACACCTTCGAGATGGCAGTGAAGAAGCGCGCTTCCTGGTACTCGTCCGGCCAATTGAGGTCCAGAAGGAACTGGACAGGACTGCGCAACGAGTCGAACAGGTCGACGATCGAAGAACTGTGGCCTTCCGAGCCTTCTGCCTCGAACTGAGAAGGGAATTAGTCGCACATAACGCTGAAGCAGAGGGGGCGGGAATACCTTGTCCATCTTGACGGCCTGCACACAAAAAAAAATCAGCTAAGCTCAACAACAGTCAAGATTGTCGACACGCACGCCTGCCACCCACTCGGACGTCTTGTTATCTATCGTGCCCAACCACATGCGGACCCAGTGCTCGAAGTACCCAACGGCGTCAAAGTCAATATGCTGTCTGCAAACCGTCAACATCCATGGAGCAAAGAGGTGGGCGACAACGCACTCAGGACAGAAAGCGCGAAGCATGTCGAGCAACGTCCGCGTGCGCTTGAACAGCGTGAAGATGTCCTCGATGGGCACGTCGGGCGTGGGCTGGTTCATCGAGCCCTCCATGAGGCGCTTGCGCTCGCGGTCGAGGTCCGCGACGAACAGCGGCACCTGGGTGGAGAGCGCGAGGCCGACGAGGTCGAGCTGGCCGAGCAGCGGCTCGGGGAAGCGCTTGTCGAGCGTCTTGGCGGTCTTCTCGAGCACGTCGGTGAGCAGCAGAAGCGGCAGCGCGCGGTTGACGCCGGGCGCGGCGAAGAGCTCGTTGTGCTTCTCGGTGTAGTAGTGCACGCTGACCACGCGCACGCGGTCCTCCAGCTCCTTGACGCGCGCGCTGATGTCCACCTGGAAGCGCTCCAGCAGCCCGCTGTCCCGCACCTGCTCCAAAATCGCCAGGAACGGTTCTATGGCCTCGGGCTTGAGCGCGGGCAGGAGCTCCAGGTGGTGGTACAGCGAGGCGAGGAAGATGTTGAACAGGCCGCCGTAGATCTGCGCGAGGTACTCCACGTCGGCTTTCGGCCAGTTCGCGAGCTCGACCTCCGCGAGCGCGCGCTGGATCATCTGCAGGCCTTCGGGATGCACTCCAGCGGGACCTCCTCGCGCTCGTATTTGTACTTGATGACGTCCATGAAGGCCGCGACGCGGTAGCTCTGCGGGATGCGCCAGCGGATCGCGCACTCGTTGATGACCTCGAGGTGGCGCGGGCTCAGGATGCCGAGCGACACCTCCTGGTCCTCGGGCAGCGTGTGCATCGCCTCCAAGTCGAACTGGATCGCCAGCTCGAGCAGCCGCTTGTAGAACTTGCGCGGGTTGGGCGGGATGTACACGAAGGTGTGGCCCATCGGCACGTCCTCGTCGTCCTCGATCGCCGCCGCGAGCATGTCCGGCGTGCTGGACATCGAGAGCGAGTACCGGCTGCTGATGCTCCCGTGTCGCGAGCCGGGCGTCCGCGCGGAGCTCGTTGAGTACACGGATTCGGGGCGGCCGCCTCCTGTGGGCAGGTTGGGCAGCGCTTCCGACGGCGTGGACTTGGCCAGCTCGGGGTTGAACTGCACCATGATCACCATAAGCTGGGACAGATGCGCCAACTCGGTCGTTCGCCAATGTTGAAACGCGGCGTCAGACTCAAAGTCTTCGCGCCGCCCCGGGAATGGCAAGCCAGCGTTGATGTTCTTCAAACATGCCTACATACACCATGTCAGTGTTGAACAACACGGCTTTGTAGCCCAGGTTTTATGCTGTCAGAGGTTATTTCCGCCTAAGCAGCCCGTCTGGAGGCGGGCACTAAACCTCTATTTCGTGATCGGCAAATGCAGACGGAGCAGATGATCCCTGAGTGCTATGGCCATTGTAGTTGCGCTCCGAGCTGGCGTCCAATTTGCGGGCGTGGGCACGGAGGCTCCAACCTCCGACAGCATAAACCTGGGGCTTTGATTGTACGTACCTTCAAGTCCGTAAGAGCCGCCTACGACGAGTTAGAGCAAGGTCTTGACAAAAACCCCTGAGTGCGCACCTTCTCGGTGCACACGCGTTTGAGCGCGTTCACGTCGCGCTGCACATCGGCGTCGGACACGTTGAACAGCCGGGCGACAGTCTTGACCAGCGGCATATCATCGACGCTACCGCTTACAGACGGCGCGGGACTGGGGAGGGACTCGCGTCCGCGTTCCTGTGTGGCTGCGGCGGGCGCGAGCTTGGCGGTGTACATGTCGAGGCGGGCGGTGAGCTCTGCGCTGACGTGGTTGAGGCCGCGCAGGCAGTCGCGCAAGATAAGAATGAACTGGGCGAGCTGCTTGTTGAGCTCGACCTTCCAGCCGTCGCCGGCAAGTTGGGGGTCCTTCCTGAGCGCGCCGGTCGCGGTGGTCGCGAATGTGAGAATGAGCTCCTCGATCTTGCGGTTCTCCTTCATATTGCGCGCGAACGTCGGGTCCTTGGTCGTGCCATAGAATATGGCTATCGTGCGTCGTATGTGTTGGTCGTGATAGCTGCGTGCAACGGTGTCAGCGTGCAGCGCTCGGCGACAGCAGCGTACTCACGTTGGATCCTTGCCCATCGCTATATTCTGCAGCTTGGTGTCGAGCACTTTGAGCATCTTTTCCGGAAACTTGACGCTCTTGGGCCCGTCGCGCCCGCCAGCATCCTTGAAGAGATCGCCAATGGAGAATATCGCGCCTGATATGCGCGACGAGTAATCGCGGTGGTCCTTGGATGCGTCGCCGTTGCTGCCGCCGGCCGCGCCAGTCTCGACGCTCGGCCGGGGCTGCATAAGATAGCATAGGTATCTGTCTGGCCGTCAGCGCGCGCGCCTGCTATAAGCCGAGCGTGCGCACCCGATTCTGAGCGCATAGCTGCGAGGAGGCTTCAGTCGGCAGATATCCTGGGATAGTTCAGCTCGACTCACTTGTAGACATCCTCGTCGGTGACTCTATTGCGCCGCCGTTCGGATGCGAGACTGTCAAAGCTTCGCGTCGTCATCGCGGCCGTCCGCAAGCTGACGTTCGGCTCATTCCGCTGGCGGCGCCTCTCTTCGCTCCTGAACACCGCTTCGACCCCGCCGCCTCTGCCAGTCTCATTCGGAGCCTGCTTGCTGTCGAGCACGCATTGGCCGAACGCTATGTGGTTCTATAGAAAGCCGGACACTAGTAAATCCACCAAACGCCGTGAACATCTATCGATGCCAATGCCAACGGCCACGCCGACGCAGCGTAACGAGTGGGCGATTGAGCAATGGAAGCTTGACGCGTTCAATGCGCAGCGTCTGGAACACGATCGACAGTTCCTTCAGCTGCTCAACGACGTCCTAGCGGGACAGCGCGCGCGCCAGGGCCAATTCTCTGCTTTCCTATCCAACATCCGCTTGGCGTTTGATTCAGCCCAGGATAAGCGTCATGCCAGATGGAGGGAGGCGGAACAGGATATGCGAGAGTACGCGATCAAGCTACACGAACGAGTCTCAGCGCAATCTGAAAGTTATCGCGACGCCACTGCACGCGAGGGCCTTGCATCTTGCCTTCAACGCGCGGACGAGTTCCGTGTGAGGTTTGAGGCGACGCTTCAGGCTATCAGCCTATGCATGCGTAACCGTCTCCCTCGTGGCCGATCGGGCGGAGACGTTGACGAGGTCAAACTTGCCTGCGTTGAATTCACACAGAAGCTGAGGTAATCTGTGGGTGGTACATGGTGAACCGATAAGCTGACAAGCTGCACAGGTCTGCACTCGATCGCGAAGCTTCATTGCATATTGCCCTGAGCGACACTCAAGATCCACTTGAAGACTCATTAGCACGTATCCGACTTTACCATGGCGCATATCTTCCTCCCTCCGGTCCTGACCCAGTTGTCGTCACTCCATCAGATCTGGACGTGCTGAACAGCGTTTACGTTGACCCTGGCAACAGCCATCCCTTCGACGATGCCTTCAACCGACTACAATCACAGCGCGCGTCCATCTGGACTGATTGTCTTGCACCACATTCCCTTGATACGTTATTGGAATCGTGGCGCAATGATTTTGAGGCTCTGTCTTCAAATCTGCAGTCAGAATTCCTGCATCATCCATGCATGGACAGAGCCGTCCACCACGACGCGATTGCAGCCCCAATATTATTTGCCTCGTTCCGCGCCGCTGAGTACAAACGGACGTCGGATATCAAACGGGGATGGGAGCGTCATATTGAGCAAGTTGATTTAGCTTGCGCAAGGTGGGTTCCGTCATTACTCTGCACGCGAGGGGTATCTTAACATTTGCCTACGTCCAGGTTGCAGCCGGATTTACCCTTCAGTGAGATATCAGTGTATGATTCATCCCCTTCATCATAATATACGTGTGTAGCTGACTTCATGCAGGAGTTGCTCCCCGCTGTTGCACCAACACTGCAGAAATAAAGACGGTTTCAGGCCCGACGCTACGGAAGAGACAGAACTCCGAGCAGCACTCCGAGCAGATCCATATCGCTATGCAGCGAACATTCGGAAGCGTCGGATGGAGTGCCCGGGGCAGTTCGAAACGGCTCGACTCCGGACCTTGATTTTGAGTCCTTGGTTAGAAACAGGAGAGCGAGAGCACATTCTGGAGATGGTCATTGGGTGGGTTATATTGGTGTCCCAAGGATTGGACCATGCCAGTCTCAGCAGCCTTGCAGATGCCGGTCTATGCACCATTTCCGTTAGATGTCATGAGGGTTCCGCAAGTGTTAGCGAGCTTGCCGGTGATATCTCCCAAGGTGAGTCTTCGCTTCTAACTTACATCCACTGCACTCCTGATTTCAGAGCTTCGTCTAGCCTAACCAACGTGAGGCTTTTCGCCAAACCTCCCGCCAAGAGCAATTCCGCGACAAGGAACAGGAACGCGAGCGCGAGTTTGAGCAAAGCCAGTCGCAGCGCCGGGCTGAAGCGCAATCCCGCGAGGAAATGCAGAAAGCTGCGTTTGAGATGGAGACGGCCCAGCAGCAAACCCGGGCTGACGAAGCAGAGCGCAGGAGGAGCGCCGAGTTTTCACACGCACTGAATCGCGTGGTGGCGTCGCATGAAGCCCGTATCGCGGACAACTGCAATAGATTGGCGCTGACGCTGGAGAACGCGTTCGCAGACGCGCAGCAATTCCGAGAGACCGCTTTCCAGCGTGCACTGGGGAGGATGAGCCGGGAGCTCATGTCGGCCTGCGAAGAACTCAGGGACCGTCTCGCGCACATCATAGGCAGTGACGTTGAGATCCGGATCGACGAAGAAAGGACGGAGGTTGGACGAGGCACAGACTGAAATAGATGGTGTTGTGACAAGGCTCATATGTATCCCAATCAAATGCCTGTTCAGTCATCGAGAGGGAAGATACTGAGCCAAGTTCTTTCCGTGAAAGACCTCAGCGAATCAGCACTCGGAGGTGTCAGAGGCCCTGTCAAAATCGGTGTCCATGGCGTGACCGGCAGCGCTAGCCCTTCGGAAGGTCGTCGTATAGCGCGATATCGGCGTCCCACTTGGCCTTGGGCGAACACATGCAGATGTCCGCGTCGCCGTACTCGTCGATGGGCGTGTCATGCAAATGTTTGCATCCCCGTGCTCGTAGGGCGGTGTGTCCGCTCAGCGCGCCGACTTACACGGTCGACAGCAGGTCGTGTGCAACTGGCTTCCCCATCTAGCAGCAGCAGCAGCAGCGGAACGATCAGCCTGGAGGACTCGGACTCGGAAAGGGTTCAGTTGCGTGCCAACTCCGACAACCATCCTTGTCTTCGTCCAAACAGCTGTCTTAATCATACTCGGCTCATCTTTTGCGTTTCCGCGGGCCTCGCACGTGGCTTCCCGAACAGTGACATGTCTGCTCTCTGGCGTAGTATGCGTCGACTCGTGCGCAGGCCACGACAGGCCCCTCTGCTCTTCCCACAGACCGGTTTCGAACTTATCCCCAATTCAACCACTCTTGAGGAAGAGAATTTCCCTTGGTACTCGCCAGAGGAGTTCTACCCTGCGCGTATAGGCGAAATACTCGACGACCGATACCAGCTCATATCAAAGTTGGGATATGGCGCATATTCTACTGCCTGGCTAGCTCGTGATCTGCGGTGGGCAAATACCAGCTCGAATGCGTGCTCTCCGCCGATATTCTTAACGGCAGATCACGTGCACGCCAGTATGCCACTGTCAAGATTGCTGCACTCAAGGCAACCGCCCTAGAGCTTCCTGCGCTGCGACGCCTTCCAAAATCGAAGCATCCGGGCTCTACAGTGGTCCGCCGCCTCCTCGATGACTTTCCTCTCAAGATAAACGAGATCCCATACCATTGCCTTGTGTTCTCCCCTTGCATGTGTAGTATTCGCGATTTTAGGGTGTACAAGTCACCAGCAAAAGCAATGCCGCCAATGTTCGCCAAAAGGGTAATCTACAATGTCTTACTCACGCTGGACTATCTCCACACCGAAGCTCAGATCATTCACACCGGTGCGGCATCTACCTCTTGCTTCTGTGTGTCGTCGCTATACCTGTTGTTCCACAGACGTCAATGAGAACAACCTCCTCCTCCCTTTCCTGCCCGCCAACCAAGACCGGGAGCTGGATTCTCCGACGCCCCGAAAAGTGGACGGAGAGCGCACTATCTACCTGTCGCGTTCACTGACGGAGAGCGCACTATCTACCTGTCGCGTTCACTGCTGCCCGAAGGGCGCATCGGTGCTGCAGCTGGGCCAGCGACGTTGGCTGATTTCGGCCAGGCGCGGTATATGAAGGATTATAACCCTCTGGAACTCGTATCGCCCGTCCAGTACAGGCCTCCCGAGGTTTGCTTCGGGTTGCCCTGGGACGAGAAGGTCGACATCTGGTGTGTTGGCATGTTGGTGAGCAGCCCACAGTAACCTCCGTAGCCACCAGGGTACTAACGAATCTTGTAGACATTCGATATCATGGGTGGCCGCTGCCTGATCCAGGATACGCCGGGCCCAAACGGCGAACCCGACGATGTGTATCACTTTCTCCAAATGATGGCCCTTCTCGGTCCTCCTCCCTTGGACTTTCTCGAACGCGTGGACTCACAAAACCTGTGGGACAATTTTTTCGATCGAGAAACCGGTGAGGGGCCCACGTATCCACAGCTCCGTCGCAATACGCTGTCTAACGTTCGCTAGGCGCTTGGAAAGGGCAGTACACCATTCCCGATCGCAAACTGGACGATGTGCCACTTCTCATGCTCGAGAGGGAAGACCGGCATCTTTTCTTCAAGTTTGTAAGAAGGATGCTGACTTGGAGGCCAGAGGATCGTAGCAGTGCCTACGATCTTCTCCATGACGAGTGGCTGCAGACGATCGAGTGAAAGAATCGAAATGATTGTTAGGTCTGTACCATGGCAATATCAAACCCCTCTCACATTTTCATATGCACCCGCCAACGACGATTTGCGCGGTCGTTTCGTTGACTGCACAGTGCGCCCGCGAGCATTTCATAAAGTCTGTCAATGCTCTCAGAAAACGTACTCCTAACTGTAAAAATCAATTCAGGACCGCTCACCCAAAGGCTCGAAGTATTCGTGCAAAGCGGTCAAGCGATATCGCCATGGCAGATAGGAACGGCGGACGAAATCAGGTTTCACTACTGTGGCAAAGTCTGATCTAAAGTATGGAATGTACAAGTGTGAGCAAGTGTCGGAACAGCAAAAAAGATGTAGTAAGCGAAGAGCACTAGACATATAAATCAGGAGCTGAGGGGCAAAGCGCGACGACGGAAGACTAGCTGATACAGCAGCAGGACACCAAGACGGGGGCGGGACCAGCGCACATCGATGCTATACAGCGATGGCGACGGGCGCGGATGGCATGTCGCGTGATGGGGGTTCGTCAGGCGTCGGTTGCGCGGGCTGCTCGACCGGCGGTGCGTCTACAGCAAGACCAGGATGCAGGTCGGCGGGCGGCGGCTGCTCAGCGCGGTCGGCCTCGTCCTCAGAGTCCGAGTCCGAGCCAGAGTCAGAGTCGGTGTCCATGGCGTCTCCCGCAGCGCTCAGCTCCTTCGGGAGGTCGTCGTACAGCGCCATGCCGGCGTCCCACTCGGCCTCGGCCTCGCCCATGCGGACGTCGGGGTCGCCGTGCTCGTCGGGCGGCGTATCCGGGCCCTCCTCCGTCTTCTCTGTACGGTCGCTCACCGGCGGCGTCGCGCTCGACTCGCCCGGGGCGCCAGATGAGGAGGCGGCGGCGGCGGCCTTGGCCTCCTTGCGGATGCGGTACACCGTCTTCTCCATGTACGACTTGACGAAGCCATGTATCTTCGCGATCTGCTTCTCGGACAGCTTGTCGAGCTTTTTGCTGTCGCCGTGCGCGTGTCGCTGCTCGCTGTCGGCGATCTTCTCTGTCATCTACAACAGCAAACGAGTCAGCAACACTTCAAGGGAAAGACACTGCAACGGAACGCACCTTTTGCGCATGCTCCTTGAACTGCTCGCGATTCAAGTATTTCTGCCACTTGCTCATCTGCTTGACGACGACGCCGCCGACCAGCTTGCGCAAATGCTTCTGCTGCAGCTCCTTCTTCGCCGCGCGGTCCTTCTCCCGCTCCTCCTTCCCCTTGCCCTTCTCCCTCTCGCGCCGCTCGGCCTTCTCCCTCTCCCGCCGCGCCTTCCTCTCCTTGCGCCGCCGCAGCCGCTCCCGCGCGCGCTCCTCGATCTCCGCGTCCGACCGCCGCACAGGCAGCGGCGGCGGCGCCGCGGGCGCGGGCGCGGGGTCCGGCACGCGGTTCGCCGCGGCGGCCGCGTCGCGCGCGGCGACGGACTGCGCGATGATCTCCTGGATCATCTTCGCCTCCATCTCGCGCGGCGCGAGCGCCGAGATGGGCATCTCCTTGCGCAGCGACGGCACGAAGCCCTGGCTCTCGAACTGCGGCGCGGCGACGCGCTTCGGCGGCGTCCGCGGCTGCGGGTGCGGCTTCGGCGCCGGCGCCTTCTTCTCCGGCTGGGGGTCCGGCGCGAACTGCACGCGCGGCCGCTTGCGCGCGGGCTCGTACTCGGGCGTGTCCTGCCGCGTCGTCGGGAAGCGCCCATCCCAGGCGGGGAACATGTCCTCCTGCAGCAAATCCGGACTCGGCGGCCGCACCACCACCAACGAAGCTGCCGCCCAGCTATCGATGATAGGCAGCGCCCCGATGAGCCCAGAGCCGTTGCCGCGGAAGATGGCGTACTCGTCTCTGTGGACGATGCTGCGTTTAGGTATGCGATATGCTTTCCCGAGTGCCGTCCACAGTTCCAAAACCTGAGCAAAGAAAGAGAAAGAGAAAGGGCATGAGTCCAACAATGGATGCTGTGAGCGGATGCCCAACCCACCTTCTCAGCAACGACGCGTACGGAGCCGTTCTCGGACTGGGCCATCGGCTTCACGACGTCCTCCAATTTCGACGCCTCGACTTTGTTCTTCGAGAGCAGAGCCGTGGTGAGCGTCTCCAAGACGTTCAGCACCAGAATCTTCATCTCGTCGTCGTCCGGATAGTCCTCGAAGATCGTGCCCAGAGCACTAAGCACACGCAAGCGCAGCAGCTGTCGCAAGGCTTTCAGGTCCTCGGTAATCTTGATGCGGCCGAGCAGGCGCTCCAGGATTTTTCGCGAGCTCGTCTGCTTGATGGCCTGCATGATCTTGGGCATGTCGTCCGCCGACAGCGGGCGAATGGCCGGCATGTAGTCCTCGTCGAGCTTCTTGCTCTTGCGCTTCTTGTTGCCCTTGAGCCCGAGCGCTTCGACCTCGTCCGAAATACCAAGCGCTGTCCAAGGCGTCAGGTCCAACCGCGGAAGCGGAAGCAGAACGCACCATCGAGCAGCAGGTCGTCGAGCACCGCGACGTCCGTCTGGGTCTTGCCGCCGATAAAGCCAACGCAGTTCGGCTCGCCGCAGTAGCAGGCCTGCGCCTCGTGCCTAGCGGAGGGTCAGTCAGCGCATGCGGTCGGAAGCTGGCTGACTCACCCGTAGCGGTCGACGTTGTAGTTGAACGTGAGCTCCTCGCCGGCCTTGATGTTGCGCTGGGCAAAGATGCCCATCCGGATGCGCTTGCCGACGGTCCATTTCGCGACGTAGCAGTTGGGGTTGCAGCTGTGGTTGGCGAAGCGGCCGATGCCGCCCTTCTTCGTCGCATCGATGAACTGCAGCGCAGACGGTTGAGCGAGCGTCGCGGCGGTAAATGGCTGCTGCTGCTGCATACCTCGTCCTTCTGCAGCATCATGAAGTAGAAATGGCGGATGCCCTCGTCGGCATAGTCGCGCATGCGCTTCATGAACTGGGTGTTGTTGACGACCTCGCCCAGATACTCGTATATAAAATCGTCTCTGCGCGCCGGAGCTCAGGCTCTGGGCCAGCTGCAGGCCGGGGCACCTGACGCACCTTTTGAGGTCGGTGGCGGCGCGGAGGCCAAAGCCCTTCTTCTCAGTCTGGACGATGTGCAGCTGGGCATACTGGCGCTTTGCAAATCTACGAAAAAAGAAGAAAAAAGCGCAAGGAACACTGAGCGTCCATGCCAACGAGGCCATGCAGAACAAGCCAATTACCTCTGGTTCTGGCAGTAGGTGCCGCAGCGGCACTCGTCCTCGAGACACTCGATCTGGGTCAGGCGGTTAATGCAGTCCGAGTCGGCGCCGCAGGCCATGTGCGGCGGGTCGTCGTCGGGGTCGAACGCGCACTCGCACGCGAAGCCCTCCTCGACGTTGCGCGACCGACCGAGCTGCATGTTCTGGTACGTGCACGCCTTGAGCTCCAGGAACGTCCGCAGCGCCTCGCCCTCCGCCCGCGGCAGATGGTCTATCAGCTGCGTCGCGCCCAGCGGCGCCTTGCGCTTCTTGCTGTTGCCGTTGCTGTTGCTGCTCGCGGCGGGCTCGGCGTCGGGCGACGGCGACGCAGAGGCCTCCTGCTCTGGCGCAGGCTCATCTGCGCGCGCGGGCTCGCTGGACGCAGAGTCCGCGGCCGGGTTGTATTCTGGAGACGCCGACATGGTCTCCCCTTGGGTGGCGCCGTCGAGGTGTCGCTGTAGAGCACAGATTGGGGCCGGACGGGGCGTCGACGCGGGCCACAGCGAACTGGTACTTTCCAAGAGAGAACTTGCTTCCGATTCCTTCCGCCCGCCGCCCCCCGCCACCACGAAATCGAATGCCCACATCCTTGCTGTTATACGCAAACCCAATGCAATATCATACAATACACAGCTTGTACCGACTGTAATGCAAAAAATATAAAACAACGTCGCAGCAGGGATAGCGATAAAATAGGACAGCGTTACAGAAAACAGTCAATGGGGTCCGGCAGGCCGTCGTACTGCCGGTGCATCGTCTTCACGGGCGAGTCCTCCGTCGCAAGCACGGCCTCGATGCGCCGCCGGCGCGTGTGCGGCGTCATCACTGGTCGCAGGGGTTTCCTGTACAGTCGATAGTCAGCAAGAGCCGACGGTGAGCGGACATCGATGAATCACGCACTGTTCCGCTGGAGGTGGCGACGGCAGTCGCTTGCGTTTCCGCGGCGCAGCGTTCTCCTCGTCTGTGGCCTTGCGTTTCCGGGGCGGCGGCTTGGGCTTGGGATCGTCGTCAGGCTTGGTCTTCGCCTTCCGCTTCGACGCGGACTTCGAGTCGTCGTCGGAAGGCGCAGTCTTGCCGGCCTTCGCGCGCTTGGAAATGGAGGACGTCGACTCGTCTGCGGGCCTGCCTTTCGCGCTGGACGGCTTCTCATCTTCGGCACCGGATACTGCAGGCCTGGATGTTGTGCGTTTGGAGGAGCCGTCATTCACGGTCTTGGCTTTAGCTTTCGTTGTCGAGACCGAGCCGTCATCCTCGTGAGCGTCCTGCTCCTTAGATGTCTGCTTCGGCTTCGCCTTCGATTTCGCCTTGGTCTTGGACGTCGAGGGTGCGGCCGCGCTGTCGCCCTTCTTAGCACCTTGAGCCTTCGTCTTGCTGCCCGAAGGCACAGGCTCATCGTCGCCCCCATCATCCACAGCAGCGCCCTTCTTCGCCCTCAATTTCGGTTTCGCTCTGACGGGCGCGTCCTTCGTCTTCTTCTTCACGATCTTGACGACCTTACGCTTGGCCTCGTCCGCCTCCTCATCATCGCTGCGCAAATCGTCCGCCAACCGCAAGTCAATCTCCTCGCCATCCTCCTCTTCAGGCACATCCGCCAACGCGCGGCGCTTGGTGCGCGCACGCTTAGCGGGCGGCGGCGAGGATGGCACGAACTCGCTCGCCTCGCTCGTCGGGGCGTAAGCGTCCGCCGGGCGTTTCTTCGAGGGCTCTGGCTGGGGTGGCGGGCGCGGCGGAGGCGGGGGCTGGTTCAGCAGGGGTGCTACGAGCATGATCAGTGTGACTGTTTGGGGGCACGGTGGAAGGCCCGACGTACCGCCAGAGAGCGCGGGATGCACGGGTTTCTTGGGCGGTTTCACTGGCGCTGGCGCTGGTTCGCTGGCCGTCATGAACAGCGGCTGCGCTTGCGAGGGTTTGCCTGTACGAATGCTGGTCGATTAGAGGTATGGGCACCTAACGTGGTAGTATAAGGCGTGCCTTTGGAAGACTTGGGCTTTGCGGGCGGAAGATCGTCCGCCGCGTGTGCTGCACAGAGGATATGAGCAAGGCAAGATGAGCGAGCAAGCATCGCCCACGCACCATTGGCAAGCTTCACAGGCTCAATAGCAAGTTTCTTCGCCTTCGTGGCAGCTTTAGCTTTGGGCTTCGCCGACGCTTTCTTCGGCGCAGCATGCACATCGCCCTCTATTCGCGCACGCAGAATCAATACAATAAGCCCACAGTCCTTCAGCATAGCAAAGCAAGCGACTCACCATCGTCAGCAGCAGCAGCAGACTTCCGGGGCGCGCCGACGGACTTGCGCCCCACCGACTTGCGCGACGGCAAGATGCCCGCGCCCACGGACTTCCTGGCGCCCGCCGACTTGCGCGGCCGCGTCGGGCTCTCCTGCGGCGGCCGCGGGCGGTACTTGGACAGCAGGTCGTGCGCCATCCGGCCCGGCGTCACCGGCTTCCACATCCTGCACCAGCGGGTGGTCAGCGAGGACAAGGCAATAAGTATGGCATGGTGCGCACCCGCCGCGGTCGCGCAGGCGCGCCTTCTGCCGCTCCTCGCGGTGCTTCGACCACACGTCCGCGTCCATCGCAGCAGACGCCGGACTCGGACTCGGATTCGGAGCGAACTGAAAGGGAAAGACGCGTTCGGCGTCACGTGCGGGAATTCAATTCCAGCTCCGACCCCTTCGCCGCTGATCATGAAGTTGAATCAATGCATGCGCCGTTGCTCGGCTTGCAAACGGTCACGCTTGCTTCACCTGTACTCGTCTCTACATTCCCGTATTCAACATTGGGATCCTGATCACCAAATAAGTGCATTCAATCCATTCCAAAGCCTAACTTTCACCGAGTCACCAACACAAATTAAAACCTCAGTATGAATTCCGATTTGACAACCTTGTTACATTTTCTCGACTACAGGCGAGTTGTCGAGCTATCATTTCTGGCTACCTACACCTCATTTGTAGCATCCGAACCCGCGATTTCTTCGACCTAACCCAACCCGCCTTCACCGGAGTGTCACGAGTGTGCCGTAATGTTTCGTAACACGCACGGAAATGCTGTCAACGTGTCAAAACAGGCTCGACTGTATGAGAGCCGTGTGCTTGTGGCGGTTGAAAGCGTGATCATATGCTGTAATTTCGAGGCGCCTCTCTTCATCTACGACCAAACCGTTTTCATCATTTGGAATTTTTGCTGGCAGTCCTCTAGCCCTTTGGATGCTCGCAGTAACAGAAGGGGCTGATTGTCTTGCATGCACATGAAGACCTGGGAGATGGACAGCAATGGGGTATTCACCCTCGTCATCATTGTACCTAGCTCAAACTCATTGCGTCGAACACGCATCCGCAAATGAAAGGCAACGAGTGCCCCTGCTATAGCCACTGCTACCAAAGTACAGGTAACTGTGATGAGGGTGAGGACAAGGTAGGGGGCAGGATGCTCAGTGTCAGACATAATGTGCACAGATCCGCGGAGCCACTGCCGTACTTTATAATGTTCGATGATCACACTGTTTTAGCAGTAGCGATGTTCGTTGCAGAATTCAAAGGCGTTTGATTGCAATCAGCAGTGCCAATTATATTTGACGTTATTCCTGCAGCAATCTTTTGTCAGTGGCAGATTAGGCAATCATTCCCAATATGGCAATTGGGCGCTCTGCACAAGTCTGGTCGGCATCAAATCAGTGTGCAATATGATTGTCTCTATGTGCAAGCAACAGGGACTGAAAGGAAAATGGACTGTATGCCTAGCCACGACACTGGTGAAGTGTGGAAGGCAGAGAACAGGTGTCGATAAAATAGAACATACAGCTGAGTCAAAATCGGATCAACGTTCTTCGGTGTTCCCCGGTCGGAAGTTTTCGCTTCTTTACCTCCTTGAGCTACCTCGCATCACTTGCTGCACAATGCCATCGACCTCCACTCCTCCGAGCACGCCACGTTCCTTGACGCCACCCCCCATGCACTCCCCTTACACTCATGTTTCGCTTCACTATGGTCAAAGTTTGTGCACGTTTAGTTCGAAAATTTTCACTTTAGGGCTGACATCCATGTAGCCCATGAGCCTGATGGCTGTGTCTGCACACCATGCCCATTCCATGTCCCTTACACAAGCAGCGAAGTTGACCTCCTCCGGGATACATTCGTGCGATTGGAGGCGCTGGTTACGAACGTCCACGATCGTGTGACTGCACTTGGAACTCAAGCTTCGACGGAGGTGGCTTGGCGTCGTGCCTTGGCCACAATTTGTATGCTTGCTACTGAGAACGAAGTTATGCGTGGCCTTCTATTCGAGTACACCAACAACGTCCTGTGTCGCATGTAGTTCAGCTTGTTGCTTGTACTCACATTAAAATGCATGTCGATTTCAAAGATTGACAAACTTTTGCGACCAACATCAACAGCATCTTTTCAAGAACTATTGATGTCGACACCCTGCAATAAGGTGCCATAGTCCAAGGATGGGCAATGCTAGCGCAGTGATTATCAACGACAATGCACAATGCAACTGCCAAGATTGTCACGATGGCGATGGCTTGACTGCGCATGCCGGCTCGGCTAACCTTGTGGGAAAACTATGCTTGTGAGACGTCTGATGAACACTGCGCAGTGCTATATCATATGGCTCACCCCCTGAAACACTATTATGACACTGCTAGCACACAATCTCGTTGCCTGGATGCGATGAACATAGACGGAGGTACACACTGCACCCGCCAAGGTCGTTCTAATTATGACGACATGATCTGATGTACAAACTTGTGTGCCTGCCAGGAACAAGGCACTAGTCTCTGATCATGATGGTCAACCTCATGGAAATGCTCGGATGACTTCTAATGCCACATTGCACCACATTGCACCATTTGCGCTGTATGTCCTGTACGTCCGCAGCATTCTAATCACTATATGTGCAGTTATAGGAACACCATCAATCATATAGTCTGTGGCACTGCCCCATAATGAAAAATATTTATGTGTGTGGTTCCCACCCAGGCACAACACTGCCCAGTGTTATGGAATATTATACTCCGCAGTACATGCTAACTGATATGACTCATTTTATTTGGCTAACTTACAAATCTTCTGAGTCATGTGCAATAATATTTCTAATAACGGGCGCTTGATTGGTCATGTATGAATATAAAGAGGCATGTTCAAAGCTATACGTAGATATCCACTTCATATCCCTCGCTGAGCCTTCCTCGTACTCAGATATCCGGAAGAGGCCGTTTCCAGGATAGTAGACCCGTTTTGTACTTAGTGCTGTCCCAGATTTTGAACACCAGTGTCCCACAATATCACAAGGAGAACTTGTATAGCATGTCCTCAAAATAACTTAAAATGCTCCCACGATGTGAAGTATGACTTGAGTGCGGCAGCAGCGCTCTTGCTCACTGCGGCACATGCCGTCGTCATCACCGCGGCCGATGCGTCCGCATCATGGACATGAACACTGTGCCGTCAGCTCAGGCGTGTCGTGAGGTGAGAGCAGTCCGAGCTTGCTGCGACCGTCACGACATGGTGTGGTGGGACGGAAGGCTTTCGCTGTCGCAGCATCGTGCAGCTCTGCCTGTGCTCACTGTGACAGACGCTGTGCATAACGGAGCCCTCAACACTATGTACAAAGTACACTACGACCGCAGTTCTGCGTATCAGATGAAACGGCCAGGCGGCCACGGGAAGCAACATTTGCAGCATTCGATACCACTCTCTTATGCACCGTTGAACCCGGGTCATCAGTGGTGCAGCACGTGGCCAGCGATGGCGGCCGCAACATGAGAGACAAATGCGCAGTATCTCGTCAGTCCCTCGAAGCGTCATTGGATAAGGAGATGAACTCGGGCGCACCTTATTCTTCCTAATAACAAGTCTGGAATTCACAGACATGTTCAATTCATGACGCCCAGACCCGACCCAGGCAACTCGGGTGCCACGAAAGTCCTTTTCATTATGTACACTTCATGAATATTTTTGATTTTACCCACGGCGGACAGAGCATGCGAAGGAGCGCAAATTATAAGGCGCGAGAGCCGCGGTTTGCAGCTGTCAAGCCTGACAGCCCACAGCTCCGCCTTCTCTTCGTCACGTCGAGCTCAGTCCACAAGGCCGGTGCTACCGCAACCGTGCCTCCGCCCCGACATACACGTTGAACAGCGCGCAGCCGACCATAATCTACGCGAACAACCTGTAAGTGACTGTGCCCCCCAATTCCAGGTGGATTCCAGGTGGAAAAATGCAACTATGCAAAAAAAGTGTCAGAATATCAAATCCATCATATTTTAATGGTATACCCCCTCAGGTGGAATTTGGGTGGAATTCCACTGGACCGTTGGATCGGATGGGCCAGATTGGCCGAATTCCAGTGGAATTCCAGTGGAAACAATGTGGAAATTCATCAAAAACTGTGATTAAGTGTTAGGTTAGGTTAGGTTAGGTTAGGTTAGGTTAGGAGTTAGGTTAGGTTAGGTTAGGTTAGGGGTTAGGTTAGGTTAGGTTAGGTTAGGTTACTAGAACGTTTTCATGTTTCCTGAGGCGGCTGTGCATCTCTGAACCTTATTTGTGATGTCTAACATAATTTTTTACCCCTTAGAAAATATTTTGTCTGGAGCAGGTTTTCCACCGGAATTCCACCTGGAATCCTCCTGGAACCAGGGGCAGTGTCAGGTTCTCGACTATGGAGCGCACAAGATCCAGAACGAGCGAAAACCGGGAACGGGACACGGGGAAGGTTGGGACGGTGCCGGGTATAGGGTATACAGCGTGAGCAAGGGTCTAGGGGCCGAAGGCTACTAGGGCCGCATATGGGGTTGGAAAGCGGGTCGTCACATCGCGTGGAGTGGGGTGTGAGCTATGGGTGCGTATGTAAGAATATAGACCATGGGGTACAGGGGGAGGCGCTGGGTCACCGCACGTGGTGTGCAGTTTGTGGGGCGCGGGCGCGCCTATGGCGCGCCCGGTCAGTCGTCTGCGTGGTCGGCATCCTCGTCGGCAGGCTTCAGGAAAGCGCCGCTGGACTTGAGGAACTTGGCCGTCGCCTGCAGCCCCTCCTTCGTCCCCAGCAGGTCCGCCACTACCAACTGGGGCGAAATGGCATAGAGGGGTGCGCGAAATCTCTCCAGGTCCAGGCACCCGACCAGGAGGTGGTCACGCGTCTGCAGAGGCACCCCACCCCGCACGTGCATGCAAAACTGCGTTCGGGTTTGTTGATGGCCCGGAAGTACTCGCCCGTAAACGCGTGCCCCGTCCTGCATTGGAGGAGGCGCGAGAACAGGGGCTTGTCGAGCGTTTTGAGTCTGGGGGTCCGGCGAGTACTGGGAGGGAAACGGTTGGCGGGCGCGAACGAGTCGTGCTGAGCCACCGCCAGCCAAGCAGCGCGCCAGTTGTCGAGCAGACGGTCCGAGGAGTCGCGGCGAGCGCGAGTCCTGGACAACGCAACCGGGAGGAGGGTGGCCGCAACGCCCCTGCCTTCGCCAGCGTGAGCGACAAGTGCTGCACACGCAGTGAGCTCTCACGGGATCAGATTCGATCAACATTGAGCACACACAATTATGGTACAGGGAGCGAAAGAAGCCTGTCAGAGCCTATCACCAGACACCTGAAGCCACAAACATTGACCTCAGGCTGTTGCGGTTGCGGTCTCAGGCCTTGTGCCATGCCAACCGGGCACCAGGGTCTGTTCTACGACACTGCAGTCATGCAACGGAGTCATAGAACTTATGAAAATAAAGAAATAGAAGTAATGGACAGCACTCGGTGCTTGTCAGGGCGTTGTCGGGCGCGAATACGGGCAGACGCCTACAGTGCGCGTCCGGGTACGCCATTGCCCCTTCCAACGCAGCCAGCACAGCAGCATGGAACAGAGCCCACCTGTACCTTACCTAAATACTCTATAAGTATAGGCAGGATCTGAGTGAGATCCTGCCTATGCATAGAGTGATTTCGAGCTCTCCCCATAGCCAGCTGGATTTCCTCAATAAATCCAGCTGGCAGGGAGAGGTCCTGGGCCAGCTGGTAGCGCGCCTGACTGTCGGAGGTGACGGCCGGTGTGTCCGACGCCGGAACATGTGTCAGCCACCGGCGTCATCACCGGCCCCACCGGGCACGCTGTTTGGCACCGCTGTCGTCGCCGTCGTCGTCGTCGAGGAAGGCGACGACCTCCCAACTTCGCATTTTCACTCCGGAAAAAAATTGTACATAGGAAACTTGATATTCTGAATTCAATGGTGTCTTTTAAAAAATATAAAGGGCTGGCCCTTGCCTCAAGGTTCCTTTACTTGTTGCAGTCATGTTGCAAGGTACAGTGAGCTCTCAAGGAATTTAGTATCTTGCTATTCTCATTTTGCTTTCATTTGCTTACTAGTCACTCAAGACACTTAAGACACTTAAGAACTGCCAGCTAGTAGGGGCAGGACAAGGTGATGCATTGACTGGGGACAGACGGACAAGTGGGCTGCAAGCACGACAGACATGGCAAGACACATGTAACACGAGGGGGCAGCCTATTGACTAATCCTCATCTCCGGTGCCGTCGTCGTCCGAATCGTCATCGTCATCGTCGTCGTTGGGGTCGTCCGACGGGGCGTCATTGTCCTCCGGAGGGGTCTTCTTAGCGTGCTTCTTGCTGACCGGTCCGCTCTTCGCACTCCGTGTTTTGCGTGCTGCCGCAGTCTCGGTTGCAGCGGGCTTGGTGCTGGTGGACGCGGCGTCGGTGTTGGTCGTCTTCTGCTTCTTGTTGCGCAGGCCACGCGGGACGTTGGCGTCGGACCGCTTTTTGCGCTTCTGCGGGCGATGGTCCTCCGGGTTCCACTTGTCGTCCGGGACTAGTTCCCAGTGGCACGCCTGCGTGAAGAGCGCCGTGTAGAGCTCGCGGATCTCCTCAATGCCGGTGATCTTCCCTGGCTGCTCAACGACACCTCCGTTGGCGGTCCAGCCGACGAGCTGGACCCCGTGCTTCTTGACGACGGAGTCCTCGTAAGACTTGTAGTTCATCTTTTCTTGCGGGGGGGCGGCACGATCAGCGTAACGACGCTCGAGAATTGAATCTGCGCAACGCAACATGTCAGTAAGCTGGTCATCGCATGAAATGGCCACGCACGATATCCTACTTGCACCAGGCGGCGCACATCATTCCTGATGTCGTCCTTTGACCGGCCCGCCATACCAAGAACGGCTGAAGATGAATGAGCCAAAGATGGAAGCTGCGAGGGGAGCGCGCGCGCGCACACACGCAGAACATACCTTGTATGCCGCCCAAGGCCCATAACTCGAATTTGCCAATGATCCAATCGAGAGTCTTGCCCACAACAATGGCGAAGAATTGTAAAATATCGGACGAGCACACGTAGAAGGGGTGATGAGTTGCGTCTCACCGGAGCACACCGAAAAGAAGACGGACTTTGTGCCCATGCGGATTGATAGCGCCTCCATCTCCAAGACGTCAGTGTCTGATAGCGAGGGCGGGCAACATGGGCGCATGCACGAACCTCGCGCCCTATCATCCGGTACGTTGTCGACGTGTCCTGTTGCTCGGCCTTCAGGTTGACGCGCTTCTCGATGTTCCGCGAAGCCTTGTACTCGCGGTATGCCTTGACCCAGCCGTCCTGCTCCTCCTTTGAGAAGTCCCGCCAGGTGCGCTCTTCCAGGAGGATTGCGGCGCGGATTTCGGCCAGCTTCAATCGGCGGCCGCGTTTCGCAACTTCCTCGTCTGAAAATAAAGAATAAGTTGCTCATCCCAACACATGGGCTGCGTTACATACCTGAATTGAACTCCTTGGAGCGTACATGGACGTAGGCGTCCCATATTCGCACCGTCGTGGACACGCGCCTTCGGTTGATGAAAGCCTTGGACTTCGAGCCGCCGAAGACCTTGGCTCGAATATAAGACTTTGACCTGCAAGGAGTCAGTGAAGGCAAAATATAATCAAAACAGACCTGCCATACTTTCTTGCTCGAGCTCATGGCCACGACTGGCCTGTGCCCGCTTTTTGTTCGGATCCGTCGGCGGCCGCCTCACGGGCTTGAAGGGCACCCGCCTGACTGAGAACATGGCGGGCGGTGACGGTGTTGAGAAGAAAACGGTTGGTCGGACTTGGACAAAGTTCCGAACATCCCGCTCAGGACGGGCAATTTACTCAGAATTATTCCTAATTTCAGCTTTCAATACTAAGGATACTGTCTGCAGGATGGAAAGCAATTTATTGGAGGGGGTTGATGGGATAGCCCAAGTCACGGTCTTCACAAACGGAGGTCACAACTTCTGCAGCATGCCGAACACAATAACCTGAGTCACACAGGGCTACATACAGGTCTGTCTCGTCATGGTCGTTAAGAATGCGGACGAGTGCGTGCTCCTCGTTCTCCGCGAGTGCCAGGTGGGCCAGCGTCGAGGGCAGGTTGGGGCCCATATGGATGTCGGGGTGCTGATCCTGGACCGAGGCGCCGATAGCCCTGGCCACGCTGTAGAGCTCGGCGCGGCGTTCGCTGTACGTCACAGGTGCCCTGATAGCGCGGCACGCGTTGCAGGTTGGAACGGCGGCCGTCTTAGCACGGCGCAGAATGCCACGAGGCGCGCTTGTCGCGACTTCGGTGGTGCTTTTGCCACGCGAAGACGTAGACGTCGAAGCCGCGCGTGACGGCGGCGTGGTTGCCTCGTGGGCGGCCGCATGTATGCCCGCGTGCTTGTTGCCTTGCGTGCCGCGCGAGGCGTGCGTCGTGCGGCCGGAATTGGACTGTGGAGTGGAGGCGGCTTCGGGCGGCGTGGAGGCAGCTTCAGACGTCTCGTCTTGAGAGTCATTCGAGTCGTCGCCGTCGTCCTCGGAGTCTGGGGGTTCGAGAGGCTCCTGCGGGCCGAGCATGTACATGTCGTGCATGTGCACTCTGTGGAAGCGCGTGATATCGTGCTGCGTCATCCACGGCCAGTCCGTAAGAAGACTGCAAAGGAAACATTCTCCGCGTTCCGCCGCGGCCTGGACTTCCTGAACGGATGGCACCTCAAAGCGCACACTGCGCCTGGGACTGGTGCTCGAACGAGCTGCAGTCGGTTCTGTGGCCGAGCGAGCAGCGGTGGAGCCTGTCGCCGCTCTATTGTGCAACACAGGTGCCGGCGTGCTGCCTGTAGGTGCCCGCGGGTCGCGTGGTACGATTGGCTCCCACTCCTCCGAGGTGGGCGGGGGTAGGGCAGTCAGCGGCCTGGGAGCAGGTCTGACCGCGGTGTTGGCGGGCGGCTCGCCCGCATGAGAACGCGCTGGCCGTTTTTTTTTGGTCTGTATCGCAGCCTGTGAGCCCTATAATATAGTAGATCGAGCTAGACTCACCTTGGAGCCCTCCGTCAAGGCCATGATAAGCCCAGGATGTCCTTAGCACGCTATGAAAGCGTTGAGCACAAGACGCCTATAATCGGGTCAGCGAGGTTGCGCAAGCATGCGGATGGTACGTACCGGCCCTGTGCTCGCGCAATAAGGTGCCTCTGAGGGGTGGACGCCGCAGCGGCGTACGGATGCGCGGTGAGGAACGAGGTCAACCAGCGGATCGGCTATTTCCGCACCCTCTCGCCGACCAACCACTTGCATTCCAGGTGGCTGAACATACATAGCATTAATCTAACGGTTGGGGCGCAATATATTGTGATCCGAGAATACGATTTTAAATTCTTATAAAAATCGAAGCACGCATTCACTGGGTGCCACAGCACCAAGTTGCTCATGCTGCCCTGCATTTCACGGCATCGTGCAATGCTATGACTTCAGGATAACACGGATTGAGGATTTTGTATCCCAACAGTCACACTTGAGCTATTAGACTCTCGATTAATTGTCGTCACGATTGTGTGAGTGTGCGAGCACTGCAGCTCAACCCGAGTTGAGCCTGCATGTTCAAGCAGTACTCGAGTGCATTTTGACCTCGATATTGCATAGCCCGACCTAACGCAAACACGCAGCAGCATTGACATCAAAAACACGGCCCATTTTCACTCGGAATGCTGGGTGAGTGCTACTCATTCACCCGCTACTCAGTTGCAGTGTGGTCCTTCGCAAGATGCCTCCCTGTCTCCCAGACTTCGGTCAACTAACGCAATGGTCGATGCACACAGGATAGAGCAAAAATAAGCGACTATATTAACTATCTAATCTAACTGCTCGAAGAAGTCCTCGATAGCCTGGTAATCCTGCGCTGCTTCGTCCTCGTCGTCCTCGTCCCCATCCTCATCCGCCGTGCCCTCGTCGTTGTTTCCCAGGTCACGCAATGGTTCGTGGGCTGCGCCTGCCTGTCCCGCACGCACACCAGGCACGAGACAGTCGGTGAATCCTGGGAAGCGTCGTACGAGCTTGCTGAGCCTCTGGCGATGCAAATCGTTGGCCCTCGCACGACGCTGCAGTGCCTCGCGTAACTCGCAGGCGAGCAAAGCGTTGGAGGTCGATGTGCTTTCGATAACACGCCTGAAATGAGCCTCTTCATCGACCACTGCTGTGACGAGACATCGCATCTTGACGCGGCAGCGAAGAAGTTCCTCACGCGCGCGCGCGAGCTTGTGGAACTTCATCGCCATAAGGCGATTAGCAGGCTGAGCCCACGCCCGATGTTCAAGCTCGCCGCCGCGTGTATGCCGCAGGAGCTCGAATTCCTGGAGCTGTGTCCACTCCATGAGGGTGGCGAAGTCGACCTGCTGCGCCGGTGGTACCAGGGCAGCAGCAGCGGCGTTGTATTTGGTGACAGCCGTGCGTATGGCCCGTGAACGCGCCTTCAAACCCTTCCCAATCGTTTCCCGAAGCTTGTAGCCTGGCCAAATGTGAGCATACAAGACTTTAGAAAATGGATACCGCACCTGTACCAAAGACGTGTGATTTTGCCAGCTCGAACATCCGTTGAACCATAAGGAACTCCAGGCGATCGAGGGCGCGCCTCCAGTTGCGCTCTACAGTCTTTCGTTGCACGGCCGCATACATCTCCGAGTCTGGCGCCCATCGTTCTTCGATGCCCAGCGCAGTTTCCAGCGCCACGGCCGAGTCCAGCGCCGCGGTGTATTTCTTGTACGCGTCACGCCTGGACTTGTTGCGCTTGCGAACCTCCGCGCTGGACAGCTTCTCACGTGCGATCTGGCGCGCACTGACAGGTGCTGGTGGGACGCCCTCCCTGAACGCGTCAAGGCAATCGTTCATGGTTGACCTGCAAGCTTAGTTAGCACGAAATGAGCAATAATCGAAGCACCTACTCAAGAATAGCGAGCTCTTCGAGGTGCTCGACGTAATCCATCTCCAGGACGTCCCGCTCGGGCTCGGTCTTGAGATTCTCCAAGTATTCGAGCTCTTCTTTCAACCAGCCCTCGATCTGGGCGTCCGTGAAGCCCGTCGTGTCCTGGAACGCCTTCACGGGAACGGCCAATTCGGCGATAATACGATAGGCCTGCACAACGTTATTGTAAATGAACTTGCCTGCGACAGCGTTAGAATGCAATCACAGGGCAAGGAAAAAGTGCGTACTGAGCTCTGAATACTTATCCTCCTCCCATTGCTTGAGGAACAGGTCGAGGAATTGGACATAGTGGAAGTGCGACGCGTGGCGAACCAGTGGTGATACCGCATTAGACGCCGAGAAGAATCTCTCGCACGTCTCGAGATCTTCGAGGCCGAACCCCTTTCGATACAACGGGTGGTGCTTGAGCTGACAGAGCCGGTTGTGCCCATAGCCATGGAACGAGTTCAAGCCAAATGAGACGTTGGCTGAGTGGGCGCGCGCACCAAGGCTGCTGCGCGACAGAGTGCCCTGGAATGCACATCCGATATCGTAGCCGACATATCGTTCACGCAGCCCAACGGAGAGCAATTTAGATACTAAGCCGAGCCCGTACTTTGCGCTATAATGTGATTAGCAACAGACACAAAGATATGAAATAATGGAACGTACAGCTCACCGCTCCGTACCATTTCCGTGTACCAAAGAGCAAATCCGTGCCTGCATACACAGACGAAGATGCCCGTCTGCTCGAATAGCCCAGGCGCGGTCTTGAAGTGTTCCGCCTTGGCGTTCTTCCACCGCTGAGAGCACACCGATGGGGAGGGCGCGTCGTCGCCCGGTTCGCCAGATTCGTCGACTGAATGCCATAGCTGTTCGTCCGTTTCGCGCGTGGGCTGGTTTATATGAGCAATACGGAAGATCGTGTGTGCATGAGGACATACCTTGCGACCTGGTTGAACACGCCGGCCGACCTCGTTGGCGTACAAATCGATGTGCGCCGAGGGCACCTCATAGGACGAATGAAAAGACTTCTCGTCTGCGCGGCCGGCGGCGGCGCTGCGCTTTAGTGACTGGCCACCGTCCATGGCAAGCATGCCGCCGATGGTGAGTGGTTCTTCGTCTTTGAGCTGGTAAAAGTGAGTGTTGTATTTGAGCGCGTCGGGTTGCGCACACGCACCTGATACGTACAGCTTGCGCACGTGTTGAGGACCCGCCAGTTTGGGGCATCGCGACCAAGTGACGTCGCGACGCATCGGTCAATCTCGCGCCGAACGGCCAAATAAACGTCCAAGGCCTGCGCGAATTGCTCGCGCAGGTGCGGGCGATAGGGACACTGCAAGAATTAATTAAATGAGCAGGTTAAATAGTAGAAGGAAGAACGTACCGTATACTTATCGCAAATGGCGCGCACGAAAGGCTGTATGCCGATTCTGGGTGCGTGACGTCGAAGCCTGTGGTAGAACTCGAGGAGGCCGACTGATACCGCGACGGAGGGCTGCTGTGGAGTGCAGGCAATGAGCCTGATGCGCATGAGCGCTAGAACAGGCTGCTCGGCGGGGCGGTAGAAGACGCGAAGGTCGCGAATGAATTCTGGGTGTGTCAGTATCCAACCAAAAATTATAGAAATGCGAACACACCAGTATCATGCACTGCGTGTATCGTGAACCAGCTGTCCGCATCCTGTGCGAAGTCCTGGTCCTGAAGTGCGGGGTCGGGGACTGACGGCGATGCCTGGTGCTTCCATTGCAAGTAGGCGTCCGCCAACGAGGGCGTGATGGCGTCCCACGCCAGCTGCTCGCTATTTATCTGTTCTGCCCGGCTGCGGTTGTCCACTCGGGCCTTGAATGGGACGCTGTGCGAAGTGCTAGTCAGCAGATGTTGCCAACAGTGATAGATGCACGTACCTCGGTGTCAGAAAGCCCGTCAGGCTCGTGGCAGTTGATAGCAAGGCTTCCTGACACTCTGGGTCTGAGCCAGCACTGGGGTCTGGAAAAAGCGGGTCGAGGTCGAAGCAAAACGGCTCATCTGCGTCGACCCAGCCGTCTTCCGGCTCTTCCACAGGCTGACGCACACGGGCAGCATCAAGAGCACTTCGAATGCCTGGGAGTGTTATCAAGGGCTGAGCACGTGCGCAGGGCAACACATGCGCACCTTCGAGCGTCTTCTGACGCTTCCGAATCGCGTGCTCGTTTTCCTTTTCGATGGTGGTCAGGCTCCGAACGTTGCGGCCCTTTCTGTGACGGGGTTCTGCATCTGCCCCAGGAGGGACATCATGTGCTCGTGTTGCGTGCCAGACGTTCTTGCGAGAAAGCACAGACCGCGGCCGGCCTGACATCGTTGTAGGATAGGGCACCTGTACCTTACCTAAATACTCTATAAGTATAGGCAGGATCTGAGTGAGATCCTGCCTATGCATTTAGCATAATATTTTTAAAAGACACCATTGAATTCAGAATATCAAGTTTCCTATGTACAATTTTTTTCCGGAGTGAAAATGCGAAGTTGGGAGGTCGTCGTCGTCGAGGACGGCGAGGACGGCGACGACAGCGGTGCCAAACAGCGTGCCCGGTGGGGCCGGTGATGACGCCGGTGGCTGACACATGTTCCGGCGTCGGACACACCGGCCGTCACCTCTGACAGTCAGGCGCGCTACCAGCTGGCCCAGGACCTCTCCCCGCCAGCTGGATTTATAGAGGAAATCCAGCTGGCTATGGGGAGAGCTCGAAATCGCTCTATGCATAGGCAGGATCACTCAGATCCTGCCTATACTTATAGAGTATTTAGGTAACGTACAGCTGACAGAGCCAGCGCGTCAGCACCCTCCTATTATGCAGCCTGCGTAATAGAGGGAGAATGCAAGCGACATCGAGCTCTCCCGAGTGTCGTCTGCTCATGCGGATCGAGCAGTCTGGTCCACTCCTGCGACGGCACTCCATTTGCAGACACCACGCCATAACATTCAGCGCACACTCCAAATAGCCAGGGACATGAGCTGTCCGGGTGGCTGACCGATGTGGCACTGTGCCCCGGCACATCTGCTGTGCGGAGGGCAAGGCGGCTGATCGGGAGCAGCGGAGTGCGAAACGGACTTAGACTCTTGCTCTCGCTCCCCCACCTTCCAAAAGAGGTCGCGGCCGCACAACCTTGTCCTCGCGGCACAGACTTTAGGCAGGCGACAGGTGAGCATTTCGAGGCCCTTATCCATTTTCTCTTTTCCTTTTTATTTTATATTTTCATCCTCGTTGTCGCTGGCGCTGCTGACCGAATCCCGAGTCACAGGCACATTCACCACCAGCTCTCACCGCTCGGGCCCAGCCTTTTTGACAGTTCGTGTTGCAGGCTGGCTCTGACGGTGGCCTGCGCGTTCTGACAGTTCGTGTCAACGTGTCGGCCGTTGTGAGCAATTGCGGCTACAATCAAGTCATTCCCCGCAGGCGAGGTGCGACATGGCGATCAGGACAGCGAAATACCATCCTCCCCGTCAAGGTCGAGATCCGGCACGCACGCGGGCGGGCTACTCGACAAAATCCCAACCATCAGGAGGCCCGCCCAACCACAATCACTCGGAGCACGCGGCGAAGCGTGACCAAGATGCTCAAGCCATCAGTGCACGTGACGACGTGGCATCCGCAGTGTTGGCTTCCCAGGGTGAGTAATCCCCGGTCGCAGCATCTGCTCGCGATGCAGATTGCATCAACTCACGTGATGCCGCAGCGTCCTACCCGTCTGCAGTCAGTCCCGCCCGCTCACGTCGGCATGATGCCCATCCTGTGACTCCAACGCGAGCTGCACACTGCAACCGCCCCAACTACCATCAACGCCCTCTGCCGTCGCAATTCTCAGCAGAAACGTCATACGCCCTATATCGCGAAGCAGTTGAGTAGTACCGCGCTGGCTTCTTCCAAGTTGATCCTCGCACCTGGATTGCTGAAATATACGACGTAGCCACGGGAGACAGATACCGCGGTGTCCACGCATGGACCGTAATGCAGTCTCATTGCGATCTGCGCGGCGGGGTCACTTACAGCTGCTCGCCGTGTCCTGACTACAAAGCGCACGGAAAATGCGTGCACATTCTCGTACTTCAGTCCGAAGACCCACTCTCGCTGCGCCCCTTCTCTGACCTCAACAATCCGCCCTGTCTCACATTCGAACATTGGGCTCCGAGCGGCGACGAACCCTCGCAGACCACCTTTGTCTGCATGTCGACCACAAGCACGCCCGTCTTCGTTGCTCACAATGGCAACTCTTCCAAGGGTGGCGTGTGGAGTTGCAGCAAGGATCGCGGCGTGACCTGCGGTCATGTCGAGCTCGCACGCGAAGACGCAACATGGCGCTCCTTCATGGAGCGCTATGAATCACGCGATGCTGGCGAGGACGACGGCTCGAGCGAGAGCAGCGACGACGACGAGACGGCTCGCACGGAGTGAGAAGCAGGTACTGGTGCTCTGTTGTTGTCCGATGATGAGGCTGACGAAGAGATAGTCAATCGCCGTAGCACCAAAGACCTTCACGACGAGCGCAGCATTTCGTACCAACCCGTCGGCCCTCCAATCTGGTCGAGGCTCAAATCCGATAGTGCACCGTCTTTCAAAACCGTGAGGCCACTGCCCAAGGTGTTGAGCATCGACGCGGACGTGCGATGTCGATGTGGGAACCTGGCACGCAAGAACACCGAGGTTCAGCTGCTCAGCTGCACGGTCTACGGTACCATGGGCGCAGAGAAAGTTCATATCGAAGTGAAACCGTGCTCCGTTTGCCGGCGCGAGTCGCGACAGTTCGCAGGACCCGATCTCCGCGAACTCGGCCTGTTCAACTTCAATAATCGCCGAGTCTTCACCCACAAGCTCATGAACCGCTTCACGACCTCCATGCTGGCACACGAAACACCATTCCACACTTTCTGCACCGTGATCGATCGCGGTTACCAAGAGGAACTTTCTGCGATACCGTTCGTTGGCGACGACGCTTTCTGCATGGCTTGGTTCTCATTTCGCCGCATACAACACCTGGCCAACTCCTTTCAATGTTCCCAGTGCGGGGACAACCCGCGCGTCGTCATCTTCAACGGCGTTACGGCCGGCTTCAATGCAAAGCATCGGACGTCGACTCTAACGCCGCCCAGAACCGTGCTGCCCGACGCCCCGCGCCGCGACGAGACACGAGTGCCGGTTGAATCGACGGCGCTCGTCTGGGGAAGAGTCCGGGCCAGCGTGCAGAAGGCCGTCCGCTGGGGCATGGGCTTGACGAAGTCCAACAACTTGCGCTTGGATGGCATCGTGGGTGACGAGGACGCGGACGCTGCCGATGCCGACATTCACTTGACGAGCGCCGAACGCCAGACTCAGAGCCGGCAAGCCAAATGCGACGCCGCGGACGCGCTCATGCATGAAGGGCTACTGAGTCTTGTCAAGCAGGTCGCACTCGTCGACAAGCCTCTCGGGGTCATGTTTGCGGCCTTCGTGCCCACAGACTTTGACGAGAAACTCGAGAAGTCAAGGAGATTGTATCTCGAGCTACTCAACCACGTGAGGCATAGCTCCAAATGAATATCACTTGTCGGCTGACTTTGTCCGTCTAGCTTTTCGCCTACGAGTCTGTCCTGCTATTCGTACCCGAATCCTGCTGGTTGACACTGCGCCGCCTGCTATCTGACGATCCTGCCGCCGCCACCGTCCTTCTACGGGAAGTTCCCGCGCTGGGCACCGTCGCACAACTGGAACAACAACTACATGGCAGATACATGGACGCGCTCAAGGGCGTCGTGGAGTTTGTGTGGCGTCGCGCGGTGCGCGTTCGCAGCAGTCTCTCAGACCACGACTTTGAGACGCCTGACCCGAGTGCGGATAACGAGGACTGGCGCGAGGTGAGAGCATGTACCAAGTACTCGATGCAGACGAATACTAACCGTTGGCCGAGCAGACAGGCACATTCTACGGGCGGCCTCGCGTGCGCCTTTGCCCGGAGTATCCGCATCTCCCTGGCGACAAGAAGGTCGACTGCTTTGTCGTGACAGACGCGGGAGCGGGCGGGATAGGCTGCTCGAAATACTACGAGACGTACGGGCTGCGCGGCCAGACGGGTGGACTCATGGCGGCGTGGTGTCCGCACTGCGTTTGCCTCGGGTTTCACTGCATCCCCAAGGGCGAAGGGCGAAACGACGTCTTCTCAGCGCTGTTCACGCGCTGGGAGACGGCGCCCGAGGTGGTTGTGTACGACTTCGCGTGCGCGCTCGGCCCGTACTGCATGCAGCACGAGCCGAAGTTCTTTGCGCGCACTCGCTTCCTGATCAACGGCTTTCATGCCAAAGGTCACAGGCGCTGCTCCAAAGCCTGCATGATCAGCGCCTACAAGAAAAACTCCCCCGACCTCGCCTCCATAAACTCGAGTGCCGCAGAGTGCGGCAACGGCTCCTCAAAATCTGGCGCCCGCTGAGCTACATGACTCAGCGGCATGCGATCGTCTACGCGTATACCTTCTTAGCCGTCTGGAACCGTGACCGCCGCGTCGCAGCGGCGCGGAAAGCCTCGAAGTGACTCTTTTCATATGTTTCTGTCTTTTTTTTCGGGACACGAGTTGGTAGTTTTAGGGGACATAGTCATTTTGTGCGACGGCTGGGTTGTTTTCCGGGACACTCTCATTTTCCGGGACACGACTTGAGTATTTTCCGGGACATTCTCATTTTCCGGGACACGACTTGACCGTTTCTCGGGACACGCCGGGGTCGTACATTTTAGTTACTTTGAGTGTACATTCACACTTAGCTAGTTAGAGTGAGTTCTTGCGGTTCGGGACAGCCTCTGCGGTTTTTGGGGACATGTATATACAAGTTCTGGCTCGGATTTCGGGACACTTGGGTCCAAAATCCATGACAGCGCTAAGTACAAAATGGGAATACTTTACCAGAAAGACCTCATCTGGATACCCCCTCGTACTCCAACCCTATATCCACAAGATGTGTTGCTATGTATCACTCATGATACAATATGCGTGCACGCATGAGTATACGCTGGACACTCACCTGGTATATATAGACTTATCCAGTCTCTTTGATCGATGAGCTAACGTTTATTCGATTTAGTTCGACTGCTGTGTGCGGTTTTGTGTTTTCAGCAAACTGCACCGTGGGTGTGGTCAGTGTATAAGCAACATGTGCACTGGGATTATTGAGGCCAAGGATATTCCATACCATTCTGTTGATAAGATTTGCAGCCAATGTGTTACCCGTACAGAATTGTGGGCATTGCAGAGTATGGATTCAGCATTTGTTCTTCCTACAACTTAATTAAATAATTAGCTGAGCACCATCTTTATGAGACCACACTTTGATCTGTCTGTTTTTTATGAACTACATACAACACCATTAATACACAGACCCTGTTCAATATAGTACAAACACTAGTAGTAACTTTACATTGTAAAATTTAACTCAACGTGCCACACGAGTATACATGACAAATGTTAATTTAAAGTCATTGCCATCCTGAGCTTTCTTTGACAACATGATAGGCGAAGCACTGTCAACATTATCACATTCTAATATGCCATTACCGTCGTTATGCATACCATCGTGAAACCACATTCTTCTAGAAGCATCAATGTGACGCATGACATAATGATACTTGCCATAGTAATGTGTACTCTGTAATTGCCATTTAAGACCTTCGGATTCTATCAAGACGGGCACATGTGTAGCATCATCATTTTGATGCACATACAAAGATATAATAGCTGGACCACTAACAATTACAACGTCATTAGCAGTGTATGGCACACAACATTTAGTCCTCCAAGTACTACACAGAAGGGAATTCAGGATCTATGATGTAAGATCTGCTGTATTTGGCACAAATAGAATCTTTGAAGGTACTGCAAATGGCACAGTCCTCTTCCAACACATCTCACAGTTCATTTGGACGACCCACGGAATTGTAGTCGAATCTAAAGTCATCTGCGCTAGATCAGACAAGCTAGTTCTGTTTGATCCATTTGGAAAGTGTACAGGCTGTAAGGAGTGTAATATACATCTTACACTATTGCGAACACTTTTAAGTGACTGCTCATTAGCCGAATATTTGATGAATTCTGCGAATAACACTGACAATATATAGTTGGCATTTTGTAGAAAACGACCCACAGTAGTTGGATCAAGGAGCCAAGCGTGGTACAACGCACTAAACAAAGAATCATATGCACAACTCCAATTCTGTGCATCCCACTTCAGACCAACTGGACGGGACGAGATAGTCTCCTGCCGAAGATCGCGATTAGCACGCTTTGACGGTTGCTCAGTCTGGGTATCTTGTATGTTTCTTTTACGTTTATTGCTTGGCCCTGGATCCATTGTATCAGGGAATTCAAATTTTCTAAATAGTATAGAGCGAGCGTAATGAACATCCCAATCCAGACTTTTATGCAAGTTTGGAGGTCTATAATGGTGTCTAAAATGTTCGTCTTCCAACTGAGATTTACCGCTTGAAGTATCAACAACCATGCTCTTTAGAAATGAGATATCTGATCTAATGGGCTACGTGCCCTCGATCGCAAAAAGATGGTGTTTAGCGCGGGTGTACTGGGCCTCGTGCCCCCGCAGTGTATTGGAGTGGTGAGATGAAGCTATATGGTGGAAGTGGTTTCACGCAAACGGTGCGGCGCGGCGAGCGCAAAAAACGAGTAACGAGCAGGTTCGGCGCAGCATGCGCTTATGAAGGTGGCCAATCCGCTATCGGCAGCGATCGAGCCGCAGCGCAATCGTCGGGCCGAGTGAATGTGCGCAACGGGCGCGGATGCGTCGTGCATTTTTTGCAGGCGGGCTGCGTGCCCATTAGACTGCTGAAACATACTGCTTAATCACGATTATCACATTGTTTAAAACACATGTTCATCAGTGCAGCACGGAACCAAATATCCTTCTCATTCATTTCTCGCTGCCTCATGTTTTCTCGCAAGATAACTACAGTAATGACCTGGAGCCATAAAGCTTTCCCTATTGCACATCGTTGATTATAACCATCAGAACCACGATCTCCGACCTTTGAATTGTACAATGTAGCACCTAATACAGGTGGCAACTGCGCAAAATCGCCTGCAAAAATAATGTTGAAGCCACCATATGCCTCTGCACATACATTGTGTATCATACTGAGACGTTCAGATATAAGTTTCATATCTGAGCATGAAATCACTCCATCTATAAATATATATTTTACCCCCCAGAGGGCACTACGCATGGCAGATTTCATCGCCCGTTGTCCGGCACTTTTTGAGCTTAATCCTAGTGCGGAATGGTATGTATGTCCACCAATATTTGCAGCAGCTGTGCCTGTGGGAGCTAGTAGGAGCAAACAGCTACCTGCATTCAAGCGCTCAAAAAATGATGATAATGCATGAATGACTCTCGATTTTCCTGTTCCTGCCATACCAGCTAAGTACATCCGCAGGGGATCTTGAAAACCACAAAGATAATGTTGGGCGACAATCTGAAATGCCCGTTGTTGCTCTGTATTTAGTTGAAATTCTGTGATTACGTCTGCGACAAGTTCGCCAGGAAGCATGGCTCCGGTGTCAATAACACAATTAGCATTCAGTGAATTCAGGAATGCTTGGTCAACTATCCTAAACTCGGTCAAAATTCTGTAACGAGTTGATTCCATTGGTTCTGTAACATCCTGCTGAATGTAGGTAGAAATGATAGATCTAGCAAATTTTGCTATTTGTAGCTGTTTCATCCAGTACGTTACTGACTGTGCAGCTATTCGTACCCAATCTACATCCATATTGAAAAATCTAGGATTGTGTGGCTTTAGCCATCCACGTGAGTTCAGCACACGAGCCATCTCTGCAGCATGCTGTAACGCCTTCGCACGCCTGGGACCAATTTCAAAATCATCACTTTGATCTTGTATATCATCCTGTTGATCTAATTCCATGTTTCCAATGTAGTTTGGGTCAAGATCTTCAGCGTCGTTGTTGTCCCCATCATCATCAATATTTCCGTTTTTTCGACGTTGACTGTAATCGTCTCTTGCATCTAAGCATTCATACCTCAAGTTAAAGTTATCCATAATTTGAGATTGACGGGCAGAAAACTGGAATGCATCAAATACCCCTTCCCAGGACTCATTGTTGGTTTTTATATCCAGATCTGTTCTCCATGGTTTAAATAGTGTTAACATAGTGCAACAATAAAAATCCCTGTCCCCGGCATTGCGCCTTGGAATCAAACCACCAATGAAGTTTGGCACAAGGTGAATCCTCCGGGTCATGAGAAAAACGTGTGCACGTGCGCAAGGTGCGTGCGCAACATTAATTCAACCATAGAAGCCCATTTAGATAAGATATTGTCATCGTTAAAGGTGATTGTGGTAGCTATGATACCATTGCATGTGATTATCCAACAACGGTCATCAAACCTTAATTATCCGCAGAGATATTGTTGATAAACACATTTCAACTTGTGTGCACATGTGCGCACGTGCGCAAAACTAACGTGTGCCTGCGCACGCAAGCTGGAACCTTGCGCACGCACTGTTGGAACATGCGCACGCAGTCGTAATTGTTGCGCACGCTCACTTGGACTTTGCGCACGCTGTTGAAGAAATGTACACAAGCACTTCTTAAGCCTACATGCACCCCTCATAAATGAGTATGCAATTACTTGACAAGGATCACATGTTCTGAGTTCACGTCTTGTTCGTTATCAAGAACATTACATTATGACAGACAGGTCTTGTTTACCAAAGTTATAGTTGGTTGACCAGCCCTTAAGTACTAATCTCCAATGAAGCAAAGCCCATGTGGTTATTACATTCGTGCATCTCAACATGAATATACATCAGACCTAGTGCTACTTTCTTTTACGTGTCTTTGGTTTTTTGACAGGCTTTGTTGCAACTGCCACTGTTTTGCTTTTCTGGCGCTTTGCTGCAGCCCATTCCTGTTCCTCCTCCTCCATTTCCATTTCTGCAAAGAATTGTCTGTAAAAGCAGGTCAGTAAGTTTGCTAAATTTGATGACACCAAAAACTTAACCTTTTTCGACTTTGTGTTTCTCGCATTTCTGCATTTGACATTTCGGGGTGGGTGGCCTTTTGGGTGAATCTTCCCTATAGTCTGGTCCACGCTGTGCATTGTTGTGTTAGCATCAACTTCTGCAAAGCAAAAAATGAATGACTTACTGTGATAGCCAAATCATATTCCTCAGACTCTATGTCCCATCCTGCTTCA
Source organism: Auricularia heimuer (assembly GCA_002287115.1). NCBI lineage: Eukaryota > Fungi > Basidiomycota > Agaricomycetes > Auriculariales > Auriculariaceae > Auricularia > Auricularia heimuer. The sequence continues at coordinate 1,588,958 of NEKD01000003.1, read as the reverse complement.
TCATGTCTATCCTCCGTCGGACCATGCACATAGGGATTCCAGTGATGCTGGTGGTGACCAGCATCAAGGCCCCATTGTGACAAAGCAGATAAGCCTAGGTCACAGGACTGATCAAGCATCAAGTCCTCTACGATGGACAACACAAACACGTCCAGGTCAACCTGCTGCTTGGGACCTTTATACTGAACTTGGTACAGATCCCAAGCTTCAGCTACTGTCATCTTGTTGTGGGATGCAAGAATGGATGAAAGTTAATTGGCAATCGAATACATTTGCAACTTCAAGTGTGCATTAACCTTCGAGTGTAACACAACTTCTAATTCATTACACTTGTGATATCTAGTGTGCATTAATCTTTGGGCCTAATGTAATCTCCAACTGATCACTTTAACATGCATTGCAAGCTCTGTAATCCACACTGCCGATGACTTCCTCGGCAGTAACGTGGTTTCTAGTTCATTACACTTGCGGCTTCTAATGTGTATGATGAATATAAGATAAGCCTTAGTACACCGATGACTTTGAATGTGTGTTATCCATCAAGAATAATACAATACACTAGCAACCCCAGACTTGCGCACGCATACTTGTGACTTGCGCACGCATACTTCTGACCTGCGCACGCACACCCATGACCTGCGCACGCATGAGGAAAAGCGTGTGTTCAGAGTTTTGAACCCTGCGCACGCAAGTGAAAACCATGCGCACGCATTTTGAAAACTGCGCACGCAAGTTGTATGCACGCAAAATTCTGTGCACGTGTGCGCACGCACCCTGCGCACGTTTTTCTAGGGGTCCGCCCAGAAATGCGCCCAGGAGGTGCTGCAGACCCAGCAGAACCTGCAAGTTGCCCAGGACTAGCCAGGGCATCTAGAGGCCGCTTAAGGGGGCAAGGGAGGGGGGAGTGGTCCTAGAGGGAGGGCCAGGGCCAGAGGTGGGGCCAGGGGCAGTGGTGGGGGCTGGAGTGGCCAGGGCAGGTTGGGCTGGAGCACCCAAGGACATGCCCCACTGGGGAGCCATGAGCAGGCTGGAGCCACTCTTTGGAGGGCCAGGGGGACCCCCTGGGCCCCTAGGAGGGCCAGTAGGACGAGATGTAGAGGACAGAGTGTGCCAGAGGTAGACTGACTCTGACCAGGTGGTGGTAAGAGTCCAAGAAGCCTCGTGCCAGGCGGGGTGAATGGGCGTATCTGTCGAAGCGCCATAACGACCCGTCGTGCGCGCTGAAGCATCACGCGCGCAATAACCGCCTGGGCCCGGACGACCCATTGTTTGCGTATCGTGATGGTTCGGATGTGCTCAGGCCGTTGACGAAACACGCATTCCTGTCGTGGCTAAACGAGATTGGAGAGCGGCAGGTATGCAGACGGTCTCGGGCCACTGCTTTCGTATAGGCGGCACGACGGTGCTGTTGCGACTGGGAGTGGACACAGACATTGTCAAGGTCACTGGGCGCTGGAAGTCGGATTTGTTTCTGCGGTACTGGCGCGCAGTCGACAACATTGTTGCAGCACACACCGACTTATGTGACATCTTCTGGACAGGAGATTGACTGTATCGTCTTGGCATAATACATTTGTTTTTGTTTCTTTTGCTTGTGTGGGTTCTCGAGTCGGCTTGGGTCTCTTCGTTTGGGTTCCAACCCGGTCTTGCACTGCCTGGCTGGCCGAGAGATGCTTGGATTCATGATCTCAAAGCATCAATCGGCCAAGGCTAGGCAAACCCCACATCGCATGACATGAGACATCATGCGAAGAAAGGGCAACAAGACGTAGATCCTGCTCTTGAACAGCAAGAATCCATCGTCCGAGGCCGACCAGTTGATCGCGTCGTCGGTGCCGAGCTTTGAGCGAATGTCGAGAGCAAGTTCGTCCGAGTCGTATGAGGCGCGAATGTCATCACGAATGGACTGAGTATCCATGATCGTGGCTGCACAAAGGAAAGTCTCTTCAGCATACGTCGCGCGAAGGGAAGCGGCGAACTGTTCCAAAGTCAAAATGGGTCGGAAGTTCTGCGGGTTTGCGCTGGCGTAGCCACCATCCCCCCTTTTGAGATAGATGTCGTGGCAGCGAGTGAGAGCATCAGGTTTGCCGCCGAGTCGACTGGGTCGAAAGCGAATGGGGAGGTTGAAGGTGGAAAGGTACTCGGACCAGTGAGCCTGCCGACGAGTGAGAAGTACTCGAGGTTCTTGTGATCCGTGACAACGTCTATTGGGGTCTCGGCCCCTTCGAGGTAGTGTCTCCAGAGTTTGAACACCTCGAATATCGCGAGTAGCTCCTTGTCGTGCGTGTCGTAGTTGAGCTCGGTGGGAGTGAGCGTGCGCGAGTGGAAAGCGAAGGGGTGAACAGAGCCGTCCGGGAGGACGTGCGAGAAGATCGCCGCAATCGCGTAGTCGGAAGCGTCAGTCTCGACGACGCGAGGGAGAGCGGGATCGAAGTGGTGAAGGACGGGAGCACAAGTGAACGCCTTCTTGAGCTCGTTGAACGCAGCGAGGCATTGCGGAGTGAAGTTCCACGTAGCGGTCTTTCGAGTGAGACGAGTGAGCGGGACAACGATATCAGAGTAGTCGTAGATGAATCGTCGATAGAAGTTCGCGAAGCCGAGGAACGACTGGATGTCGCGAACGTTGCAAGGAACGGGCCACTCGAGGAGGGTGGCAATCTTCTTCGGGTCCATGCTGATGCCCTCGGGGCTGATGATGTACCCGAGGTACTCGATGGTGTCAGCATGGAACTCGCACTTCTCGGGCTTACAGAAGAGGTCATTCTCCCGTAGCCGTCGAAGGACCTCTCGAACGTGTTCCTCATGCTTCGAGGGATCGTCCGAGTAGATGAGGATGTCGTCAAGGTAGACGGTGACCGTGACGTCGAGGAGGTCGGAGAAGATGTCGTTCATGAAGCGCTGGAAAGCGGCTGGAGCGTTCGTGAGACCGAAAGGCATGACGAGATACTCGTAGGTGCCGCAGCACGTTTGAAAGGCAGTCTTCCACTCGTCGCCGGCCGCGATGCGAACGTTGCTGTATCCGACACGAAGATCGAGCTTGGTGAACTTCTTGGCGGTGCGAAGGCGGTCGAGCGTAGACGAGATGAGCGGGAGCGGGTACTTGTCCTTCCGAGTGATCTTGTTGAGCCCACGATAATCGATGCATAGGCGAAGAGAACCGTCGGCCTTCTTGACGAAGAGAACCGGGGCGCCACCCGGGGACGACGAAGAGCGAATGTGTCCTTTGCTGAGGTTATCCTGAATGTACTCCCGAAGCGCGAGTTGCTCGGGCTCGGAGAGCGAGTAGATCGGACCGGATGGGAGAGGCTTGCCTTCTTCCATGTCGATCTTGAGATCGTACGGCCGATGTTCAGGGAGTCGATTTGAGGCCTCCTTTGAGAAGACGTCGAGGAACTCGTGATAACACTCGGGGATGCCTTCGCCGGTTTCTGAGGCTGGGTTGGCAGACGCAGAGCGAGCGGGCACCGATGGGTCTCGAATATAGATGGCCGAGACCATCGAGCCACGAAGTCGACGAGAGGTGTCGAAGGCTGCGGTGCCGATGATCTTGATGTCGACGCGAGCAGCGGCCGTGCGAAGGGCGGTTTGTCCATCAGCGGTTTGGGAGGCAGAGTACGTGGCACGAGAGGAGGTGATGACAGAGTCGGAGGATCCGGGTCGAGCGAGAACCCAGGGACGAAACCCGAGGGATCTGAGGGCAAGACATGAGTGGGGAAAGAGATGTGGTGATGGAACCAGTCAATCCTAGGATTGTGGCGGGCCAACCAGCGGTATCCCAACACTGCAGAGCAAGTCAGATCTAGAGTGGTGAGGAGGAAGTTGATGATCATCGAAGTTCTGCAAGGGAAGCGGACGGGAAGCGACACGTATTTGGAGATAACACCGCGGTAGGAGCCGTCGAAGAGCCGAAGGCGGAGCGGTTGATCGAGAGACTTTTGGGGGAGTCGAAGACTCTCGGCGAACTGAGTATCGAGGAACTGATCTTTGGAGCCGGAGTCGACGAGTGTGCGAAAGGATGGGACAGCGTCGGAGGAGAGGACGACGATGAGAGCGTCTTGATCGGTGAGCGCGGCAGCGTTCAACCGAGTGTAAGGCATCTTGGGCTTGACGCAGTTGGCCCTAGATGCCCGTGGGGAACTGCCCGTTAGTTTTTCGCTTCCGCCGGGGCAGAAGCGGCGGCGCCCGAGGGAGCGGGAGCTGGCGTCGAGGAAGTCGCGGGTTGAGCCTTAGCGGCGCGACCCTTCGACTCGCGATTGTGAGCGGCCTTGCGGCACTCGGACGCGGTGTGACCGGCATGGCCACAGTAGAGGCAGAGGTTGTTATTGAGGCGACGGTGTCGTTCGGCGTCATTGAGCTTGCCGTTCGAGTTGAGGTTCTTCGCGACGTCGTCCTTCGACTTGGTCGTGGTCTTCGAAGACGAGCGGGCCGAGGTCGAGGACCGACCCCTCGAGTTCGAGTGGTTGTTCGAGTTGCCGTTGTTGCCGTTGTTGCCGTTGTTGGCGCGCGCGTTGGACTTGGTGTTCGATCGGGAGCCCGATTGAGGCGTCGCGGTCGAGGTGGTCTTCTGCGCTTTGCGTGGTTCGTTCGTGTGCTCAAGAGCTTGCTCGTCCTTATCGATCCAATAGTTGGCGTCGATGCTGAGGGCGAGCGCAGTGAGTGGCGTCAGAGAAGCCGGGCGTTGAGCTACCTGAGCAGCGAAGACAGATTTGATGCGGCGAGGGAGTCCGCGATAGAATTGTGAGGCGAGTGCAGCGTCGTCCCAGCCGAGCAGTTTGACGTATTCGTCGAACTGGAGCTTGTAGCGGGCGACCTTGCCGTTGTCGGCCATTTGCAGTCGTCAAATCTTGACTTCGGCGCGTTCGCGTTCGTTCGTGACACCGAAGGTGATCGTGAGTTTGTTCTTGAATTCGTTCCAATCTTCGAGGAACTCGTAGCCAGGAGGCGGATTCGGGACGAGAGGAACGTAGCCGCCCCACCATTCCTTCTCCCGACCCGAGAGATAGGTCGCGGTGAAGAGAATCTTCTCGCGGGACGTCTGGTACTTCCGAGGGTTGGCGAGGAAGTAGGTTTCGCAGTCGATGAGGAATCCGCGAAGTTTGTTGGCGTTTTCGCCGTTGAATTTGTCGGTTTGGCGGCGTCAATGCGAGAGCCGCTGTTGCGGTCGACGAAGTAGACACGAGGGATGTTGTCGTGTTGATCGTGGAATTGTCATTCGCGATTGACGTCTGAGTCGTAGCCGTCCGACGGAAGGTCAAAGGGAGGTCCCAGAGGACCTGGAGGATCGTTACCGCCCCCACCGCCCCCACCGCCACCACCTCCGGGAGGAGGGTCCGGGGGGGTGTGAGCCGTGCGAGTGGTGCGAGTGGTGCGACGAGGGCAAGGGTGCACCTCGACGACCACCACTGCCGCTGCCGCCTCCGCTGCCTCCGCCTCCTCCGCCACCCCGCCGCCATGCCGAGGTGTGTCAGGGGTGCCGGACGGGTAGAAGCTGTGGAACGACGAGGAGTGCTGCGAAAGACGAGGAGTCGAGCGAGAGCCGGTGTACGGACGAGCGCGAGAGGGTGTTGAGAGCCGAGCGAGTGAGTCGAGGGATGCGAGGGCGATCGCGTCGTGTGACTTGAGGGAGGGTAGGAACCGCTTGGGTCCGCGCGTAGTGTGGACTGGGCCGGCCAGAAACGCGAGTTGTGAAGCGAGCCGGAAAGAGTATGTTGCGAGAGGATTTCGTCATCATCGTTCGGCGGTTGCGAGTGCCGAGATGATCCGAAGCGGCTAGTGCCCAACATCGAGACTGATGGCGAAGGCGTAGCCGGCTGAGGAGGTTGTTGGTTGCGAAGACGAGCCTGACGACGAGCTTCGCAAAGGATAGCGTCGGGGGAGTCGAGTAGAGGATGAGGTTCTTCCTGGTTTCTTCTGAGATTCTGTCGAGTCCCAAAGGCCATACAACTCGAGCGGAGCTCGAGTTACAAAATACTGTTAAGCCTGCTGTGCCTTGGGGTTTGGTTGCAAGGATAGTCGAACGTCCGGGCGCAGAGAACACTCGAACGAACAACTAGAGCCTTCGGTGCGTTATTGAGCACACCGGCTACGTCGAGTAGCACGACCGAAGGGACCACGAGCAACAGAGGACTCAGACGAGTAAGTCGGGCGAGGGAAGAACCCAGAGGCGAAGTCGAGAGAGAGAGATAGAGTGTGCGAGGGGCACGTATACCTGGGGAGGTGATCCGATGTAATCGGAGTGTATCCTAGAGACGAAGGAGAGGGAGCCTCAGATCAATAGAGATCTTCATCATCGGCCGATAGGATGAGTAAGAGCGAGTGAGTAAGGTATCGGGGGATCGGGCGAATGACGAGAGGCGAATAACTAAGACGAGTGGAGCGAACCGGATATGAACACTATCGATACAGTAGGGACAAGGCGAGTTAGGTGGATGTATGCGAGTAACGAGAGAGGCTAGAGATAAGAGGGAGAGGTCTAGAGGTAGAGGACGATGAGGAGAACATATCGCGAGCGTATGAACACGAGAGGAGATAAGCCGGGTATTCGGGAGCTTGGCCGAGTTGACCGAGTTGGCCGAGTGACGTAGAATGACGCCGAGTGATGCCGAGCGCACGTGGGGTCCGCGGACCGGGCACGGGCGTAACACACTGGCTCTAGTGCCTTGTAGGGCAGCATGACGCAGCAACTGGGATTGGATAAGATAGAACATTCCAGGAGTTTTTAGCCCAACCTTTGTAATGTAATCACTTGCATACACAACAACTGCTTTAATAGCTGTTCCGCTAAGCAAGCATGTGACATCAGTGTTACAGCATAATAAAAATGTTAAAATTGGATTAATAGTATTCATTCGCTTTTCATCGTGTCTAACGTGTATGTAACCAGTCTCATCGACATAAGTCTCCTTAACCAATTTGCGAGGAAACCGTCTTTTGCACTTCCCCTGGGTCCCAAGACATCGATTATCACATTTATGAATATTTGTCCTACACATCGACGCCAACCATTGGATCGATAAGGACGAGCAAGCTCTCGAGCACGCGAACAAACCACGCAAAGCGCAGAAGACCACCTCGACCGCGACGCCTCAATCGGGCTCCGATCGAACACCAAGTCCAACGCGCGCTCCACAACGGCAACAACGGCAACTCGAACAACCACTCGAACTCGAAGGGTCAGTCCTCAACCTCGGCCCGCTCGTCTTCGAAGACCACGACCAAGTCGAAGGACGACGTCGCGAAGAACCTCAACTCGAACGGCAAGCTCAATGACGCCGAACGACACCGTCGCCTCAATAACAACCTCTGCCTCTACTGTGGCCATGCCGGTCACACCGCGTCCGAGTGCCGCAAGGCCGCTCACAATCGCGAGTCGAAGGGTCGCGCCGCTAAGGCTCAACCCGCGACTTCCTCGACGCCAGCTCCCGCTCCCTCGGGCGCCGCCGCTTCTGCCCCGGCGGAAGCGAAAAACTAACGGGCAGTTCCCCACGGGCATCTAGGGCCAACTGCGTCAAGCCCAAGATGCCTTACACTCGGTTGAACGCTGCCGCGCTCACCGATCAAGACGCTCTCATCGTCGTCCTCTCCTCCGACGCTGTCCCATCCTTTCGCACACTCGTCGACTCCGGCTCCAAAGATCAGTTCCTCGATACTCAGTTCGCCGAGAGTCTTCGACTCCCCCAAAAGTCTCTCGATCAACCGCTCCGCCTTCGGCTCTTCGACGGCTCCTACCGCGGTGTTATCTCCAAATACGGGTCGCTTCCCGTCCGCTTCTGCTGCTTCCTACATTGAGAAACAGAAACTTGGCAGTAATCTCAGCATCTCAGCGTTTGCTACGAAGGCTGGAGTCAAATATGACCATCTCTACAACTACTTGAGTGGCCGCCCACCACGCACTCAGGTGGATGCAGCAAAGTCTCTGCTTGGTCCCGCCGAATCAAAGCAACTTGTCGATTGGCTCATTGCTCAGGCCGATCGTGGCTTTCCTCTGACGGACTCCCAAATTGAAGAACTTGCGAATTATCTGATTCGCAATCTCGGCAAAATGGGGCCCGGCTGGAAGGGTGTTGGCAAAGACTGGGTGTCCCGATTCCGCATGCGGCATGAGGACCGCTTGGCACGCTACTGGACGCGGTCCCTGGAAACAGCGCGTGCAAACGGTCTATCCCAGGAGCATGTACAGCGCTGGTTTGCGCTGCTTGCAAAGACACTGCTCGATGGCGAGGTTCCACCCAGCCGCATTTTTGCTATGGACGAGTCTGGCTTCATGATTTCCGTTCTCATGCGCCAGATGGTGACGGGGGGCAAGACTGCTGCTGGCCATAAGAAGAAGGTGCAGCACATCCAGAGCAGTCACAACCGTGAGCTTGTTTCTGTGATTGCCACCATCTGTGCAGATGGAACTGCGCCTACACCTGCCGTCATCTTCCAGGGCAAGAACCTGATGTCGTCTTGGGTGAAAAATAATCCGCTGAAAGCACAGTGAGTCAATCCTTCATTTGGCAGACATATTTCGATGCTAACATGGTTGCAGCATCGGCATGTCTGAGAAAGGCTACAATAACGGTGTGATTGGTCTTGCTTGGATCAAGCAGTTTGACCTTGAAACTCGTCACAAGGCGCCCAACGGAGAAGTTCAGGTTCTCATTGTTGACGGTCATGGCTCTCACTACACAGCCGAAGCACTGCAGTACGCTCGGGAGCATAACATCGAGATCCTTGCCTACCCCCACACACGACGCATGCTCTGCAAGGCCTTGATGTTGTCATGTTCGCCCCGCTGAAGCTCGCATATTCTGCTGCTGTTGAGAAGTTCGAAGAGGAGTCTGGCCGACATGCAGCAAAGGCAGACTTCCTCTCACTGTTCGAAACACCCTGGCGTCAGACTTTCACACCGGCTCTCATCCAGCAGGCATTCCGGAAGACTGGTGTCTGGCCAGTTGATGCGACTGTCATTCAGGCAGAGCAGATGCAACCCGCTGTTGCAAACTCGATACGCCCAGGGTTCGGTCCAACCACACCTAGCCCCGTCCGAGCTATAATGACGGCGCTGGCACCCGAGTCCATCCCCGCTGCAGCTGCAGTGCCTGCCACTGTTTCGGACACTTCGCAGACTCTTGTTACTCCTCAGAGGCATGCATCTGCGCCTCATACCATCTCCGAACAGCAGGGTCAGCTTGCTAGGAGTCTATTGCGACAGACGTCGGCAGCATTCCTTCTTGACGATGATGTCACTCCCGACGACAAGCTTCCTTCGCCAACGTTCCACGAGCCAGCAACCTCGTCTCCAGACTGGAAAATGGGCGAAGCTTCGCACGGAGATTCTCGTGAGCTCGCTGCTGTGAAGGCCGCACTCCGGAAAGCACAGCGCCGTGACGCCTCACAGAACCGCATACTGCATTCGTCTCAGGCCTTGATGGCACTGCAGGGGCTTCACCTCGGGAAGCTCACCAAGCGCCTGACTGCAAAGACAAAGAAACGGAACGATGTTCGGACCGTTCTCTTTAAGTCTGGCAATGGTGTGCTCCTGACTAGCGACGAGAGTGTGGCACTTGTTCAGCATGCTCAGGAGCGGCGCACTAAGGCTATTGATGACCGAGTGGGGCGCAGAGCTGCTAGACAAGTTGCTAAAGATGCTGCGAGGCTGGAGAAGGAGCGCAGGGCCAAGGTGCGGGAGCAATACCACAAGGAGATGCGCCAGTGGGAGGCAGTTTGCGCGCAGATCCGTTCTGCCAATCCCGGCAAGCGTCGCAACCTTGGCCTTCCTCCAAGCCGCGCAATCCACTCTACAAGCGCAAGGAGAGACACCCAGAGCAGATTGATGAGGAGGAACTCGAGGAGGAGGACACTCAGATGTGGGATGAGACTGATGCTGAGGATTCATCTGATGAATCTGACTCAGACGCGATGGACGTGGACTTGGCTCAGACTGATGATGATGACAATGATTGGGAGGCCATGTAGTTGTAGTTTCAAGTGTCGCATCTCAGAAAATCCATGTGTGTGCGAGTGACGATGCAATCTTGTGTTGCGTACCGGAAGCCGGAACTTCCGGTCATTGCCGATGTCCACGCACAGCAGCGCCAACATCGCGAAAAATTCCGGCAATTTATTCAGAGGCAAAGAGTACTCCAATAAAGCTTTCAACAATGTTTGATTTAGAAAATTTTGTAGGGATAATGCCTGGTAGCCTTATCTCCAAACTATTTTGCTTTGCTTGCGTGGAGACTGTAGTTCAAGCTCTGCTTGAAATTCGGCTGAGCCTGCGCAGCAGGCTTGCGAGATATGACCACGGTGCGCATCTGCGCTGATGATTAGCTTTGGCGCAGTGTTCAGGACACAAAGACACACACCTTCATGTCCGAGCGAATGGTGTTATCAAAACACATGATAGCCGCAATCTCGTTGACTCCAGCATCCTTCAGCACGAGGTGGACATTTGGTAGGTTGGCGTCGGGATTGTGCTTGAACACGTTGATGTGGCGGACGAGCGGATTGACTTGAAGCAATGCATTGCCGAGTGCGTCGATCCAGCCTGAAGGGATCTGCATGAACCACGGCTCGCCGCTGAATGGAGCAGAGCTGCGCATGAACCCATCGTGCAAAAACCAGCAGACTGCTGAGTTGCGATGGTCGGGCCTGACACGGTGAAACAACCATCCCTCGAAGCAAAGGTTGCCCATTGCACCAACTGGCTTCGGGAATTTTGCCGACGACTCCAGCTGAGCAAAGGAATAGATGAGGTTCAGCTTTCTTGAGAGGCGTGAAATGCTCTGGTCGTTGAGGAATGCATCGAACTCGCGAGGCAGAGGTTGCAGAGGAGTGAGCTGGCGAAGACGGTCTCCGTTAGGACCGCAGCAGAACCCTGGTGTTTCGCCTGTGAGCAGCTCAAGGCCGCAGTGCGGGCAACAGCGTGCTTGCCCAGAGGTCTTGTTCTTCCCCCAGGCCAGCACACACTTGGGCACAGCGGCAATGCGCCACGTCGCGGAACTGTCCATGTTGAGGATGAAGAAAGGATGCAGCCTCTGTGTTGCACATGTTGGTGCTCACGCTATGGACAGTGCATGGACCAGTCAGTCATGGCCAGAGCATAACACGGAGGGTAAGCATCGGACTCGGCAAGTTGCGATGAATTCCCACGATCTGCTTGTAAGACCTTGCACAGCCTCCAAGCATCCTGGGAGAGTGGCAGTGCATGATGACAAAGCTGAAGTACACGGCGTGCAATTGGACATGGTATATCATGGAAAGGATACATGCTGGAAAGGGCTTCTTTTCCTTTTCCCATGACGGTGGCTTCTTTGTGCCACCGTATGCCGTCCATGGGGGTACCGTTCTCGACGGGCTCGTCTTGTGTAGACCCGCTCGAGGAGCTGGATGGAGTAATTCCAGCCCCGGTACAGCGTCTGCTGCGAGGTCCAGGCAGTACGTTTAACGGCGTGGCGGCTGTGGCCCGTCCGTCGTCAGCAAACCTGTTCCCATTTGTACGCGGAACTCTAGACGAACTAGCTCAACAACAAAAAGATTTGGACATACACAGAGACTGGAACACGTCGCAAATTGTAGCAGTCGACGTCCTAGATGCCCAGAAGAGGGCAGCGAGTTTGAGTGGCTGCCATGGCAGGAATGATGTACTGAATCCTACGATCGGGTCTTGCGAGCTAGCACCCGAGAACGACCCCCAGAGCGAAAATAGGAAGCCCAACGTCGCTGCCGCGACGACGGCGAGCAAAATGACGCGCATATTTGCATTATCGACAACCACATCGTGAACGTGCGGGTGGCACCGAGCCGCTCCCTTTGTCCCCTTACCATTATAATACACTCGCATGGCGCGAGTACGCCACACCCCTACCTTCCCCCGTCACATCCGTTCGTATCATGGCCTCTTCTGATGGCGAGCCCGACCGAATGCTTGGTGTGGACGGTGACGGCGCCCAACAGCCAAACCCGAACCCGCAGGGCCAGCAGCAGTCGCAGCGTCTGCACACATTCGAGCCCTCGCAGCAGCCTACGCCACTCAATCGCGACACGCCGCCTACCCCGGCCCAGGCAGCCCGTAAGGCCAATAAGCGCAAGCTCGACGCCGGCGCTGATAACGACGCAGGCCGCGTCGAGCAAATCCGCGCCCTCGTCATACGGGCCAATAACGAGCACCTCAACACCTCCGTTGTGCCTTTCGAGGACAGGCCCGAAGCTGCCAGTCACACCAATTTCCATATGTCGTTCTGGAGCGGCACCACGGCTCCGTGTGTCGTCAACGCCCTGCCGGACTTTGCTGTCCAACCTCGCGGCGTCACGCTCGAGGACGCGCTGGCCTTCAACAAGAGCGCGCCCCACTGGCTCAACATCCTCCGCGACGCCCAGAACAACCCGCTATCGACCTCTGGCTACGCCTGCCTCGTGCAGATTATGGACCAGATCGTTACCAAGGAGAACGTCGGCCAGTTGCGCGCAGACGTCCAGGAGGCTCTCGTCCACACGACCCACATTGCCTCTATTGTCGTCATTGCGCCCACTTTCGCAGACAACGCGCGTGACGGACACCCACTGCTCAGCCCGCACAGCTTCCTCGCCACACACATCTCGCTCGAGGCGGTACACGCGCTCTGCGCCAAGTACGCATTCCATGTCAGCTGGGAGGAACGCCGCAACGGCATCTCCTTCAACGTTCTTGGCCCCGACATCGCGCCGCCTACGCTCGTCGGCACGTACGAGAACCTCCACAACCTGCCGACCATCACGCCCGAGCTGGAAAAGCGCTTCCTCGCCAAGATCCGCGACCACGCAGTCGCGCGCTTCTCTGGCGTCGAGGAATTCCTGCGCAGGAATAACGCGAAGGTCTGGGGCGGCGGACAAGTCGAGCCCTGGTGGGCGCAGCTTCTGCACGAGTCGATTCGCATGCGCGTCTGGCAGTCGACGGCGCGCGACGGCAAGCCCGAGGTGCAGATCAGTGTATATGTCCTCGGCTTCTTCACAGGCTCGTGGCTGCACTCCGTCTGGGAGGATATGCTCCTGGGCGCCACTGTCGATATGGGCGAGTTCGGTGTATTCAAGCGCACCCCGACCGAAAAGAAGACCAAGTGCCTCATTTGTCGCGACCGCGAGCATCACGCCCGTATCTGCACGGTGTGGAACCATCCCGCGTGGCCCAAAGAGCTGCGCCTTCGCCGCAAGGAAGCCATCAAGACTGAACAAGAGGCTCGGGCGAGCAGCTCGAGCTCGCACAGCAGCCGCGGCGGCTACGGGGGCACACGTGGTGGTGCTCCGCGCGGCCGCGGTGTCCCGGTCTACTACGCGCAACCGCCGCCACCGCCGCCAACTTACTATGCTTATGCGCCCGCTTATGACGCATACGGCTACGAGTACAGCGCCCCACCCCACCGCGCGGCAGAGGCGGAGGACGCGGCCGTGGACGCGGAGGCGGTCGCGGACGAGGCGGATGGTCGGGATGACGAGCGCGGAGGAGCGAACGATGATTCCTTTTCTCAGAGCCTTGATCAATTGTACAACGAAAGGCGCGCCGTCGCAAGAACCGAGCATACTCCTGTCCGTAATGATTCTCCTGCCTCTCCCAGCCGTATTTCTTTCGATAATGATGTTTCCTTTGTTCGCAATGCACTCCATAACAATGAACACGTGCGACGTGAAGCAAATGCTAGTGTATTGCCATCGCAGTCCAGAGATAGGAACGATCCACCGCCCGAGCCTCCGCCGCCACCGGACCAAGCTCGTCGCTCGAATCGGCAGCGCGACAGTGTCCGAATCCTCCCACGCCGCGGCCAGGACACACATGCCCCATTTCTGCGTATCAAAGTGTCAAAATCAGTGTCGGGACTCAAGACCAAAGCTCACCTGCGTGTTGGAAGCCAAAATATGCGGGGAAGAAGCCATGATAGCCAGGACCTGAGCAAGTGGCGGGAGATTGAGAGCGAAATGAGGGATCAGAAGGTCGGGATCCTTGCAGTGCAGGAAACGCACCTCTCAGAGTGCAAAATTGACAAAGTCAACCGCGTACACCGAAATCTGAAGCTTTTCTGCTCCCCGGACCCCGATACCCCGACCAAAAGTGGTGGAGTAGGCATTGTGCTGAATAAACGCCTCGTACGAACACAGGATGCGAAGATGTGGACGGTGATCCCCGGACGTGCGATCGTGGTGAGCATAGACTGGCATCGGAAACAACGGCTCGCGATTTTGGCTGTATATGCGCCAAATGACCCTGGAGAGAACAAGGAACTGTGGACGACAGTCAGGGAAGAACTGCAAAAGCGGACGGATATTCCGAGGCCGCACTGCATGCTGGGTGACTTCAATATGGTGGAGTCAGCGAGCGATCGCCTTCCCGCGCATCTGCTTACTGCGGACATGTCAGCCGAGTTTCAGGAACTTGTCACATACCTACGTATGCTGGATGGGTGGAGAGAGACGAACCCTCGCCGTTTTACATATACGTGGAGGAAGCCTAATGCGGAAAGTTTCAGCCGCATCGACCGTATATATGTGAATGAGAAGCTTTTCATTGCGAGTCGGAACTGGAAGATAAACGTCAGAGGATGGTGCACGAATGCTGACCACTTGCCTGTATCCGTAGATCTGGTCAACCCAGCCATGCCGTTCGTTGGGCAGGGCCGCTGGTCGATGGGGCTCAAACATCTGAGGATTAAGAAATTCGTCAGCGAAGTAATTGAGCGTGGAAAGGAACTCGAAGACAGAATCAATGAGCTGGCGACGATGCCTCGCGACCCGAACCGTAACATTCAACATATCTGGGCAGAGTGGAAAGACGTTATCAGCAAAAGGGCGCGACACTATGCTCGGATGCACGGACAAAAGTACGAACGAATGTTGAAAGCCCTGGAAAAGGACAAACAGTCATTCCTCCAAGGGGCTGCGGATGGGGAACACCCACGAGAGGAATTGCCGTATGAAGTTCTTGCGCTAGATGATCGGATTGAGCACCTCACCAAGAGACAGAAAAAGCGTCGTCGAGAGTATGCGAGCGCCCGGCGAAGCTTTTATTACGAGACAAACTGTGCAGAACGGTTCAAACTGGGACGTGACGAGAAAAGAGCTGAAATCATACCGCATCTTAAGGACACCAGACCAGTTGGCGAGCGCCTGAGCTCACGGCGCCAGGGAAGAGCACGGACGCCTACGCCAAGTTTGGATGAGCCTGAGGTGCAAATGCAAGACCACCAGAGCGCAGAGAGCGTCGCTGAAAACGCGGAATATGTTACGCGCACGGATGAGATGGTTGACATCACGCGCTCTCATCATGAACACCTGCAATCTCAGGATATCCATCATGATGCCGCCGAAAGGGACGCCAAAATAGAAACAGTTCTGAGTTTCGTTAAACCCAGGGAGAACATGGAGCACAATGGACTCGATAACCTGCTCACCGAGGAAGCTGTTCGCCAAACTCTCCGCAATGCGCCCAACGGGAAGGCCGCTGGAATCGACGGATTGATTCACGAGTTTTGGAAGGAGCTCGAAGCCGAGTTCCAAGCCTCAGGGGGAAAAGGCTTCAACATCGTACGCACACTCACGCTGCTTTTTCGTGATATCCAGGAACATGGTCTGGTGGAGAACTCCGGCTTTGCTGAAGGTTGGCTCTGCCCCCTGTACAAGAAAGGGGATAGAGGTGACATCGCTAACTATCGACCTATCACATTACTCAACACGGATTACAAGCTCCTGACCAGAACACTTACGAGTCAGCTTAGCGCTATTGCGCCGTCTTTGATCGACAAAGCCCAGAGCGGTTTTGTACAGGGACGCCAGATCACTGACACAACGAAACTCGTGCGACTGATGGTTAGCTATGGCGAGAAGACAGGGAACAATGGAGCAATATATTCACTGGATCAAGAAAAAGCGTACGATAAGGTGATGCACGACTATCTAGTTCGGACGCTCCGACGATTTGGATTACCTGAACTGTTTGTAAATACTGTAAAGAACCTGTACAAAAATGCACATACCAGAATTATGCTGAACGGCGTCCTGAGCCAGCCATTTCGAGTCACTAGGGGAGTGAGACAGGGGGATCCACTTAGTTGCCTACTGTTCGACTTCGCCATTGAGCCATTGTCAATTATGCTGCGCGAGTCAGGCGAGATACAAGGCTTCAAACTCCCGGGACTTGATAAAGCGC
Source organism: Auricularia heimuer (assembly GCA_002287115.1). Taxonomy (NCBI): domain Eukaryota; kingdom Fungi; phylum Basidiomycota; class Agaricomycetes; order Auriculariales; family Auriculariaceae; genus Auricularia; species Auricularia heimuer. The sequence goes on along the minus strand of NEKD01000003.1, from coordinate 1,572,802 downwards.
TCGTGGCAACGCTCTTCGCTGACGATACTACTGTATATATGTCAGAGAATGACGATTTCGAAAACCTCGATAGGATTTTACGGACCTGGTGCATTGCTGCGGGCGCGAAGTTCAATGTTGCCAAGACGGAATGCATCCCAATCGGTACCCCGGAGTTCCGGGAACGTTTCAGACGCGACCGGCGCGCTTTCCCGACGCACAGGCCTCTACCAGACACAGTGCGAATCGCCGACGACGGCGAGACCGTTCGAATTCTTGGAGCGTGGGCCGGAAATGATGCGAGAGACGATGACACATGGGAGAAGGTCTTCAAGAAGACGTCAGACAAGCTGATGATGTGGGACGAAAAGCACCCCACCATCGAAGGCCGCCGACATCTCATCCAAGCTTTCGTGGGCGGCGGTACGCAATACTTGACGGCAGCTCAAGGCATGCCGCCAGACATCCTGCAGCGTTTTGTCAAGCTCGAGTTAAACTTCTTCTGGGAGTACAAGAAACATACCATTAACTCGGAAACATTGTACCTCCCACGGGATCACGGCGGTGCGGGAATTCTGGACCTTGAAGCGCGGAATACTGCGATCTACCTTGTATGGGCACGCGAATATTTGAAACCACCGAGTGAACGGCCGACATGGGCCTTCGTCGCGGATGAGATATTCAGGCACACCCTCCCGCTCGAGTGGCAGGATAAAGTCGGCAATGATACGCACATTCTGTTGAACTTTTTTATGCAATCGTGGAATCCGATGGAGCGAAGGAGGCATACTGAACGCGCTGGCCGTCGGGAGAATCAGCAGGCAGGCCTACCTCTCGAACTCGAGATGATGTACAAAGCTGCGAAGGCAAATGATGTCAGGCTGGAGGCGACATTTGTGAGCGAAGAGGCAAAGCGCCACGCACCTGTATGGTACAACATCGAGCACGACACATCGTTCCGTCAGCACCACTCTGGCGAAGTTGTCCGTTATCTGAGAAGGAACCACCGTATCATCACGGTCCAAGACGCAATTGACTGCTTCGAAAATGATGATGAATTCGGGAATACGGGACCGGTGCACCTCAGGAGTACATATTGTTCATGCCTACATTGTGAATACCAGAAGACATTGGGCTGCCAGCACCCGTACCGCTGTCAGGAAATGGCGTTAGATCTAGTCCAGTCACTGCGAGAGAAATGGAGGCCAGGATGGGGGAATGTGGACCGCTCCACTCACCTGCGGATGGACGAAATAGCCCTTAACGAGACTGCTGAATTATTCCAGCAACCCGTTATCTTCGACGCGTCTGTCCCGGTGCATGCACGCCCGGAGAATTATGCCAGAGTCTTCACAAAGGAGCTGAGTGTCATCCCAGATAGCCCATCCCAGAGAATGGCTACCCTCCTGGAACTCACGAACAAGCTGCTGCTCCAATGGCCGAGATCTCGATTATATGCTGTGGAAAAGTGAGAGCCGCACGCAGTCATCGAGCGAGAGCGTCATACGCAATCCGGTGTGAGGAACTGGGCATCGACATCACCCGCCGTGTCGGCAATGACAATCCGCAGACCCGCGAGCGTGCGGCGACACTTGCTGTCTTGGATGCCGCGCGCCGCGCCCCCAAAGACCGCCCGATTTTGATCAAAACAAACGCGACCAGAACAGTCACTCGCCTGACGAATGCAAAGCAGAAGCTTGAACAGACCGGTTGGGTGATGTGTGGCGATGACGCTGATGTATATAGAGCGACGACTGCAATGTTGAGGAGCAGGTCAGCACGTACACGAGTACAGTACATATGCGCGGAAGACGGGGACCCCGAGTTTGAGCGGGCGATGCTGAAAGCTGAGGAGGCCTTGAACGCTGAAGACACCCCAAGAGCTCCCTTCCTAACAGCACCAGCGAGCTTCGACGCACCTGGGATTCCGTTGGCGAACATTACACAGAAGCTGGCCACACGAGTGATCAGGAGGGCAAAGACAGTCCGGACAGCGACACGCACACGCACGCAGGAGAATCTGGACCGCACTCGAAACGACATGGCGCGATTGCTGAAGTATAGACTGCCTGACGCAAAGATATGGCGGTCAGTACAGCACAAGGACCTCAGCAAAGGGGCACGCACCTTCCTTTGGCGTGCAATGCACGATGGTCATCGCTGCGGCCAGTTCTTGGCAAATTGGGGAGGCGAATGGATCGAACGTTCGAAGTGCAAGGCCTGTAGAAATGAGCCGACTGAGTCCATTGAGCACATCCTGCTGAAATGCGATGATCCAGCCGTAAGGCAGATATGGTCTCTGGCAGAAGACTTGTGGTCTGCCACGAAGAGACCGTGGCCGCGTTTGTCGCTAGGACTGATCCTGGGCTGCGGGGCGGCGCGGTTCACAGATAAGGACACGCACGGTCGGGACCGAGAAGCACGAGGCGCCTCGCGGCTTTATCGGATCATCTTATCTGAATCGGCCCTCCTAATCTGGAAACTCCGCTGCACGCGCGTCATCGATCACGGAGATACTCCAGGCTGGCAACACCCCCCTGCTTACGTCGAATCCGAGTGGTTCCGCATTATCAATGATCGTCTTACTTCGGATAGACTCCTCACAAATCGGAAAATATATGGGAGGAGAGCCTTGAAGAAACATATTGTCCTTGCTACTTGGTCGTGTCTCCTTGACCAAGAATTGTGCCCGAAGACTGGATTGATTACCCCGGGGTTTTAGTGGGTAAACAACGCTCATCGTAGCTTGGAGCCCCACACTGCCTCAATACATGGCGTGCGTAAAGCATTTCCCCGGGTGTGCCCTAAACAACTGCAAACTTCGCGGGATATGACCGCGAACCTCGCCGGAGTCCCTGCAAAGGGACGCTGCTTGCTGCCCCACTGGGACAGCAGGACTCGGCACAACACGCATCTTATGCGGATGGTTGTGTTGCAGGGCACAAAAAAAAAAAGGAAAGGATACATGCTAATTATCCACAAAGTAGCAGTATGGAGATAGGACACCAAGTACAATGTCGCACGCAAGGGCAGGAACCTACGGCAGACAGATTGGTGCATGTGCAGACATGGTCAACGAAGGCACTCACGGAAATCCTGATGAAGCCGGGGAAGAACCAAGGGACCGCTGGCAGCGGGGTGGGGAAGAAGACCTAGTGCGTGTGAAGGCATCCGCGGTGCTGAAACTCGATGTTCGGGTAGTGTGGCTGACGGAAAGGGCCATATGGCATGGTGGCAAAGTGTTCGAGCACGGTGGGGTATGGGGTATCCATGGCAGTCACAAAACGCTGAGTGACGGGTGAGGGGTGAAATTGTGCAACATATATATATATATATATATATGGGAGAGAAGGTCAAAGCGCAGTTTGGACCATGGGAAGACAACAGACATGTTTCTTGTGTGGGAAAGGGTCAAAGCTGGAGCCGAGAGGTGGTCGAAAGTGTTTGTGAGACGCGCTTGCGCATAGCAGTGTTCAGGGCCTAAATAAAGTGACATTAATCCATCCACCCCGTCCAGTAAATCCCAAGAGATGAACAAATACAGAAAGGCAGAGATGTACAGTGTGAACTAATCCTGCAACATCAACATAGCCTCGTCAAAAAGTGCAAGAACTTCGTTCATCCAGCGAGCATAGTAGCGACGATGATGGTTCACAATGGAACTCGGGAGTGCAGATTGAGCAAGCTCGCGGTAGATGTCAATGACATACTGAATGAAAGCATTACCAAGCGCTCGAACACGACGGCGAAGAATGGCACGATAGGGGCACATGCGCTGTGCGCGCTGCACCCATGCATGCGTGTACTGCGAACCCAAGTGACGGAAAGCGTGTCGACTTATGTGAGGCAACAACGACTCGTTGAGAGGATTGCGCGCTAGGAAGTAACACTTGGGAGACGTCAATAGCGGAAGACATGTATGCAATGGAGGACAATACGCACATCAAGCTGTCGTGGATGAATGTGGTCATAGGCGGGCAAAGGAACGGCAGCCACGCGCAATCCCACAGTGAACAGCACAACCACAGCGGTCTGAGGGTTGATGAGCAAAGGACCGCAAGAAGGCAAGACATTCTGGAGCTCACGAAAGCGCTTGTAACCGCGAAGATAGAGCACCATGGAGGAGTCTGGAGGAGTCTGAGCATCTTGCAGAGCAAGATTTGCAGATTAATACCTATGGACATGTCTCACGGGTGCGTGGACCATGGTGGTCCTAAAAGGAAGTAAACATTGCTAGGACCTGCTGAAATTGCTAGGACCGTTTTGTGAGTCTGTGGCGGCCATAGCCACCTTGTTCGGGGATCCAAGCGGTGGTCAAGAGCAAAGCATTCGGAGTTGACCCTGAAGCACTGTCATACTGGGCAAGCGTGCAATGGCAAGATTCCACGAAATAAATATTCCCATTAAAGATCCAAATAGTGTACATCCGTCCAGTGATTATGAGACCAAATATATGAACAGGAAATGAAAGCAATGAGCAGACGCAAAAAGGAGACTACGCATCGGCATCGGGTTGCTGCTTAGCAGCAGCCTTGCGGAGACCAACAGTCTTCTTTGCCTTCGCGTCTGAAGCGGCCGCACTGGATGAAAGGATCAGTCTTGTGCAAGTGCAAAGCAAGCAGAGAGGAATCACGCACTCAAGCGGGGCGGCCGGAGCAGCGTTGGTGGGGATGGGGCAGCAGTGTGAGGAGATCTGGAATACATGAGTGGGAGGTCGGGGGAGGAGCACAGCACTCACGAAGGGCCAGCCACAGCCTGGCTGGAGGGCGCCGCAGTAGCAGAAGCGGCCGTTGCAAAGCGTTTGCGCTTTGTGGGCGAGCTGCCTGAGTCAGCACCGCCGGAAACGACAGAGGCGCTGATGTTGAGCGTGAGGTGCTCAGCATTGATCTCGAGAAGGCCAGTTGCGTGGCGGCCAAAGGCAGTGCCTATGACCTGGAGGGCGGTGCCGATCTTGGGCGTGGGAGTGTGCGCCAGCAGGGACGAGAGGCGTCGAAGCGTGCACTGCAAATGCATGAGCAAGAGCAGATTGGTCAGGTAGATATGACTCACAAAATGCGTGCATCAGCCCGCACTCACATGCCGCCCCAGAGCAGTCGATGACACTGCCGCGGATCAGGGAGGCGTTCAAATCGGTGTTGTCGTCCATGGACTGGCGCCTTGCAGATGCTACGCCTCTCCGTGTTGTACAAGATGGTGGATTTATGTCATCTTTCCGCAAAGCCCTCGACTGGTCCGACCCGCGCGATCCCACCCTCTTGGAGCTACACCCATCGTTGGGCAACTTAGACCATGCGGCATACATAATCGACAAGATTCGGGCGACTTCTGCTTATCCTTATGGCACTGACTTCGAAGGTGATGCACGCTGCATATCTTGAACTGTGTACTCTTTTACTGATCGTTCTGCAGGTGCTCAGCATATGTACAATGAGCAGTTGTCTGGCCCGCTTGAGCACCACTATGTCCGCTTCGCCGATAGCGTTGTACTCGCTGGTAGAGACAATCCAGTGCGGATGATTGTGTGTATGTCCCCGGCCCAGAGCCGCACCCTCACGCAGCAAAGACGAATACAGACCGACATCGTGTTTAACCGCGTCAAGGGATTCTTGGAATTTGAGATGGTTGCCTGGGATGCAGGATCGTCTTAATGTATGTTCTGTCTGTTTATTGTTCCACCCGTCACTAATAGAATCTGGCAGCTATCACGCTCTGCCGCGCATTGAGAACCTGACACTGCCCCCTGGTTCCAGGAGGATTCCAGGTGGAATTCCGGCGGAAAACCTGCTCCAGACAAAATATTTTCTAAGGGGTGAAAAATCATGTTAGACATCACAAATAAGGTTCAGAGATGCACAGCCGCCTCAGGAAACATGAAAACGTTCTAGTAACCTAACCTAACCTAACCTAACCTAACTCCTAACCTAACCTAACCTAACCTAGCACTTAATCACAGTTTTTGATGAATTTCCACATTGTTTCCAGTGGAATTCCACCGGAATTCGGCCATTCTGGCCCATCCGATCCAACGGTCCAGTGGAATTCCACCCAAATTCCACCTGAGGGGTATACCATCAAAATATGATGGATTTGACATTCTGACACTTTTTTTGCATAGTTGCATTTTTCCACCTGGAATCCACCTGGAATTGGGGGGCACAGTCACTTACAGTGTGCATTCACTGAGTGCCAGTCGGCTGAGGCTCATCGTGAACTTTTCAAAACTATTTTCCATATTGTCGAGCAGGACACTGGCTGGGGCCCGCGCTTTCGACATTCATGGCGACGGCCTTGAGATCTGGATGGCAGACAAACACAAAGGCCAGGCCCTCGGTAAGCCCATGACACTTCAATGGGCAATGCAAGCTAACACATCACTAGGACTTGGTATGTTTGCTGTCGACATTGCATGTGGTATCGAGACGCCGGATGTGTTTGAACCAGATAATGAATGTTAAGCCTGCTGTGCCTTAGGGGTTTGGTTGCAAGGATAGTTGAACGTCCCACCAAATGATAAAACATCCCCATTAAGAATGTCATGTTTTGTTTAAATATTCCCATTAAGGATTGCCAGCCAGATATTCCATGTCCATGAGGCATAGCAGTACGCGATGAGCATTGCTGCACTGTTGAAGATGCTGAGCACAGACGAGTCGGCCGGGTAGGTCAGGAGTAAAAAAGCGTCAAGAACCCATATGAACAGCATACTCCAGAAGGCGAGGATGCAGAGGGCGCCAAGAGTGGGCAGAACGAAATCCGGCGGAAGAAGCTTTCGCAACAAGTGAGCATGCGCCATGCTTATGGCCTGCAAAAGGTGAGTCTACAGAAAGGTGCAGAACAAATGAGCCATCTAAGCATACCTGCGGTCTTAGAGATGCGAGCGGCGCCACCTGGCGTTCGAACGAATGCTGTGCGGCATTGTCAAAGTCTTCCGTGGGATCGTCATCGCTGAAGGGGCTGATGACCGCGTTGCGAAATGCAATGTCATCAGAGCGCTCTTGCACGTCGCCAGCATGAGCGCGCAGTCGCGCGTCGGCCAGCGTGGGCGCACCGTTGCGCGTATCCTCAAGCGCCTGAGTGCTATCCATGCGCGTACAATCCATCGCTGGCGCGCCAACCACGTGAGGCAGCTGACTCAGCACGCTCAGAGGCTCGTCCAGCGCATGACGCTCATTGCCCGCATGTTCGAACGCCGGCGCGCCATCCGCACGAAGACGCTCGACGTGCTGGTCGTGTGTATCGTCCAACGCCACCCCACCATCTGCACGGACTGTCTCCGCAAGCTGGCAGCACGTAGGGTCCAGTGCTGGCTCGCAGTCCGCGCGAGGATGCTGTGTGAGGTCGCTGGGCTGGTGGCAGTCGCCGCTTGCCTGGTCGTGCTCGACGCTCCTGAAGTCCAGCGCCGTGATCGTACGGTCGAGCGCTGGCGCAGAGTCGTCGTGAAAGTAGTCATTGAGCACGCCGGGCTGGGGTCCCATGTGGTCGACCTGCATGCGTGCGGAGTGGACCGACTCGTGCCCGACCTGGTCAATCAGGCCGCGGGTGGGGTCCAGCGCTGGGGCACCAACCGCGCGAAGACTCTGGACGGGACGCTGACCTGCCTCGCCTGCACGTTTGACCGCCGGCGCGCCATCTGCGCGAAGACGGTCGAAGTGTAGGCCAGGCTGCAGCTCGCCATTGCCCGCCTCGTGCAAGCCGTCCAGCGCCGGCGCGGCATCTGCGCGAGAATGGGCGACATGCAGGCCGGGCTGCAGCTTGCCGTCGCCCGCCCGTTTGAACGCAGGCGCTCCGTCAGCGCGAACACGGTCGACAACAGGCTGGCTACCCTCGCCCGCTTGTTTGACCGCCGGCACGCCATCCGCGTCGTCGGGCCTGTTGTCCAGCATCGGCGCGCTGTCCGCGCAAAGAGGCTGGGCTCGGTTCCGCCCAACTTCGCCTGCACGCGCAAACGCCGGCGCGCTATCCGCACAAAGACGCTCGACGCGCATGCCATGCTGGGCCTCGACGTCGTGTGCGCGCGACAGACGAGCAGGAGCGTTGGGCGCATCGTCGAACATCGGTGCACCCTCAACGCGATGTTGCGGCTTGAGCAGGGCGGGATGGTGCCTGCCGTCCGCGTAGGGCGGTTGTGGGAGCACGCCGAGTGGCTCGTCCTGCTGATACCTGTTGTCGGGCCCGCTGTGCCTCGCCGACGCGCCGTCCACGAGAAGACGTTGGTCAAGGTGCCTGCCAGCTTCACCTGCACGCGCGAACGCCGGCGCGCCATCCGCGCAAGGACGCTCGACGTGCAGGCCGGGCCGGTGGTCGACGTTGCCAGGCAGAAGCTCGCGCGAGCCGTTCAGCACAGGCCTGCTGTCGGCGCAAGGAGGCTGCGTGAGGTGCTGCTGCTGGCCAGCCTCGCCCGCGCGTTCGACTATCGGCACACTGTCTGCGCGAAGACAGTCGACGTGCAGGCCGGGCAGGCAGTTCGACTTGTCGACCTGTGCGTGGCGCACTTGGTGCGCCGGCCGAAGTTGCTGGACGAGAAGTTGCTGGTAGTGGCGCTGACCAGCCTCGCCCGCACACGCAAACCTTAGCACACTATCTCCGCAAAGAGGGGCAACGTACTGGCTGGGCTGGTGCTCGACATCTTCGCGTGGAGGATACTCCTCGTGCGAGCCATCCAGCGCCGGTGCGTCGACCGCGCGAAGAGGCAGTGGGTGCCACCGTGTAGGGTCGAGCGCTGACGACTTGTGCGCGTGAAGGACTGTGGGCGTGATATCCACAAGCGAGCCGGACTTGTGCTGGGCACCGCCAGGACATCCAGCGATGGGCTGTGCGACGTTGAGTGCAGCGCCACAACCAGTTACGGGACGGCGAGGCTCCAAAGGGCGCGGACTAGAGGTTGGCACCACGGCGCGGCACATCGCGTACGAGTAGAGCTGGTAGGATGGGAGAGTGAGTATGTCAGAGCTGTCAAGTCTGACAGCTCTGAGCAGACCTCCCGTTTAATTTCGTCGCTATACCAGTTCCATGTGCAAGCCTTATACAAATTCAGTTTGCTGAAGGCAGTGGAATCTGCCTTCATAATTAGGTAGCAGGATACCGACTTGTGTGGACCGTCTGCTCCGTGGACCGTCTGCCACCGCGGACGGCTTCTGTCAACGAAAACACGGCCAAGTACGATACGAATGATGCAGCGCCCGTTACAATCGTCTGCCTCGCTCGTGGAAAATGACCTATCGCTCTCTGAATGCTATAATCACGCAACGAGCCCTTGAGACGTTGGGCTTGCTGTGTACAGACCTCACAAATCCTCTGACCTCACACATCCTCACTGTGCCCCCAAGAGCCCATTGCAATAGGCCGTGCTGCATTTTCTACATCTCTGCCTGCGATGTGCTCTATGCGGGCCAAAGACTCAAGCAAGGCAGCTCGATTCTGCACGCTGCCCTCACTCGTCATCGCCCACGAGACACGAGCACAACCTCATCCGCTATCAGCCAGCTACACATGAAACGGGTAGGAATTACAGTGTCAGAGACAGACGCGAGCGCGTCGAGCGCAATGTCAGCTGCGGCGTGTGCCGCAGTGACGGGGAGGGCAACAGCGCGGCTCAAGTCGCGTCAAAGCCTCACGTCGCAGTGCAGCAAACCCTCTGCATGATCAGTCGTGCACACTATAACACCATTGTACAGGCGATGGCGAGTGGTGAGGGCGTCGTCCCCAGCGAGGGTGTCGTCCGCGGCGCCCGCAGCGAGACACGGCATGTTAGCGCTGGCCCGAAGCCTTTCTTCGCTCTCTCAGTGTTCTCCTTGTTAGTTTTGAGGACATGACATACAAGTTCTGGCCCGCATTTATTAGGACACTTGGGTACAATATCCGGGACAACGCTTCGCGCAAAATGGGACTACTATCCTGGAATCGGCCTCTTCCGGATATCGGTCTCGGCCCAATTCTTTTGGTCCGCTTCGATACACTGCCTGATCATTTGGCCTAGAGTGCAATTGGCGTGCTCCGTCGCTCCGTCCGTCTCCGGATGATAGGAAGTGGACATGCAGAGCTGCGTCCCAGTGAGTTCAGTCAGCCGCTCCCAGAATATGCTCGTGAATAGTGTATCCCTGTCGCTGACGATCGCCTTGGGCATGCCGTGTAGTTTGTACACCGCCTCGAATAAGACTTCCGCAATATCCGCGGCTTTGTACGTCGTTCTCACAGGGACTAGGTGTACCATGGCCGTGAATAAATCGATAATAGTGCATATCCTATCGAACCACGCGTGCTTGACTCGTGATTTGGGCAGAGGGCCAACAAAATCCACCCCGATCACCTGCCACGGTCTCTGGGGTACTGGCAGTGGTCCCAGCTGTCCGTACACCCTCTGCGTGCGGTCCTTGGTCGTCTGACAGGTCTGACAGGATGCAACGTAATCTTGCACGTCCTTCGCCATTTCCTTCCACCAGACCTCATTGCGTAGGTACGTAAGTGTCTTTTGAGCACCCAAATGCGCCAATAGCGAATGCGCCAATAGCGAATGCGCCTGCTCAATTAGATGTTCTCTAATGCTCACACCACGTATGGTCACGTCCGGTATGCACAGCAATGGGCCAGGTTCACTTATCAAAAATACGATTTGGTGTCCTACCTCGCCCTCCACCCGGAAGTTCCGGTACACTGCCGGGTCCTTCAAAATCTTTTGGAACATCTTGTCCTGATGGTACCTCCCCGCCAGGTCACGTTGTAGTACAATTTCTGGTACGTTTTGCGCGATTACTCGCGCGAGACCAGTATCTGTGGCTCTGTTGTTCTCCTCAGAGACGGGGTCAGCGGCATCTTCTTCGCGCTTTCGTTTGCTGCCTTCTGTACACATATGTGCCTAATCTCCTTGGCCATATTGATAAAACGGTCGTGTTGTTTCACCCCCGATAACTGTCGTGCATGGCGGCAAGTTTTTCAGAAATCGTGCGTAAAGTCTGCATGCATACAAACCGGTCTACAGTGGTGTTCCTGGCGCTGATGTGTAGCACGGACTGTTGCGGTGGTGTGTGGAGTAAGTTGAACCGTATAGCGACTCCGAATTCTCACTGCATTTTATATGCCTTTGACGGAGTCGATATTTATTAAATATTCATATATTTTAAAGTCGGTAAGTCAACGATGGAGTGCGGAAATACAGGGCATCGCCCGCGAAAGGGGTCATTAAAACCTGGTTACATGTTTCGAGTCAAATTACGTTGCGGTAGCTATTAGTTTCCTGAGAGCTCGAGGTCGTCGATACCGTTCTGGACCCTACGGACATTCTCTGCCATTTCTACATCACCGCCGCTGACTGAACCGGTCAGATATCAGGATTGGTGCGGCACGTGATCATGCTTAAGTCAGCATACCTTGTTGGGTCGACAAGTTGGTTATGTCGGCGAGGACGCGACAAGTGATGGTCCCGGCCTCTGAGATCCTCTTGCGTTTCAGCTTCTGGCTTGAGTGTGCCTGAACTGCCGGCTCTGCAATGGCGCGTGCACGGCATGCCTGTTGAATGTCAGTTTACACGATGGAAGCGGTCTGTGGCTCACATGCGAAAGTGAATTGTCCATGCTGACAATGGAACGGAGCACCAGTTTTGCAAACAGCTGTTCCCTGTCCGCGTGAAATAAGACGGGGCTGAAATGCACTTCGACGATGTCTCCTCGCCGGAAAGAGCGCGGCGACGTCGTTTGGCTGCTGCCTTTGGTCAGCAATTCCACTGTGCATCGCGTGTATCCCACGCACTATCCCAATCCAGGCCAGTAATGCAGGTGCTGCACCAAATTGTCGTCAGTGTGCACCAGGTCCTTCTGTCTTGCCGCAGTGCGGAGGTCACGGAGAGGGTCCATAATATGGGTAATGGGTACCGCGACTTGAGGTTGGGTCTGATCTATTGGCGAGAACATTCGGTTGGAGAATGTAATCAGGCGATTGATATTGGTGATGCACGCATGCGTATCGACGGGGAACAGATCCAGGGACGATACAAGGTCCAAAATGTCGACGACTGCCTGGATGTTGCGCACGTACGAGTCCGAGTCAGACACTGTGATACTAACTTTCTGCTGAAGGTATGTGATAGTGGAGGGACAACCGTCATGGGACAGTCAGCGACGACAAGGGATTTTTGAGATCCACGCACGTAAACCTATGCAGAAAGGGGGTAGGCTCACGTCGTCGACGATACCGATGAACCGGAACGTGATTTCGCTGCCGTCCTCTGCATTCGCTGTGTCGAGGAGTCGGTAAGATGTTGGAGATCCGAAGGGAACACAGTTGGCTTTGACGGTGCCGTCGATGTAGGCCTATGTGAAAGTGAACACCGAAAGTTCAGTGGAACAGCGGTGACTGACCTGGTACCAGTGAGCGGGTAGCATTGTGCTCTCTGGATCCCCGCCTTCAAGCGCTTTGAACATGTCTTCAACGCGTTGATCTCCGTGGCTGTTCAGCGAAAGTGTACGGGGCATTGTGAGCAACGTACTCGCGGTCTTGAAGTCGTAGTCAGTCGATGCCATGGTGTGTGTCTGTGTATCGGGAGGGAGAGAAGGGGGGTTATGTGAGTTTTTGGTCGCGCGTCAACGGTGAATTGGTGTAAGGTATTTCAGGCTACCCTGCAAGCGGCAAGTCAGCCGAATCATGGCGGTTTGCCGGTGCCCAAATCAGGTAATCGCTGCATGGACCGCAACTTGGTCGTCGCGGGACGTCCTCAGTCACGTGTACTAAGAAATAATTTGAAACTCAATGCGATGCGGGAGGCAGTAGACGCAGCTCCGTTGCTCATGATGGTGAGAGAGAGAGAGAGAGAGAGAGATTCTTCATTTTTAGACAGCGTAAGCAGGCTACAAATACAGAGCCAAGACGCTGTGGAGTGCACAGAGTACACATCCAAATGGTGAACAGGGGGCGAGCAGGGGGAGGTCTAAACAGGGTTGAAGAGGGATCAAGTGCACACAGGTGTGAAGTCAGGGGGTCGACAAGAAGGTTCACAGCAAGCATAGGGAGGGGGGTATAGGAGCATAGAGACCATAAAACAAAACACGCACTCAGGGGGAAAGCAAATCAAGTCACATCCATGGCAGTGGCCACCTGGCCACCACCAGATGTCCTCCTAGTTCTCCTGGGACCACCAGAACGGCGAGTCCAGATGCGGCAAGCTGAGTCGCACATCGCGTGGGACCCAGCACAGTGGGGGCAGCACAAGACAGTGTGTGCACAGTGTGCAAGACCATCATGGACGTCGGCAAAGAAGTCGCACTCACTGCAGCCATGCTCAGAAGACAAATGACTCTGAGAACACAGACCACAGCGAGGGGCCTGGGTGCAGGCACGAGCAGTGTGCTCCAGACTGCAGCAGTTGGAGCAGGGGCGAGGACGACCAGAGTCGTGGAAGCGACGAGCACGCATAGCGTGGCCAAAGAGGAAGACACCATGGCGAAGGACGTACTGCAAGTCGTCTTCACGAGTGAAGGAAAGTAGCACAGAGCCAGAGCCGTGCTGGATGATGCGAGTAGGCGGGCCCAACCACATGGGAGGGGCAGCCCAGGCAAACTGGTGGGCAGTAAACTCCTCCACCTCGGCCTGCAACTCCTGCGACGTCGGCAGGGGCTGGCCAAGGTCAGGAGGCACAACATCAGAGACGACGGCCTTGAACCAAAGGCTGTCACGAGCAGCACCAGAAAAGGCAGCCTCCTGGGGCAGAAAGGCAGAGGCGATGAGCACACTGTGGGGTTCTAAGTCGGCAGCAGTGAGACCTGGAAGCGCAAAGACAACAATGTTGCCTGAGCGAGTCAGGCCAACACCACTCACCCCAAGCCTGGGATGAGGTGCAGCAGGAGGGGAGACGCCGGCGAGTGCGGTGTTGATGGCAGAGCGGGCGGAAGCGGCATTCTTGACAGCGAGGCGAACAGCTGCACTGGGCTTGACCATCAGGATCAGGCGGCGAGCATCGTGGCGAGTAAGAGGAGTAGCTGAGGCTGGCACGCGGGGCACAGCGGGTAGTGGTGGAGCTGACTCGGCAGCGCGAGCAGCGTAGGAGTCCTTGGCAGGACGAGCAGGAGCAGGTGGTGCAGACGAAGTTGCAGCAGCAGGCACACCTCCAGGGGCGCCCTTAAGCGAGGCTACCATAGCAGAGAGCTTCCCAAGCTCCTCCTGCTGAGCAAGAAGCAGCCTAGTGGTGGAGGACAGCACAACAGAGTGGCAGAAGTCCTTGATGATGGAAGCAGCCTGTGGAACACGCTCCCTGTAATCAAGGAGCACCTTTAGCATGCCCAGAAGGTTATTGACCAGCTTGACAGAGTTCCTGACGTCGCGAGGAGTCAGGGGTGCAGAGGCCCAATCAGCAGCAAAGGCAGCAAGGTCAACTCCATCATAGTCCTCCTCAGAGTCTGAGTCCATGTCCTGATCAGGAGCAACTGGCTCAGTCTCCAGGGCACCCCTAGGGGCACCCAGAGCCGAAGTATCGAGGCCAGAGGAGGAGAAATGAGCCTGTGGTGGTGCAGGGGCAGGAGGAGGGGGTCCGGAAGTATCCGGAGCGGAGTTTGAAATCGGTGAACGCGCGGCCTCCTGAGGCAGCACCTCACCAGGGCTCAACCAGGCACTCTGGGAGCTAGCCCTTTCGGGTGGGAGGTGCTGGGAGATGGTGGAGGGAATAGGACCGCTTTTCCTGGACTTTTTAGGCCCAGAAATGCGCCCAGGAGGTGGTGCAGACCCAGCAGAACCTGCAAGTTGCCCAGGACTAGCCAGAGCACCTACAGGCCGCTTAAGGGGGGCAAGGGAGGGGGGAGTGGTCCTAGAGGGAGGGCCAGGGCCAGGGGTAGGGCCAGGGGCAGTGGTGGGGGCTGGAGTGGCCAGGGCAGGTTGGGCTGGAGCATCCAAGGGCAAGCCCCACTGGGGGGCCATGAGCAGGCTGGAGCCACTCTTTGGAGGGCCAGGGGGACCCCCTGCGCCCCTAGGAGGGCCAGTAGGACGAGATGTAGAGGACAGAGTGTGCCAGAGGTAGACTGACTCTGACCAGGTGGTGGTAAGAGTCCAAGAAGCTTTTTTTTGCTCATGATGGTGCCTTGTGGGAAAGCGATGCCTTGTGGGGGAAGTTTCAGGACGCTGTGATCATGTTCGGGACAGTGCATTGCTGCGGTGCCACAACCGATACAGCAGCAAACCTCATGGGTTGGAAATTCGGGCGTGTCAGGCACCTGTACCTTACCCAAATACCCTATAGTAATAGGTCGGATCCGAGTGAGACCCGGCCTATGCACACAGGCCTTTGGAGCTATTGTACCCAGCTGCATTTAGTCTTAAATACTGCTGGAGCTACTCCAGCTCCTAAGTGCCCAGCTTGTCGGAGCTTATGGCCGGTCAGGCCGCCGCCGGCTGTCAGCCACCGGAACACCCGTCACCAGGACCATCACCGGCGTAATCAACACTGTTTGGTCAACGCCCGCCGCTGCTGCCGACGTCCTCGACGCTGCCCGTGCAATATAATTTCGTTTCTGCCCGGAAAAAAAGATTCTCATATAAAACCGTATATAACTTGAACATTCTGATATCACAGAAAATGCCAGAAACAATCCTTATATTTTGAATAGATCTAGACATTCGGTACATTCACTCTGACTGCCAATGCCATTATGCGGTGTTCGATATTTTCCCGAAAAAATGTCTGGCATACCACTCGGTCATTCGACACACCCCTGGTGTGGAGGTTGTCATGCCTAAACGCAAAGGTCCGCACTCGCGGAGCGCGGCTGTTATAGAAAAGGAAAATGTTGAACATATGGCCAAGCGTGTCAAGGTGCTCAACGGTGCGTCTGATAGCTCATGCTGCCATTCACTCATGCTCTGCTCTGTAACCAGGTCTTCAGATGGCACTTGACGCTGCGCGCGTGCGTGATCCTCAAGAAGAAGACGATGCTTGGGTCGACGACAACCTCGAACCTTTGGATTTCGGGCCGAACCAGTTCCCAATCACCGACACTGCCCAGCAACGATTGGCATTTGCGGACCTGAGCAACTCGGGCTTCTTGCCCACAAGGTACGTCCACCTGTTGCATCACATCACCAGCTGGCACCTTCTTACTGGTGCCAGTGTTCCGTACAAAGCCCGTGACGACACGCGCACTCGCGCAGACCAGATAAAAGCCGAGCAACTAGCTTGGGATGCCATCCAGCCCACCCTCATTGATGCATACCTCGTCTGGAAGCATGGTGGCCACGCAGGCGTCAGCAACGTCAAAGACCCGGCCGACATCCCGCTGATGCATGGGCCGTCAAGACGCGATGGCGAGGACGAGGACGAGCCAACAGGTGGCTGTTGGTTTGAAATCAACGCGGTCCGTGATACAGGTACGTCGACTCTCGATTACCCCCCTGTGGCCTCACTGATCCCTTTGCAGACTATGTTCACGCTCTGCCTGTTCCGTTTGGTGCAGGCGAGCACCCCGTCATCGCCCTGATGCACATGGGGCTGCTTGCCTGCACCCCCAAGCAGCCGTCGGTCGCCATTTCTATAGGACTGCTCGAGTTTTACTACCGCCTTTGGCGGCATGCTCCGCGGCTTGGCGTCCAGCCGTTCGTACGCGCGCTGTGCGACCGGTATAACATACGTTATACATCCTGAAGCGCCATAATGTACTGAGCGGATGTGCAGTTCCCTTACCGGCCGCACCTGCGCGAGCAATTTGCGCAGGCACTCGACGTGTATCTCGCGGTGCAGCGCGAGGTTGAACGCCGACTCGCCGGCCCACTTGGGCGCGACAGCCCACACTGGCGCGTGCGGAATTCGTGCGCCTGTTGCAATTACCAGGTCAGTTTTTTCGCTGTAGGTCATTCAGTAAGCTAATCGCTGCACAGCTGGCAGATGAAGAGCCGCTCGAGATCGGCGGCCTGATCGCGATGGACGGCGGGCAGTCCCTCAAGCGCAGCGCAGCGGCAGGGCGCGCTGACGACCGCGTGCTACAGTTGACGTATGAGGTACCAACCGCCCACGTTGATCTCTACGCAAATGAGGTTGGCCGCCGCGTGCAAGCTGGCCGCAAGGTACGTCTTTCGTTTCATCAGTCTCATTTCATTCACCGAGCATTTCTATGCAGCCCGCTCAAGAGACTGACAAGCAGCAGTGGCACACGATCCAGGAGTCAGGGGAACCCGGTGACGACGCTCTGTCGCCGTCGATCTGCTCGCAGCGCTGGAAGAACGCGAAGGCCGAACACTTCAAGATCGCGCCAGGTCTTTTCGAGCAGACCGGCATTTTCGTGTGCATCTGCAGGCATGGCTTCCCCCTGTGGTACACGGAGATGGTGCAGAGCGGAGAACAGTACGTGTTTATTTTATTCTGCACATGTCTCAAGCTCAACGGTCTCGTAGCGCGAAATACGGCCTTGGAATCGTCTCCCAGATGCTCAACGTCGGGCTACGTGATTGATATGCAGGCTACGATATTGGGTGCGCTTTCCAGGGCACTTTATCACGCAGCAGCCTCGGGGCTCGCGCGGACGCGGCAAAGATCGTCTTCGGGCTCAACTCATTCCACGGGTATGGGGCACAACCGCCTGTGCCAGCTCAAGCACCACCCGGTCTATCGTAAGGGTTTCGGCCTCGAGGACCTAGAAACTTGTGAACGATTCTTCTCGTCGTCTAATGCCGTAGCGCCTCTCGTTCGGCATGCGTCTCGTTTCCATTATGTGCAATTCTTCGACCTCTTCCTCAAGCAATGGGACGATGATAAATACCTGGAGCTCAGTACGCTATCCCCCTTCTTGCCCGCATACATTCTAAATGTTCCCAACAGGCAGGTTCTTATCCAACAATGTAACACAAGCCTTCCGTCTCATCGCCGATCTCGCGCCCTCCGTCAAGTCGTTCCAGGACACCACTGGCTACACGGACGATGTGATCGAGGGCTGGCTCAATGAGGAGCTGCAGCACCTCGAAAATCTGAAGGCCGAACCGGAGCGCGACGTCTTGGAGATGGATTACGTCGAGCATTTGCTCGAACTTGCGGAACTTGAGTAAGTATTTCTCATTAGCCATCCAGCCTACGCTAACTCTCAATGCAGGTCGAAGTTGAAGGGTTGTATAGCTGCGCTGAAGAAAGGCCTGCCCCCACCACCTGTCAGCGCGTGGCAGATTGAGCGCGACGACCTGTCGGGCTCAGACGTGCGCAAGCTGAACAAGCAACGCCGCGACGCGTACAAGAAATATACGGCCGCGCTCGACTCGATCGTGGCGCTCGAAGCTGCCCTTAAAGTTGACGAACGCTGGGCAGTGGACGACGAGCACTTCGCGGCGGCACAGAAGAAGACCGAGGAGCGTGACTGGCGGCGCACGTTGGATAAGCTCGAGTACCTGATGGTGCAGCGAATGTTCGAGCTTGCCAAGTCGCACGCCTTTGGTACAGGTATATCTTTGAGTTCATACGTTGCAAAGTATTTATCTGCGCATTTCAGGCTATAAGCTACGCGAAGCTATCGGCAAGGGCTTGAAGGCTCGTTCTCGCGCGATCCGCACCGCGGTCATGAAATACAATGCCGCCGCCGCTGCTCTGAGGCCGCCTGCACAGGCCATCGACTTCACCACGCTCATGGAGTGGACACAACTCCAAGAATTCGAGCTTCTACGGCACACGCGCGGTGGCGACCTGGATCATCGGCCATGGGCGCAACCTGCCAACTGCCTCATGGCGGTGAACTACCACAAGTTGGCACGAGCACGCGAAGAGCTCGTCCAATGCCGGGTCGAGGCTCGCAGACTCGTAACCGCCATGCAGGATGAGGAGGACACTTTCTGGCGCGTCCTCGACGGCATGACGGCAACGAATCCGCTGCTGGCACAGGAACTCCGTCTGGTCATGCGGCGGCGCATTGCTGTCAACGACGCGCATCGACAGCGGCTATCCAAGCTGGCCTCACGGTTCCCGATGTTCGTGGCGTCTATGGTCGTTGGTGAGGCCTTGCGTGCAGACGGCGCACCACCAGCAGCACCGCACACCACGCAACCTGTGGCACAGGGTGCAGAAACGCCGGAAGAGGGGGAGGAGGATGCCGAGTTCATTGACGAAGAGCAGGAGGACGATTTGCACGCAATCGAGGACTTTTTTGATAGCTTAGACTAGCACCCTCGATAGCGCACCCTCAATATAATTTTGAGTACTGCTGGAATCTGCTTCTTATTCCTGTGAATGAAACCCGCATTGACTTGCACGCAATGAGCTGTGGACGAAGACGTGAGCTCGGTGCAGTACAACCCAGCATACACTGAGTGTAATTCCTGATTCCCCGAGGGTATAGAACATTGCAACTATATTAAGTGGCATACTTGAGGTAAAATGAGTTCATGTTACCTATTTCCACTGTTTCCTACAAAAGATACACTGGCAAACCAGTGGGAACACCGGTGAGCATGGAGCAAGTACGACTCAAAGTCCAAATTTCATATCTTCGAAATTTACAAATATTTTTGCGGCAATGTATAGATGGTACAAAATAAACCTGATTCCACAACTTGAGAGCATGGGAAGGCCTTCGGGTGAAGAGGAATGCATTGGCAAATGTTCCAGTAAGCAATGTGGCATCTCATGCAGCTGTGCTCAGATTTTCTTGAAATTTTGGGTAACTGGTGGAGCATGCTATACAATGAGAATCCGTTAAAAATTAAAACATAGAGAATGCACCATGGAGCAGCATGGAAAACAGGAGGAGGTTGGGTTGGACCGGAAACTGCCGACGGACTGCTTGCCTTCGTCCACGTCCTGCCCGTGCGTCGTTTACACAGACATCGTCGCTGCAAGGCCACCAAACATGGGGGCACATTGCCCAGGCTTACCTGAGCGCGAAGGTACGCTCTAATGATATTTTTCGCTCGTCTAGCGGCCGTTAACCTGATCCAGGTTCCCGCACTTTCGTTGGCCATTGCTCATCACCCATGCGCATCACAGACGGCGCCACGGTACGTTTTCACATCCTAGTGCTTGTCCGTTACTCATAGAAGTGCAGGATTGCGAAAATGGTGTCCCTACGCGGCGCGCACTACCTGCTACGCCAGTAGCGCAAACACCGTCGTCAGCCGGTGCTCTCCTGCCTCCGCCAACGTCTGGGGAATGGATAGCTATTTGGCCCCGTGCTCCCCGTGCTTCCCGCGCTTCCCGCAGTGCCGACATCGCCAGTGAGGTCAACGATTCGCCGCGCGCCCGCCTGTCTGTCCGTTTCTCATCACCACCATCTTCTGAGTCTGAACCCGAGCCCAAAAACGAGGCGCAGCCACGCTCCGTGCAACCTATTGTCTACGGCAACATCACCTGCCCGGAGTGCCGTGGAATGGAGGATTTCTATTCGTTATTAGAGATCGCGCGACACCATTACATGATGGGCCACAGCATGGCCCCAGACGAGCCGCGAGATGTCAACACCACCCCACCCCCGCCCGCTGACTCTGACGACGACCTGCTCGTCTGCCCCGTGAGTTCGACAGGGCCACCCGTACGCTCAACATCGCGCGTGCCCGCCCCTTCGCCTTCTGCCCTCGCGCTCGTCCACCGTCCCGTGCCCCTGCCCCTTCTCCTCCTGCCCGCCGTGCTCGCGCACCGTCCCGTACCCCCGCCCCTTCGACATCAGGGCTTCGCGCCCCCTCATCGTCGCGCATGCCCGCCAAAACGCGCATCCAGGCCGTGTCTGTTACACACGGCCTGTCGTCTTCTACAACACCGAGCGCTGCGGCGCACACGTCCGGCGGGGACACGCGCACTCCATCTTGCGCGCGTGGGGCGCACACGCTTGACATTGACGCGAGCGCTGCAGATGCTACAACGCGAGCTGCGTGCTCTGCCTGCCGCTGTCTCGAGATGCCCGCCCTGCACAGCTCAAAAGCCGCGGATCTCTACAATGTTGCATTGGCTATCGCGGGTTCCATCGAGGAACAGGACCGGGCC
The DNA here is from genome assembly GCA_002287115.1 of Auricularia heimuer. Taxonomy (NCBI): domain Eukaryota; kingdom Fungi; phylum Basidiomycota; class Agaricomycetes; order Auriculariales; family Auriculariaceae; genus Auricularia; species Auricularia heimuer. The sequence goes on along the minus strand of NEKD01000003.1, from coordinate 1,551,906 downwards.
GCGTCGAGGCCGTGCCTGCCCTTCGTGTTGGCCCGGCTGGCGCTGCCAGCTGCAGACGAGGCTGACATAGCCCACCTCCTCAAGGACTCCGAGGAGACGGAGATGTATGCTGCTCTCCGTGATTATGGACTATGTGTTCTTCATACGGCCGAGCTTCTTGTCGCAGCTTTGTGGGACCGCAAAGATGGGCTTGACATACTTACTCTGCAATAGATGCTCATTGTCTTGAATTATATAGTCTCATTCAGAGTTTCCGGAAATGAGAATTATTGGTTGAGTGAATTACAAGTCCGAACGTCCGCTCTCTTTCTCCTGCTCCCATGTTCTCCACGAAGCGCAAGATCTACAAACCAGTCAAACGGGCGCCCACGCACCCCGACAAGAAACACCAGCAGGCCGCGCAGTGCCATGAGCTCCAGGTTGAGCTGGAGGACATCGTTGCTCAGCTGCTCGCTCGGTGCGATGCAGCCGCTGAAAAATATGGCCGGTCAGTCAGCTCTTTTTTTTTCACAGACAATTTACTGACGTGCATTCTTCGTAGCTCCAAGACCTACATCCGCAGCATGGTGTTTGGCGGCTCGAAGAACAAGGCCTTCGTCAGCCGCCGCTGTGTATCCAAGATCATACGCGTATGGGACGCATATGTGCATGTCCGTGCGCAGCAGCTGAATGCCCGTATGTGCTTTTCTTTTTTTCTGCCCTCGTTCTGTTTGTTCACACATGCGTAGCTGAGGAGGTGGAGCGCCGTGACCGCAAGCTCAAGCTCAACGAAATCCGCAACGTCATCAAGGCCGAGGAAGACACATACAGCCTCGAAGCGCCAGAGGTGCAGGATGCCTGGGTACAGCAGTACCGCGAGTTCCGCGCAAAACGGAACATCGAGAAGTGTGTCAACCGAAAGGCTGAGCAGCAAGATGCCTCGTCTACGCACAAGGCCATCGCGCACGAGGTACGCCCCGCAGGGCACCCGAAATATTTCGCTCACTAGTTTTATTTCCAGATGCAGACTTTGGAGCTTCGCATCTGAGTCAAGGGCTTTCACGTCGGCGTCCGCTCGGGTGCCCACCAAATCATCCAGCCATTTTATGCTTGCTCAGCCGATGTGGCGCAGTTTTGGAACATCATCATCGGCAAGACGCTCGATGAGGTGGTCGGGTTGTTTGAGATGTGGGCCATCGGTGAGAGAGAGAGAGAGAAATTCTTGAATTTTAGACAGCGTAAGCAGGCTACAAATACAGAGCCAAGACGCTGTGGTCTGTACAAAGTACATTCCAATGGGTCAACATGGGGCAGGCAAGGGGGGGTCGTAACAGGGGTGTAGAGGGATCTAGTGCAAACTGGTGTGGATTCTGGGTGTAACAAAGTTGTGAGCGCAGTTCCATAGGGGTATAGGGGCATAGGGGCATAGAATAAATAAAAATATACAAACATACCATAACTTCATGCGCCTCATCAGCACATGAAGTGACCAGCTCGCCAATAAGCAAGCAGATGTTAGCAAGTAAGCAGCTGCATGTGGCCCTTTAGGGCCACTGTGGGTGTATCTCTTGAGACACTCAAGAAAAGTATCTTAGAGACTGATAGAGGGTAGAGGGCAGAGTCTGGATGGGTGGGGCTGTAGCCTACAGACAAAGGCGCACCGCAACATGGTCAAAGCCATGTGGAGCCACGGCGCAGCTCATGGTCCTCCCAACCCATTGTATGAATGGTTAAGGGTCCTGCGGCGGTGGCTCACCAGTTTTGGTGAACGCACCCGACGAGTGGATGAATTTGGCCAAGGCAGAGATGCCCTTGCGCGTACTGAGTAGCGCATGCGTCCCAAGCAGGTCAGGCTTGAAGGAGGCAAAGTGGTGATAGTGCTCGTCGTGGCGCTCGCAATCTCTAAGGATGTGATCGCGTGTCTGCAAGTGGTGTCCACAAGGGCAAGTCACATCTTCAGTGGGAACATGGCGCTGGTAGTACTCGCCCATGAACGCATGTCCAAGGCGGCACTGCATGACCAGTCCATAAAGACGGCGAGGCAGCTCACCAAAGTGAGGTGGAGGGCGCCTCTTGGGTGGCCCATAGGCTGCCCTGGCATACAAACCCCGAGGAGGTGACTCTGCCCACTCCTCTATCCAAGTCTCCATGACACGCTCCTTGGCACGTCTTTTGAGGTGGGACACAGTGGCCCATGAGGGACCTTGCATGCGAGCTGCCTCCTTGGCTAACTCATCTGCACGCTCATTGCCCCTTATGCCAATATGGCTGGGGACCCAAGAGATGGTCACCTCATGAGAAGCATCAGCCGCAAGGAAGTCACGAGCATGCTCGCAGAAAGAAATAGAAAACCGCTGGGCAGAAGCAGGACGCTCCTTGACAATGGCCTCAACAGCTGAAGAGTTGTCAGCAAAGAAGTGAAGGTGGAAGGCCGAGCCCATGGGCAAGTCCATGTAATGAACAACATGGTCCATGGCAGCAGAGAGGGCATGCATCTCAGCATCATAGACCTCAGCCTGGGACCCCATAGGGATGCGACCGCAAGACTGCTCCTGACCTTCCAGGTAGGTCACAAAAGCTGCACCAGTCCTGCGACCAGTTGGAGTGTCTAAAAGGGAACCATCAGTGTAGATTAGCAGGTTTGCAGAGCTGAGTTCCAGCATCTGCACAAGTCTGACGTGGGACTCTGCAGCATCAGCTTTGCTCACACCCTTTGGCACAGGCCTGAGGTGGATGCGACCTGGAAAAGCTGCAAGCAGAGAAATGGCCCATGGGGCAATGTGGAAGGGCTCAATGCGCTCATTGCTAGGTGAGGTGAGCTTGGCAAGGTAGCGAAGAGAGGAGCGAGTTTGACCACGCTTGTGCACCACTGGTGGCTTCTCCATTGGAGACTGGTGCCAGGCAGGGTGAAGCCGCTGCAAGACAGGACTGCAAGGCCCCATCTTGTGTAGGCGAGCAGCAGCAAGGTCATCGGCCTTGTCCAATACCAAATGTATAGGTGGAATAGCTGCCTCCAACTCCAGAGCATAAATGGGCGAAGTCTTGAAGACAGCACAGATCATGCGCAGACACAAGTTCTGCACACGCATGAGCTTCTCGGCTTGCCATGCCCTTTGCATCCACCACACTGGTGAAGCATAAAGGAGAATGGGGAGAATGCAGGAGATGTACAGCCTGCGCATGTGTCCCTGGTGGAGACCACGCACAGTGTTGGCCAGCATGCGCAATCCCATGGCTGCCTTACGCGCCTTGGCACAGGCCTTGTCCACATGGGCGCGATAGGTCAACTTGGGGTCAAAGAAGATCCCCAGCCAGCGTACAACTGGGAGAGGGCGCAGGCGAGCAACCTGGCCCTGAGCATCAGTGTAGGCCATGGCCAAGTCATCATTGGCAGCAATGTCAGCAAAGGAGCCATCCTTGCGACGCCAGGTGTGGTGCATAAGCTCACACTTGTCCAAGTCAGGCTGAAGACCTGCCAGGTTGAACCACTCCCAAATAATGCAGAAGCAGAAGCGCAGCTCAGCAGTGTTCAGCTCCAGGCTGTCAGAGTGCACAGTGCATCTCCCATCATCCACATAGAGGAAGAGGGTGGGTGCCACAAATGTGGGATTGAGCTGGCGCATCTCTGCCTCGCGGGCAGCTCTCCTCTTCTGCATGAACTCAATGAGCCCAGTAGAGTAGAAGGCAGAGAGGATGCCAGAGACTGGAGAGCCCTGAGGCACTCCATTCTCAACTGGCTTACAGCTGCTGACTCTACCATCCAGGCAGATGGATGCCTCTCTGTCCTGCAAGAAGGATGCAACCCACTGCACAATGGGCAAAGCTTCTTGGACTCTTACCACCACCTGGTCAGAGTCAGTCTACCTCTGGCACACTCTGTCCTCTACATCTCGTCCTACTGGCCCTCCTAGGGGCCCAGGGGTCCCCCTGGCCCTCCAAAGAGTGGCTCCAGCCTGCTCATGGCTCCCCAGTGGGGCATGTCCTTGGGTGCTCCAGCCCAACCTGCCCTGGCCACTCCAGCCCCACCACTGCCCCTGGCCCCACCTCTGGCCCTGGCCCTCCCTCTAGGACCACTCCCCCCTCCCTTGCCCCCCTTAAGCGGCCTGTAGATGCCCTGGCTAGTCCTGGGCAACTTGCAGGTTCTGCTGGGTCTGCACCACCTCCTGGGCGCATTTCTGGGCCTAAAAAGTCCAGGAAAAGCGGTCCTATTCCCTCCACCACCTCCCAGCACCTCCCACCCGAAAGGGCTAGCTCCCAGAGTGCCTGGTTGAGCCCTGGTGAGGTGCTGCCTCAGGAGGCCGCGCGTTCACCGATTTCAAACTCCGCTCCGGATACTTCCGGACCCCCTCCTCCTGCCCCTGCACCACCACAGGCTCATTTCTCCTCCTCTGGCCTCGATACTTCGGCTCTGGGTGCCCCTAGGGGTGCCCTAGACACTGAGCCACTTGCTCCTGATCAGGACATGGACTCAGACTCTGAGGATGACTATGAAGGAGTTGACCTTGTTGGCTTTGCTGCTGATTGGGCCTCTGCACCCCTGACTCCTCGCGACCTCAGGAACTCTGTCAAGCTGGTCAATAACCTTCTGGGCATGCTAAAGGTGCTCCTCGATTACAGGGAGCGTGTTCCACAGGCTGCTTCCATCATCAAGGACTTCTGCCACTCTGTTGTGCTGTCCTCTACCACTAGGCTGCTTCTTGCTCAGCAGGAGGAGCTAGGGAAGCTCTCTGCTATGGTAGCCTCGCTTAAGGGTGCCCCTGGAGGTGTGCCTGCTGCTGCATCTTCGTCTGCACCACCTGCTCCTGCTCGTCCTGCCAAGGACTCCTACGCTGCTCGCGCTGCCAAGTCAGCTCCACCGCCACCTGCTGTGCCCCGCGTGCCAGCCCCAGCTACTCCTCTGGCCCGCCACGACGCTCGCCGCCTGATCCTCATGGTCAAGCCCAGTGCTGCTGTTCGCCTCGCTGTCAAGAACGCCGCTGCCGCCCGCTCTGCCATCAACACCGCACTCGCCGGCGTCTCCCCTCCTGCTGCACCTCATCCCAGGCTTGGGGTGAGTGGTGTTGGCCTGACTCGCTCAGGCAACGTTGTTGTCTTTGCGCTTCCAGGTCTCACTGCTGCCGAGTTGGAGCCCCACAGCGCTCTCATCGCCTCTGCCTTCCTGCCTCAGGAGGCCGCCTTTTCTGGTGCTGCTCGTGACAGCCTTTGCTTCAAGGCTGTTGTCTCCGATGTTGTGCCTCCTGACCTTGGCCAGCCCCTGCCGACGTCGCAGGAGTTGCAGGCCGAGGTGGAGGAGTTTACTGCCCACCAGTTTGCCTGGGCTGCCCCTCCCATGTGGTTGGGCCCCCTTACTCGCATCATACAGCAGGGCTCTGGCTCTGTGCTACTTTCCTTCACTCGTGAAGATGACTTGCAGTACGTCCTTCGCCATGGTGTTTTCCTCTTTGGCCACGCTATGCGTGCTCGCCGCTTCCACGACTCTGGTCGTCCTCGCCCCTGCTCCAACTGCTGCAGTCTGGAGCACACTGCTCGTGCCTGCACCCAGGCCCCTCGCTGTGGTCTGTGTTCTCAGAGTCATTTGACTTCTGAGCATGGCTGCAGTGAGTGCGACTTCTTTGCCGACGTCCATGATGGTCTTGCACACTGTGCACATACTGTCTTGCGCTGCCCCCACTGTGCTGGGTCCCACGCGATGTGCGACTCAGCTTGCCGCGTCTGGACTCGCCGTGCTGGTGGTCCCAGGAGAACTAGGAGGACATCTGGTGGTGGTCAGGTGGCCACTGCCATGGATGTGACTTGATTTGCTTTCCCCCTGAGTGCGTGTTTTGTTTTATGGTCTCTATGCCCCTATACCCCCCTCCCCTGTGCTTGCTGTGAACCTCTTGTCGACCCCCTGAATTCACACCTGTGTGCACTTGATCCCTCTTCAACCCTGTTTAGACCTCCCCCCTGCTCGCCCCCTGTTCACCATTTGGATGTGTACTCTGTGCACTCCACAGCGTCTTGGCTCTGTATTTGTAGCCTGCTTACGCTGTCTAAAAATGAAGAATCTCTCTCTCTCTCTCTCACTGCACAATGGGCAGAGGCACACGCTTCTCTCGCAAGACCAGCAGGAGACGCTGGTGGTTGACAAAGTCAAAGTAACCCTTGATGTCAAAGGTCAGGGAACTAGTCACCAAACCCTTGTCACGAGCAGTCTGCACATCATGAGTGTAGCACAGAGCAGCATCCACAGTGGAGGACGCAGGCATGGCCCCAAACTGGTTGGGGTGCACAAGACCCATGGCAGATGCCATGTAGGTCAAGCGCTTTGCCTGAATGCGCTCCAAGACTTTTCCCAAGCAGACAAGCAAGGTAATCAGTCTGTAAGACCTTGGATTAGACCAATCAGTCTTGCCTGCTTTCTTGAGCACATATGCAATGGCTCGTCTCCAGCGACGAGGGTGGTAGCCCCAAAGAGCACAGCGCGCAACGAGAAGATAAATCTCCTCCTGTGCCACATCCCAAGCCCATCGCAACCCAGTGTAGGGAACTCCCTCATCACCAGGCGCTTTCTGGGGTTAGGTCCAAAGATGCCTTCTCTCACCTCCTCCCGCATGTGCTACTCAGCACGCGCAAGGGCATCTCTGCCTTGGCCAAATTCATTCACTCGTCGGGTGCGTTCACCAAAGCTGGTGAACCACCGCCGCAGGATCCTTAGGGTTGGGAGGACCATGAGCTGCGCCGTGGCTCCACATGGCTTTGACCATGTTGCGGTGCGCCTTTGTCTGTAGGCTACAGCCCCACCCATCCAGACTCTGCCCTCTACCCTCTATCAATCTCTAAGATACTTTTCTTGAGTGTCTCAAGAGATACACCCTAAAGTGCCACATGCAGCTGCTTACTTGCTAACATCTGCTTGCTTATTGGCGAGCTGGTCACTTCATGTACTGATGAGGCGCATGAAGTTATGGTATGTTTGTATATTTTTTATTCTATGCCCCCATGTCCCTATACCCCATGCCCTAAAACTGCGCTCACAACTTTGTTACACCCAGAATCCACACCAGTTTGCACTAGATCCCTCTACACCCCTAAAAGCTTCTTGAACTCCGACTTCCACCAAGTCCGAGTCAGTGGAGCAATTCTCGCTTTTCCAGCGCGCCCCTTCATCCGCCTCTTCGATCTAACGATCATGGCATCTTCCCGGACCCACCAGGAGTCTATCGAGCCCGGGCGCGACCCTCCTGGGCCGGTGGATCGCGAGAAATCGCAGGTGCGAGTTCCAGACAAAACTGGGACTCCTAGAGCGCACCATCACTCCCCCTCCGCTTCCATCGCTTCCATGGAGCTAGATAACGACGCTGCGCACTCCCCCACAGCTCTGCAGCGAATTGGCAGCTTTGTGCGGTCGGGTGTACGCCGGTTGACCCCCAGGAGCGGCAGGAGCACCAGGAACGAGCTGCAGAGCAGGCAGCTCACTAGGAAGCGGTCTGAGAGCCCTCCTAGACACTCAGGTGCGCCCCAGCCAGTTCCCAAGCGTTATAGACGCTCCTCCTTTCGTTCTTCGCATCCTGGGGTCGAGACGAACCAGGAGGCTCGCTTTGCAGCCCCTGGGGACGACCCCTTCGTTTCTGGACTCGATTTTCGCGCACACACATCTCCTACATCCCCTCCTGCATTCCACACCATTCCTGGCACCAGAGCGCACTCTGTGCGCGTCCCAGGCTCGTTTTTGCGCGAGGGTGACGTGGCCCCATCGGCTCCGGCCGGAGCGGACCGGTACCGCCTCCAGGAAGCGCCGGAACGCGCAGGAGGAGCCCAGCAGTCCCCTCCAGCCTCCCCAACTCAAGCTGCACACTCTGGTGTGCAGCAGCTGGCTGTACTGACTCCAAACCGCTCAGAACATGCTCCTACCGCTTCAATGCGGCCCACAGTGTCTGCTCCTCGCCCCTTAGTGCACTGCACACTGGGGACGAGCCTGCTGCACTCACAACATCTGCTGTGCGCTCTGGGGTGTCCAAGGATGCCCTGGGCGCAATTCCGGCTCGTTCAACGGGCATTGGTATCGATGACTGGCTGGGGGCGTCAGGAAAGGTGGATGGGCTCGTCCTCGAGCAGGGCGCCGCATATCGAGCCACTAGCTCACCTGCTGCGCCCAAAACCGTCGAAACGAGTTCGGCCTCACCAGAACAGGCTGAGGGAGCATCCAGAATGCAGGGCCTCGTTCCCACCGCTTCTGGACGCGCTCCTCGAGTTGCTGCACATGGCAGCGGCTCAGATCGCGCCCCCTCGGTCAGAAATGACTGGGGTGTCGACTCAGCTCCTGGAGAGCCTCAATCGGCGCATAACTGGGGCAGTTCTGCCCCAGGTGAACCACAGGCAACCAAGTTGTCTTCTGCTGCAACAAAGTTGCCCTATGCTCGCCCTAGCACCTCAATCCCCCAAGGGGAGACTATGTCAGTCTGTGGTGACGAGGACATGCAGTCTGTGCACTTAGTTCAGGACTGGAGGGCACAGAATGTGCCTGCAGGCGAAGCAGAGCAACACTTTGGGTACTTGTCCTGCCCACAGCCCACACTCCTTGACACCCTTGTCTCGGATATGGCCGAGGTCAAGCGCAACATTGCCTTCCTCACTGCCCAACAGGCCTCTGCGCCTTCAAGTGCCCAACAGCAGCAGCAGCTGCTCCTGCAAAGGCAAGCGCACCTGGCCGCTCCTATGCGTCGCGTGCTGCTCAGCCAGCTGCCAAAGGCACTGTGGTGCCTGCCCGTCCCAGTGCGGTACCAAAGCCACCTCCTACCAATGGTCGTGCGCGCCACCACCCAGGTCGTCTCATCCTGAGCGTCCGTGCCACCCCTGAGCTCACTGCTCATGTGCGCAACAATGCAAGCCGCTTGCGCGCCGCAGTGAACACTGCGCTTGCTCCTCACAAGAGCAAGTCGCCTGCCAAGCTCCCACTTCGTGTCACAAGTGTGGACACCACCGCCTCTGGCAACATTGTGGTGGTTGCCGCAGATGGACTGACTTCAGCAGATCTGGTTGAACATGGAGATGCAATTGCGTCTGCCATTGTGCCAGACTCTGGCTCATTCATCAAGGCGTCTCGCGACGAGCCTTGGCACCAAGTGCTAGTCAATGGTGTCTCGACTCGAGTTCATGACATTGAGGGACTGCCCACTGGGCAAGACCTCCTCTCAGACATTGTTGAGTTCAACACTTACAAGTTTGACTGGGCCACCATGCCACGCTGGCTGGGAAGTGCAGCAGACCTTGCTGGCAAGACCTCAGGCTCTGTCATTCTGGCATTCCTGAGTGAGGCAGACGCTCGCTATGCAGTTGAGCATGCAGTCAGTGTCTTTGGACGCCTCTGCTCAGTTCGCTACTTTGAGGACATGCCTCGCCTGCCCACCTGTGGCAGGTGTTGCAGCCTTGACCACACTGCTCGCATTTGCGACAAGCCCATGCGCTGTGGGGTCTGTAGTGCCAGCACCCACACCACTGCCAACCACACTTGCGAGCAGATGGAGTGCGAGTTCTACAGCTCTGCACATGCACCTGGAACTCACTGCGAGCACACTCAGCTCAAGTGCCCTCACTGTGGTGGGGCACATGTTGTGCGCGACTCCCAGTGCAAGATCTGGCAGCGGCGTCGCATGGCCCTGCCCAAGCCCAGACATGATGCACCCAAGGCTGCAACTGCACCCAAGCTGCGCCGCACCAAGAGCAGAGTTGCACTTGGCCCCAAGGCCAATGTGTCTGGCAGCAATGCCGTCCCTCTGGGGACCAACTCTCGCTCAGAGGCAGACGCTGCGGCCAAGGCAGCAGCAACTGCAAGCAGCACTCGCGACAAGCCCAGCACACCTGCGCCTGACACCGAGTCTGCATGAGAGACACCACTCGCCCCATTTGTGTCTCCATGACCAATGTGCGACGTCTCAATGACTCGCAGTCTGCACTCTTCACTCCTGGCTCCCATTATGGGACCCCTCTTGCATCTGATATTTATCTGGTCACTGAACCGTGGTGGCGCGTCTGTGATGAACCAGACGCGCCACACTACTCTGTCAAGGAACCAGCAGGCATGTATCCCATCCTGCCTGTTCAAGTAGTGCCTGCTCTTGAGAGGCCACGTGTCTTTGCCTATGCGTTTGCGACGCGGCGTGACTTTGAAGTATTTAACCGCTATGACCTTGCCCAAGATCTTGACTTTCTCATTCTTGAGATTTGTCAAGGGAGGCGTCCAGCGTTCTTACTTGTCCTCATGTACAATGAGGACGCTCCTGAGGGGGCTGAGCCACTTGGCCGCACTTTTGCGCGCTTCAAGCTCATTGACCTTCCAGACATGCCAATTGCCATTGCCATGGATGCAAATGAACACCACCATGTGTGGGATTTGTTTGCAGCCAACTCCTCTCGAGGGGGTGAGCAGATGCTGGAGTGGATGGAGGAGCATGGGTTCTCTGTGCTCAACAGTCCTGATGTGGCCACTTGGCGCAAGGACAACCACTCTCAGTCCTCTGTTCTGGACTTGGTGTGGCAGAATGACCAAATGGCTGCACTTGGTCTGCTGCAAGACTTTGCGGTGTCAGATGACGTCCATGACTTCTCTGACCATCACACTGTCTCCTGGGTCTTTGACCTGGGTGCTGAGGATGTGGACCTTGGTTCTGGAGCCAGCTACAACTTCAAGCATGCAGATGAGGCCGAGTTCAAGGCAGAGTTTCGCTCTCGCCTGGATGGCCATGCAGCAGTGTTTGCAGAGCTGCAAAGTGCTCCCAAGCACACTCGCAACACTGAGCTCCTAGAGCGCACTGCAGCAGCACTCCATGACGCTCTCAATGGTGCCACTCAGGCCAAGGTGCCCAAGAGGAGACCCTCTAAGCACTCTCAGCCCTGGTGGACTCCTGCACTCACCCAGAGCTTGCAAAAGATGCGAGATGCAGAGAGAGCTGCACAGGACTTTGCAAGGCGCATGCGCCGCTCCAATGCGGTCCTGGCTGCAGTTGCAGCCAGGGAGCGCAACTACCATCGTCGCCAGGTAAAGCGCACCAAGCGTGACTACTGGAACAAGGTAGTGGAGGATGCCAATGAGGATGACATCTGGGACATGCGCAAGTGGTCCCAGGGACGTCGGGGGTACCGTTCTCCTGACATTCGTCGCCTAGACGGTACCTTTGCGCGCACTCATGCTGAGAAGTGTGATGCACTGCGCGAGACCTTGTACCAGCGCCCTCCTCACATAGAGGGCCTGGACCAGCCAGACCTGACCACACCACACCCAGAAGACATTCCCTACAGGGAGGTCACTCTGGAGGAGGTGAGAGAAGGCATCTTTGGACCTAACCTCCAGAAAGCGCCTGGTGATGAGGGAGTTCCCTACACTGGGTTGCGCTGGGCTTGGGATGTGGCACAGGAGGAGATTTATCTTCTCATTGCGCGCTGTGCTCTTTGGGGCTACCACCCTTGCCGCTGGAGACGAGCCATTGCATATGTGCTCAAGAAAGCTGGCAAGACTGATTGGTCTAATCCCAGGTCTTACAGGCTGATTACCTTGCTTGTCTGCTTGGGAAAAGTCTTGGAGCGCATTCAGGCAAAGCGCTTGACCTACATGGCATCTGCCATGGGTCTTGTGCACCCCAACCAGTTTGGGGCCATGCCTGCGTCCTCCACTGTGGATGCTGCTCTGTGCTACACTCATGATGTGCAGACTGCTCGTGACAAGGGTTTGGTGACTAGTTCACTGACCTTTGACATCAAGGGCTACTTCGACTTTGTCAACCACCAGCGTCTCCTGCTGGTCCTGCGAGAGAAGCGTGTGCCTCTGCCCATTGGGTTGCATCCTTCTTGCAGGACAGAGAGGCATCCATCTGCCTGGATGGTAGAGTCAGCAGCTGTAAGCCAGTTGAGAATGGAGTGCCTCAGGGCTCTCCAGTCTCTGGCATCCTCTCTGCCTTCTACTCTACTGGGCTCATTGAGTTCATGCAGCAGAGGCGAGCTGCTCGCGAGGCAGAGATGCGCCAGCTCAATCCCACATTTGTGGCACCCACCCTATTCCTCTATGTGGATGATGGGAGATGCACTGTGCACTCTGACAGCCTGGAGCTGAACACTGCTGAGCTGCGCTTCTGCTTCTGCATTATTCGGGAGTGGTTCAACCTGGCAGGTCTTCAGCCTGACCTAGACAAGTGTGAGCTTATGCACCACACCTGGCGTCGCAAGGATGGCTCCTTTGCTGACATTGCTGCCAATGATGCCTTGGCCATGGCCTACACTGATGCTCAGGGCCAGGTTGCTCGCCTGCGCCCTCTCCCAGTTGTACGCTGGCTGGGTATCTTCTTTGACCCCAAGTTGACCTATCGAGCACATATGGATAAGGCCTGTGCCAAGGCCCGCAAGGCAGCCATGGGATTGCGCATGTTGGCCAACACTGTGCGTGGTCTCCACCAGGGACACATGCGCAGGCTGTACATCTCCTGCATTCTCCCCATTCTCCTCTATGCTTCACCAGTGTGGTGGATGCAAAGGGCATGGCAAGCTGAGAAGCTCATGCGTGTGCAGAACTTGTGTCTGCGCATGATCTGTGCTGTCTTCAAGACTTCGCCCATTTATGCTCTGGAGTTGGAGGCAGCTATTCCACCTATACATTTGGTATTGGACAAGGCTGATGACCTTGCTGCTGCTCGCCTGCATAGGTTGGGGCCTTGCAGTCCTGTCTTGCAGCGCCTGCACCCTGCCTGGCACCAGTCTCCAATGGAGAAGCCACCAGTGGTGCACAAGCGTGGTCAAACTCGCTCCTCTCTTCGCTACCTTGCCAAGCTCACCTCACCTGGCAATGAGCGCATTGAGCCCTTCCACATTGCCCCATGGGCCATTTCTCTGCTTGCAGCTTTCCCAGGTCGCATCCACCTCAGGCCTGTGACAAAGGGTGTGAGCAAAGCTGATGCTGCAGAGTCCCATGTCAGACTTGTGCAGATGCTGGAACTCAGCTCTGCAAACCTGCTAATCTACACTGATGGTTCCCTTTTAGACACTCCAACTGGTCGCAGGACTGGTGCAGCTTTTGTGACCTACCTGGAAGGTCAGGAGCAGTCTTGCGGTCGCATCCCTATGGGGTCCCAGGCTGAGGTCTATGATGCTGAGATGCATGCCCTCTCTGCTGCCATGGACCATGTTGCCCATTACATGGACTTGCCCATGGGCTCGGCCTTCCACCTTCACTTCTTTGCTGACAACTCTTCAGCTGTTGAGGCCATTGTCAAGGAGCGTCCTGCTTCTGCCCAGCAGTTTTCCATTTCCTTCTGCGAGCATGCTCGCGACTTCCTTGCTGCTGATGCTTCTCATGAGGTGACCATCTCTTGGGTCCCCAGCCACATTGGCATAAGGGGCAATGAGCGTGCAGATGAGTTAGCCAAGGAGGCAGCTCGCATGCAAGGTCCCTCTTGGGCCACTGTGTCCCACCTCAAAAGACGTGCCAAGGAGCGTGTCATGGAGACTTGGATAGAGGAGTGGGCAGAGTCACCTCCTCGGGGTTTGTATGCCAGGGCAGCCTATGGGCCTCCCAAAAGGCGCCCTCCACCTCACTTTGGTGAGCTGCCTCGCCGTCTTTATGGACTGGTCATGCAGTGCCGCCTTGGACATGCGTTCATGGGCGAGTACTATCAGCGCCATGTTCCCACTGAAGATGTGGCTTGCCCCTGTGGACACCACTTGCAGACACGCGATCACATCCTTAGAGATTGCGAGCGCCATGACGAGCACTATCACCACTTTGCCTCCTTCAAGCCTGACTTGCTTGGGACGCATGCGCTACTCAGTACGCGCAAGGGCATCTCTGCCTTGGCCAAATTCATTCACTCGTCAGGTGCGTTCACCAAAGCTGGTGAACCACCGCCGCAGGACCCTTAGGGTTGGGAGGACCATGAGCTGCGCCGTGGCTCCACATGGCTTTGACCATGTTGCGGTGCGCCTTTGTCTGTAGGCTACAGCCCCACCCATCCAGACTCTGCCCTCTACCCTCTATCAGTCTCTAAGATACTTTTCTTGAGTGTCTCAAGAGATACACCCACAGTGGCCCTAAAGGGCCACATGCAGCTGCTTACTTGCTAACATCTGCTTGCTTATTGGCGAGCTGGTCACTTCATGTGCTGATGAGGCGCATGAAGTCATGGTATGTTTGTTTATTTTTATTTATTCTATGCCCCTATGCCCCTATGCCCCTATACCCCTATGAAACTGCGCTCACAACTTTGTTACACCCAGAATCCACACCAGTTTGCACTAGATCCCTCTACACCCCTGCTACGACCCCCCTTGCCTGCCCCATGTTGACCCATTGGAATGTACTTTGTACAGACCACAGCCTCTTGGCTCTGTATTTGTAGCCTGCTTACGCTGTCTAAAAATGAAGAATCTCTCTCCCCCCCCCCCCCCCCCCTCTACACCCCTGTTACGACCCCCCTTGCCTGCCCCATGTTGACCCATTGGAATGTACTTTGTGCAGACCACAGCGTCTTGGCTCTGTATTTGTAGCCTGCTTACGCTGTCTAAAATTCAAGAATTTCTCTCTCTCTCTCTCTCACCTCCTCCAGAGTGACCTCCCTGTAGGGAATGTCTTCTGGGTGTGGTGTGGTCAGGTCTGGCTGGTCCAGGCCCTCTATGTGAGGAGGGCGCTGGTACGAGGTCTCGCGCAGTGCATCACACTTCTCAGCATGAGTGCGCGCAAAGGTACCATCTGGGCGACGAATGTCAGGAGAACGGTACCCCCGACGTCCCTGGGACCACTTGCGCATGTCCCAGATGTCATCAACAGTGGCATCCTCCACTACCTTGTTCCAGTAGTCACGCTTGGTGCGCTTTACCTGGCGACGATGGTAGTTGCGCTCCCTGGCTGCAGTTGCAGTCAGGAGTGTGGGCTGTGGGCAGGACAAGTACCCAAAGTGTTGCTCTGCTTCGCCTGCAGCTGCCGAAGAGCACATGACTCTGGCAAGCTCAGTGACACGCTCTGCTGTCCACAGGTCTGCCCAGCGCCAGTACTGGTCTTCCTGGTTCCAGACAGCCGCATTGACTGCAGTGGCACGTGCAGTGAGGTGCTGCAGGTCAGACCTGATGTCATTGACTGCCTCCTCAAGTGGTGTGCCGTCTGGCAGACAGCCCAAGTTGGCTGGCACATTCTGTGCCCTCCAGTCCTGAACTGAGTGCACAGAGTGCATGTCCTCGTCACCACAGACTGACATAGTCTCCCCTTGGGGGATTGAGGTGCTAGGGCGAGCATAGGGCAACTTTGTTGCAGCAGAAGACAACTTGGTTGCCTGTGGTTCACCTGGGGCAGAACTGCCCCAGTTATGCGCCGATTGAGGCTGTCCAGGAGCTGAGTCGACACCCCAGTCATTTCTGACCGAGGGGGCGCGATCTGAGCCGCTGCCATGTGCAGCAACTCGAGGAGCGCGTCCAGAAGCGGTGGGAACGAGGCCCTGCATTCTGGATGCTCCCTCAGCCTGTTCTGGTGAGGCCGAACTCGTTTCGACGGTTTTGGGCGCAGCAGGTGAGCTAGTGGCTCGATATGCGGCGCCCTGCTCGAGGACGAGCCCATCCACCTTTCCTGACGCCCCCAGCCGGTCATCGATACCAATGCCCGTTGAACGAGCCGGAATTGCGCCCAGGGCATCCTTGGACACCCCACAGCACACAGCAGATGTTGTGAGTGCAGCAGGCTCGTCCCCAGTGTGCAGTGCACTAAGGGGGCGAGGAGCAGACACTGTGGGCCGCATTGAAGCGGTAGGAGCGTGTTCTGAGCGGTTTGGAGTCAGTACAGCCAGCTGCTGCACACCAGAGTGTGCAGCTCGAGTTGGGGAGGCTGGAGGGGACTGCTGGGCTCCTCCTGCGCGTTCCGGCGCCTCCTGGAGGCGATACCGGTCCGCTCCGGCCGGAGCCGATGGGGCCACATCACCCTCGTGCAAAAACGAGCCTGGGACGCACACAGAGTGCGCTCTGGTGCCAGGAATGGTGTGGAATGCAGGAGGGGATGTAGGAGATGTGTGTGCGCGAAAATCGAGTCCAGAAACGAAGGGGTCGTCCCCAGGAGCTGCAAAGCGAGCCTCCTGGTTCGTCTCGACCCCAGGATGCGAAGAACGAAAGGAGGAGCGTCTATAACGCTTGAAAACTGGCTGGGGCGCACCTCTGAGTCTAGGAGGGCTGTCAGACCGCTTCCTAGTGAGCTGCCTGCTCTGCAGCTCGTTCCTGGTGCTCCTGCCGCTCCTGGGGGTCAACCGGCGTACACCCGACCGCACAAAGCTGCCAAGTCGCTGCAGAGTCGTGGGGGAGTGCGCAGGGTCGTTATCTAGCTCCATGGAAGCGAGGGAAGCGGAGGGGGAGTGGTGGTGCGGTCTAGGAGTCCCAGTTTTGTCTGGAACTCGCACCTGCGATTTCTCGCGATCCACCGGCCCAGGAGGGTCGCGCCCGGGCTCGATAGACTCCTGGTGGGTCCAGGAAGATGCCATGATCGTTAGATCGAAGAGGCGGATGAAGGGGCGCGCTGGAAAAGCGAGAATTGCTCCACTGACTCGGACTTGGTGGAAGTCGGAGTTCAAGAAGCGCTTGTGGGCCATCGGTGGCGTCCGCGGTGAGTGCACTGGCCGTTGCTCATCGCACAATCACTAACTCACGACCCTAGGTGCTCTCAGAATCGACACAATGAAGGCATCTGACCTCAAGATGGACATTCGACGTGTAGTGCAGGCAGGCTACAGTACGTTGCTTCGTTTGCAGTGCGTCTGTGTGTTAACATTTTCTCTAGCGCAGATCCTCGCCCAGCGCTATGCCAAGGAGATCGTCGCGCCGCAAGAGAAGATGAACTACACCTCATACAAGGCGGACGTTGTCAAGAAGCACGGTGTGCGCCTCGTCGGGTGGACAGCCAACGAAGGCGTCGTGTCCCAGCCCGGTAAAATCGGCCTGGTCGCCACACTGCGCACGCTCTTCGAGGCGCTGGTCTCCGAGCAGTGCCGCTGGGAACTGCTGCCCGAAGACGAGTGGAACCCGGAGGACCACCGCCCCAAGAAGCGCAAGCAGCGCAGCGACGCAGGCATGGCACATGGTCCGCGCAAGGCGCCGAAGACGGCCGATGCGGACTCGCCGAACGCGAGCAAGCGCAAGGCCACGTCTGGCGCGAAGGGCAAGGCCAAAGCGCCCACATCCAAGCGCCGCAAGGCCACGCCCAAGGACAACCCAGACGAGGAGGACGAGGAGGGCTCCGACACCGACTAGCGTAGACTTACGCACGACGCGGCGCGCAAGCGCTGCGTCGTCCGCTCCCAAATACATGTCCTGCCTGCACGTTGAGCTCCGCAGTTTGCAAATAGAACGTCGTAACTCGTGATGTATCAAACACCCAACACCGTGTGAGCTTGCATCAACAAGGCCAAGGGCCGCCCATGTACTTAGTCAATTTGGACTTATTGCAAGGCATAGTACCACCTGTACCTTACCCAAATACCCTATAGTAATAGGTCGGATCCGAGTGAGACCCGGCCTGTAACTGGTATGAATGATGAGGTTAAGAGTCCTGAGCATATTCATATTTTCTCTGATATCAGAATGTTCAAGTTATATACGGTTTTATGTGAGAATCTTTTTTTCCGGGCAGAAACGAAATTATATTGCACAGGCAGTGTCGAGGACGTCAGCGGCAGCGGCGGGCGTCGACCAAACAGTGTTGATGACGCCGGTGATGGTCCCGGTGACGGGTGTTCCGGTGGCCGACAGCCGGCGGCGGCCTGACCGGCCATAAGCTCTGACGAGCTGGGCACTTAGGAGCTGGAGTAGCTCCAGCAGTATTTAAGACTAAATCCAGCTGGGTACTGGAATAGCTCCAAAGGCCTGTGTGCATAGGCCGGGTCTCACTCGGATCCGACCTATTACTATAGGGTATTTGGGTAAGGTACAGGTGGTGTCAGGGGCGATTACCGTCATTGTTTGTCGATCTCTGTTATGGATGCAGGCTGTGCCTATGATTTTCATACCATATCTGTCAAGTCCTTGTTCCCCGGGATTTTGAAATGATGGGTAATCATTCCTGTTACATATCTCATGTTCGCCACGACCGTCGCAATCGGACTGCGCCATTTTTGAGCACTGTGAGTATGTGATTGATTAAAAATTCACAGGAGCGGCTGCCATTGACTTGGGTCTTGGCGCAAGGTCATGTTTCATGTGCTTGCTCGGTCAAATTGCGGCCACTCTGGAAGGGCGTGGGATGCCTGATAGATTAATGACCGTGCGAGGTCAGATACTGCTGACTCTGCTGCGGCACGGACACAACGGCACGGTGCTAAAATGTTGTACCTGAATCCATAGTATAAAATGGTTGGAGTCCGGTCGACGTGTTCTGTCACATCCCAATCGGTTCGTGAGCGGGTACGATGGTCACCAAGACTCGCGCAGGATCTGGACTCATCATGTGCGCAATGACGGTAGACGGCACGTGCTGCTGACATTGTGTTCAGAGATGTCGACAACAAACCAGCCACCCCCGCGGGCGACAACATTGTTAGCTCTCCGGAGAAATTGGCGACGGCGACCCCGAACAACCAGGCTGTTCAAGAGGCAAGTCCTCAGAACCGCTCATATTCTGACCGCTGACTTGACGTTGTCAGATTATACTCGTCCCAGAGTATTGTCACGGTGTGCTGCATACACCACCGACCAGGAGGCGTAGCCGACCAGGAAGGGTACTCAGGAGGGGAAGGTCGAACACATAATAGACCAGATCCAACCTAGGGTACATCTGAGGGCAATTGCTGGTACATATAGTCCGATCAGAGGCAAACCGGATCCGAACGCTCCGGACAACAAAGGAAGCCAACCAACACCAAAGAGAGGTCCGGAAGCAATGGGAAAGGCCTTGGGGAAGTCACCGAGGGTAATCAGGAGCCAGTGGAAGCAATGGGGGGTAAAGGGAGTCAAGGGAGGGTCAAGAAAGAGTGAAGCGTCGCGCCGAAGGCGCAGAACGACTCCGGACGAAGGGGATAAAGGATGTCCGTGCCTATGGAGGGTATCGGGCAGGTATCCGAGATAGACCGAGGTGTCCTTGCATGAATGCACGCACTGACACCTGGGGCGAAAGGCGCCGATGCAATGGCGAGCGCAATGCGTCGGCGAGCGAGGTACGAGCGCACCACCCAACAATCAACACTCCCACTCCATCCGGACAGCCTCCGGACCATGGACCATGCCGTGCGCAGACCGAGGAGAGTGTGGTGGCCGAGGTCCGAGGTATCGGTGCAGTCGAGCGTCCATGGGACCGAGGGTGAAGGATGTACATCAGCAAGATCGTTGCAGCTTCACCTGTACTCCCAGCGCGCACCGGCCATGCAGGGTAATACCTGAGGTGTGGTGTGCTGCATCTCCAAAGGTGTAGGCCATAATGTGACACCGAGGAGACGGACCGACGAACGGATACACGCCGGGTGGAAACCAGCGCAGCGGTGGTCGACGACAATGGCAATGGCGCATCGCATCCAAAGACTGAGGTCGACAAGGGTCTGGTGACGCCGAGAGAAGGTAGCCGATGTGCCAGCGGTCCGGAGAGGCATGCAGAACGGGTATATCGGTCCGACGGAGCGGGTGAAGCGGCAAAAGAGATCCAACGGAAGCGGCGTATGGGCAAGATCGCCGCGCACCGTAACAAGTATGTTCGTCGCCGTGGCCCTGAGACAAACTGACGAGTGCAGGTCGCCTGTCTATGCTAGCCGCATGACGAGGACTATGGAAGAGTGAGCATACGGTGCGACCGATGTTAACCATTTGCTGATCTATCGCGCGTTCCAATACAGCCTATCCAACGAGAGCCTGACGATCAAGAGGTCCACCGGAAACCCCAGGTGCGCACTTCGTCCGGCATCACGTTTTGGCTAACGTCAATCTTAGGAAGAAGCGCCGCCTCCAGACTATCAAGAAGTCTGAACGCAATGCAACTAGGACCAAGTCTGTCCTGCACCTTTACTCTCGTTAGATTGTGCCACTGACCACTGCCAGGAGCCGGAAGCGGAGCGCGCGTAAGGCGTCGTGGAAGCAATTCATTGATGAGTATGTCACGCCGCTTCCAGCGATATGGTGCTGAGATCCTGTCAGTGAGGCGATGGAGGCCAGTGCAGAATCTGAGTTGAGCGACATTGAGTAGGTGCCGCTTGTCGTCCACCTGCTGAGAGATACTCACGCTCGCGAATCAGCATGGAGCTCGCCGACGCCGCCTTCGACGCTATGCCCGAACGTCTCGCACCGGGAGCTCTGCAACCAACTGGTAGCGATGATGAAGTTTCGACGGGTTTGGCAACAGGAAGCTCGACTACTGTCGCTGGCACTCCATCCGTGATGGAAGAAACTACGCGCATCGACGCCGGTGCCATCGAGGTTGTGCCGAAGGACACGGCATCTTTGCGAGAGGTTCTGGAAGGCAAGCGCAGCGAGCCAGCCTCAAGCAGGGACGACTGCCGCGCACACTGGTGAAGGAGTTGGCGGCAGAACGTGGGTGTTGGTGGAGTTGCGTATATCGTCGCTGACCCAGAGCGCAGAGATGGTCAGGAACGCCTTTCGGCTCTCGTAGACATTGTGTCCAAGACACCGAATCTATTGGAGCTCTTCATGGAGCGAGCGTGCGTCCTTCACTCTGCGAGACATCTCGAGGCTGACCAGTGGAATTCCTGGCGCCAGTCACAGCACGAACAAGTTCGCAAAACCAGCAGAGCCCATCAAGACCAAAGAATCTGCGCCGGTAGCCACGGTTCCTACGCAGCAAACACAGCTCGGAGACGATTTCCTTGTTGATGCGAAGTTCAACGGGACCAAGGACTGCCTGGACCATACCCTCTGGGACACAACACTGAAGGCCATGTACTGGAAGGTCTGCGCGCCACCCTGGTACGTCAGACTTTGAGGATGATTTCTACGCCTGACTTTTCGAACAGACTCGTTGCGTATGATGTGCAGAAGAAGGATGGGGCTATTATAGAGCCTGCTTCCTTCAGAAAGTGGGCCAAGCATGAGAAGTCACTGTGAGTCGACCTGTTGCTGTCTCGATATGATACTCAACGGAGGTGCAGTGTCATCATGGAGATCATGGATACCCCCTACACAACCGTATATGTCAACCCCAGCCGTATCAGCCACATCGAGGCGGGAGGGACTGCTGTCCATCCTTTCAATTTCCTAGCCCCCAAGGATTGTCTGAGCCCGCGATGTTCTTCAGCCTTGTCGAAACCAATGTTTCATCGCTCTTATCAGTGACAACCATGAAGAAGGATCAACCCGACGCACTTGAGAAGAAGCTGCTCGTAGCCAACTTATTCAAGCAGGAGTTCGAACTCCTGGTATGCAACCTTGGTTGCATATACAACGTCCAGGACATCACGCTCCCGAGTTGGTCCAATGTCGACGACACCTGCGGTTTGACCTTCCACATGAGGGTCGCGCCAGTCGAGAAAGGTCAGTATCTCGTCATTCGACGTCTGAATATGGGGCTGATTATCTCTAGCTGCTGCGTCGCGTGAGACGGTGATCAAGACGGGTTTGTTCAAGGGCTCTCGTAACGCAGCTAGAAAATCTAAGACAAAGACTCCTGTTCAACTCATGGGCCGTGAACGAGGTAAGTCCTTTTCTGGTACTTCGATCACTTTGGGGGCGCGCTGACTGCTTCAGTGCCGCTGTTTGATATGTCGACGTTCAACTTCAAGACCTCTTTCGCAAGTCTCGGCTTCAAGCACTGCCACGACCTGGAGGAGGAGCCCCCCCCCCCCCCGGGGATCGCTGGGCGTGGTCTTCTATACCATCTCTGACATCGGCGGTCCAAGCAAGATCGAGTTTAACATTCACAGCTTCGGATTAATCGCCACACTGTCTGAAGATCGCTGGGCCGATTCAGATTAAATACAGTCATGGACCGGACCTCTGAACAGCACATCAAGCAAATAATATGTATGACTGGGATTGGTTCCCCTTTCTCTAATTTCTATATCAAGTCCTTCATATGGTTCCTGGGTATCCTAAGAAAAATAGCCTTCTTTGTAGCTTGTGAGACTGTGGAATCTCGGGCCTTGCAGTGAAGTGACCCGAACTCAGGGTCCACCCAGGTCCTCTGAACACCACCGCCGATTTCTCATTTTGCATCACAGACAAGAAGTATGCCTCAATAAACAATGTTATAGGATAGCTAATTGTGTTCACAAACTAAATCTATCAATGGGATGCTGCCTGCTCAGTGTGTTGCCTGTGCCGACTGACTGGCCTTGATCAAAAGTCGGGCCTAGCGTCACACAAACATATAGATGCCTTGGTTCCAGCGCACATTAGCTCTGCTATACATGCCTACCATGTAATGGTGTAGTTGGTTTGTGAGTTATCCGCCTATATTGCTGTTCATGGTCGGTGGTAAATGTTGAAATGCGGCAAATGCCGGTTCTTTGACGATGAGCTGCGTCTCAACGCCCAACCATCAAATATCTTGACCCCATACCTGGGTCATACATTAAGGCCAATGTCTTCTCTTCAGAGAAAAACTTTCTTGCGAAGGGGAACAAAATTGAGCTTAATGTGGTCGACTGTTCAAAGGTCCAGGGTTGTTCAGAGGTCCGGTCCACCTCGCTAATGTTCCCGTCGCTGGGATCACGATGGTGGTGATAACATATACGTGATGGACATTATCTTAACAGTTCGCTTTTAGTTGTGCCCAAGTTGTAATGCGCTTTTTGTCCGGATGTTCGAGACCTAATATTTTCATACGCTAATTCATTTGTTGATGTTGTGCATGGCAGGCGCATTGAAGCAATGAAAGGGGTACAGTAGTTTTGGTTGGATTGGCATAGGCTGTGTTGCGGGTCGGGAGCTCTGTCTGCGGGTTTTACGCCGATTCGCCGAGTGCTCGGCCATTGTTGCATACAGTCGGGCGCTGGTTACCCTCGGACTGAGACTCGGTCAGGGTTGCGCACCTCGGGCTGTTCAGCTCGGGATATGATCTACGCGCCACCCTCTATCTGTCTAAGGGGGAAGCTTCTTGAACTCCGACTTCCACCAAGTCCGAGTCAGTGGAGCAATTCTCGCTTTTCCAGCGCGCCCCTTCATCCGCCTCTTCGATCTAACAATCATGGCATCTTCCTGAACCCACCAGGAGTCTATCGAGCCCGGGCGCGACCCTCCTGGGCCGGTGGATCGCGAGAAATCGCAGGTGCGAGTTCCAGACAAAACTGGGACTCCTAGACCGCACCACCACTCCCCCTCCGCTTCCCTCGCTTCCATGGAGCTAGATAACGACCCTGCGCACTCCCCCACGACTCTGCAGCGACTTGGCAGCTTTGTGCGGTCGGGTGTACGCCGGTTGACCCCAGGAGCGGCAGGAGCACCAGGAACGAGCTGCAGAGCAGGCAGCTCACTAGGAAGCGGTCTGACAGCCCTCCTAGACTCAGAGGTGCGCCCCAGCCAGTTTTCAAGCGTTATAGACGCTCCTCCTTTCGTTCTTCGCATCCTGGGGTCGAGACGAACCAGGAGGCTCGCTTTGCAGCTCCTGGGGACGACCCCTTCGTTTCTGGACTCGATTTTCGCGCACACACATCTCCCACATCCCCTCCTGCATTCCACACCATTCCTGGCACCAGAGCACACTCTGTGCGCGTCCCAGGCTCGTTTTTGCGCGAGGGTGACGTGGCCCCATCGGCTCCGGCCGGAGCGGACCGGTACCGCCTCCAGGAAGCGCCGGAACGCGCAGGAGGAGCCCAGCAGTCCCTCCAGCCTCCCCAACTCGAGCTGCACACTCTGGTGTGCAGCAGTTGGCTGTACTGATTCCAAACCGCTCAG
Organism: Auricularia heimuer; assembly: GCA_002287115.1. NCBI lineage: Eukaryota > Fungi > Basidiomycota > Agaricomycetes > Auriculariales > Auriculariaceae > Auricularia > Auricularia heimuer. The sequence continues at coordinate 1,528,110 of NEKD01000003.1, read as the reverse complement.
AACACGCTCCTACCGCTTCAATGCGGCCCACAGTGTCTGCTCCTCGCCCCCTTAGTGCACTGCACACTGGGGACGAGTCTGCTGCACTCACAACATCTGATGTGCGCTCTGGGGTGTCCAAGGATGCCCTGGGCGCAATTCCGGCTCGTTCAACGGGCATTGGTATCGATGACCGGCTGGGGGCGTCAGGAAAGGTGGATGGGCTCGTCCTCGAGCAGTGCGCCGCATATCGAGCCACTAGCTCACCTGCTGCGCCCAAAACCGTCGAAACGAGTTCGGCCTCGCCAGAACAGGCTGAGGGAGCATCCAGAATGCAGGGCCTCGTTCCCACCGCTTCCGGACGCGCTCCTCGAGTTGCTGCACATGGCAGCGGCTCAGATCGCGCCCCGGAATTGCGCCCAGGGCATCCTTGGACACCCCAGAGCGCACAGCAGATATTGTGAGTGCAGCAGGCTCGTCCCAGTGTGCAGTGCACTAAGGGGGCGAGGAGCAGACACTGTGGGCCGCATTGAAGCGGTAGGAGCGTGTTCTGAGCGGTTTGGAATCAGTACAGCCAACTGCTGCACACCAGAGTGTGCAGCTCGAGTTGGGGAGGCTGGAGGGGACTGCTGGGCTCCTCCTGCGCGTTCCGGCGCTTCCTGGAGGCGGTACCGGTCCGCTCCGGCCGGAGCCGATGGGGCCACGTCACCCTCGCGCAAAAACAAGCCTGGGACGCGCACAGAGTGCGCTCTGGTGCCAGGAATGGTGTGGAATGCAGGAGGGGATGTGGGAGATGTGTGTGCGCGAAAATCGAGTCAGAAACGAAGGGGTCGTCCCCAGGAGCTGCAAAGCGAGCCTCCTGGTTCGTCTCGACCCCAGGATGCGAAGAACGAAAGGAGGAGCGTCTATAACGCTTGAAAACTGGCTGGGGCGCACCTCTGAGTCTAGGAGGGCTGTCAGACCGCTTCCTAGTGAGCTGCCTGCTCTGCAGCTCGTTCCTGGTGCTCCTGCCGCTCCTGGGGGTCAACCGGCGTACACCCGACCGCACAAAGCTGCCAAGTCGCTGCAGAGTCGTGGGGGAGTGCGCAGGGTCGTTATCTAGCTCCATGGAAGCGAGGGAAGCGGAGGGGGACTGGTGGTGCGCTCTAGGAGTCCCAGTTTTGTCTGGAACTCGCACCTGCGATTTCTCGCGATCCACCGGCCCAGGAGGGTCGCGCCCGAGCTCGATAGACTCCTGGTGGGTCCAGGAAGATGCCATGATCGTTAGATCGAAGAGGCGGATGAAGGGGCACGCTGCAAAAGCGAGAATTGCTCGACTGACTCGGACTTGGTGAAAGTCGGAGTTCAAGAAGCTTTTTTCAGCGCCTGGTGATGAGGGAGTTCCCTACACTGGGTTGCGCTGGGCTTGGGATGTGGCACAGGAGGAGATCTATCTTCTCATTGCGCGCTGTGCTCTTTGGGGCTACCACCCTTGCCGCTGGAGACGAGCCATTGCATATGTGCTCAAGAAAGCTGGCAAGACTGATTGGTCTAATCCCAGGTCTTACAGGCTGATTACCTTGCTTGTCTGCTTGGGAAAAGTCTTGGAGCGCATTCAGGCAAAGCGCTTGACCTACATGGCATCTGCCATGGGTCTTGTGCACCCCAACCAGTTTGGGGCCATGCCTGCGTCCTCCACTGTGGATGCTGCTCTGTGCTACACTCATGATGTGCAGACTACTCGTGACAAGGGTTTGGTGACTAGTTCACTGACCTTTGACATCAAGGGCTACTTCGACTTTGTCAACCACCAGCGTCTGCTGATGGTCCTGCGAGAGAAGCGTGTGCCTCTGCCCATTGTGCAGTGGGTTGCATCCTTCTTGCAGGACAGAGAGGCATCCATCTGCCTGGATGGTAGAGTCAGCAGCTGCAAGCCAGTTGAGAATGAAGTGCCTCAGGGCTCTCCAGTCTCTGGCATCCTCTCTGCCTTCTACTCTACTGGGCTCATTGAGTTCATGCAGCAGAGGCGAGCTGCCCGCGAGGCAGAGATGCGCCAGCTCAATCCCACATTTGTGGCACCCACTCTATGTGGATGATGGGAGATGCACTGTGCACTCTGACAGCCTGGAGCTGAACACTGCTGAGCTGCGCTTCTGCTTCTGCATTATTCGGGAGTGGTTCAACCTGGCAGGTCTTCAGCCTGACTTGGACAAGTGTGAGCTTATGCACCACACCTGGCGTCGCAAGGATGGCTCCTTTGCTGACATTGCTGCCAATGATGACTTGGCCATGGCCTACACTGATGCTCAGGGCAGGTTACTCGCCTGCGCCCTCTCCCAGTTGTACGCTGGCTGGGGATCATCTTTGACCCCAAGTTGACCTATCGCGCCATGTGGACAAGGCCTGTGCCAAGGCGCGCAAGGCAGCCATGGGATTGCGCATGCTGGCCAACACTGTGCGTGGTCTCCACCAGGGACACATGCGCAGGCTGTACATCTCCTGCATTCTCCCCATTCTCCTCTATGCTTCACCAGTGTAGTGGATGCAAAGGGCATGGCAAGCTGAGAAGCTCATGCGTGTGCAGAACTTGTGTCTGCGCATGATCTGTGCTGTCTTCAAGACTTCGCCCATTTATGCTCTGGAGTTGGAGGCAGCCATTCCACCTATTCATTTGGTGCTAGACAAGGCCGATGACCTTGCTGCTGCTCGCCTGCACAAGTTGGGGCCTTGTAGTCCTGTCTTGCAGCGCCTGCACCCTGCCTGGCACCAGTCTCCAATGGAGAAGCCACCAGTGGTTCACAAGCGTGGTCAAACACGCTCCTCTCTTCGCTACCTTGCCAAGCTCACCTCACCTAGCAATGAGCGCATTGAGCCCTTCCACATTGCCCCATGGGCCATTTCTCTGCTTGCAGCTTTTCCAGGTCGCATCCACCTCAGGCCTGTGCCAAAGGGTGTGAGCAAAGCTGATGCTGCAGAGTCCCATGTCAGAGTTGTGCAGATGCTGGAACTCAGTTCTGCAAACCTGCTGATCTACACTGATGGTTCCCTTTTAGACACTCCAACTGGTCGCAGGACTGGTGCAGCCTTTGTGACCTACCTGGAGGGTCAGGAGCAGTCTTGCAGTCGCATCCCTATGGGGTCCCAGGCTGAGGTCTATGATGCTGAGATGCATGCCCTCTCTGCTGCCATGGAGAGAGAGAGAGAGATATTCTTCATTTTTAGACAGCGTAAGCAGGCTACAAATACAGAGCCAAGACGCTGTGGAGTGCACAGAGTACACATCCAAATGGTGAACAGGGGGCGAGCAAGGGGGAGGTCGAAACAGGGTTGAAGAGGGATCAAGTGCACACAGGTGTGAAGTCAGGGGGTCGACAAGAAGGTTCACAGCAAGCATAGGGAGGGGGGGTATAGGGGCATAGAGACCATAAAACAAAACACGCACTCAGGGGGAAAGCAAATCAAGTCACATCCATGGCAGTGGCCACCTGGCCACCACTAGATGTCCTCCTAGTTCTCCTGGGACCACCAGCACGGCGAGTCCAGACACGGCAATCTGAGTCGCACATCGAGTGGGACCCAGCACAGTGGGGGCAGCGCAAGACAGTATGTGCACAGTGTGCAAGACCATCATGGACGTCGGCAAAGAAGTCACACTCACTGCAGCTGTGCTCAGAAGTCAAGTGACTCTGAGAACACAGACCACAGCGAGGGGCCTGGGTGCAGGTACGAGCAGCGTGCTCCAGACTGCAGCAGTTGGAGCAGGGGCGAGGACGACCAGAGTCGTGCAAGCGACGAGCACGCATAGCGTGGCCAAAGAGGAAGACACCATGGTGAAGGACGTACTGCAACTCATCTTCACGAGTGAAGGAAAGTAGCACAGAGCCAGAGCCCTGCTGGATGATGCGAGTAGGGGGTCCCAACCACATGGGAGGGGCAGCCCAGGCAAACGGTGGGCAGTAAACTCCTCCACCTCGGCCTGCAACTTCTGCGATGTCGGCAGGGGCTGGCCAAGGTCAGGAGGCACAACATCAGAGACAACGGCCTTGAACCAAAGGCTGTCACGAGCAGCACCAGAAAAGGCGGCCTCCTGGGGCAGGAAGGCAGAGGCAATGAGCGCACTGTGGGGCTCCAAGTCGGCAGCAGTGAGACCTGGCAGCGCAAAGACAACAACGTTGCCAGAGCGAGTCAGGCCAACACCACTCACCCCAAGCCTGGGATGAGGTGCAGCAGGAGGAGAGACGCCGGCGAGGGCGGTGTTGATGGCAGAGCGGGCGGCGGCGGCGTTCTTGACAGCGAGGCGAACAGCAGCACTGGGCTTGACCATGAGGATCAGGCGGCGAGCGTCGTGGCGAGTAAGAGGAGTAGCTGAGGCTGGCACGCGGGGCACAGCGGGTGGTGGTGGAGCTGACTTGGCAGCGCGAGCAGCGTAGGAGTCCTTGGCAGGACGAGCAGGAGCAGCAGCAGCAGGCTGGGCAACTTGGGCAGACGAGGTTGCAGCAGCAGAAGCACACCCAAGGGTGCCCTGAAGGGAGGCTACCATGGCAGAGAGCTTCTTAAGCTCCTCCTGCTGTGCAAGAAGCAGCTGGGAGGTGGAGGATTGCACCACAGAGCGGCAAAAGTCCTCAACTGCAGCTCCAGCAGCACTAGGAAAGCGGTCCTTGCGATCGTAGATCACCTTGACCATGTCCAGGCAGTAGGTCAGGAAGGAAATAATGTCCCTAGCCTTCCTGGAGGTCACAGGCTTGGCATCCAGTTCAGCAGCAAGTGTATCAGGGTCCAGAGCATCAGAGTCATTCTGTGGCTCCATATCCTGGTCCTGGTCAGGAGCAACTGGCTGAGAGGGCAGAGCATCCCTAGGGGCACCCACAGCCGGAGTATCAGGCAGATTGAAGCTGAAGGTAGCCTGCCAGGCAGCAGTGGCAGGAGGAGAGGGTCCGGAAGTATCCGGAGCGGAGTTTGAAACCGATGAACGCGTGGCCTCCTGAGGCAGCACCTCACCAGGGCTCAACCAGGCACTCTGGGAGCTAGCCCTTTCGGGTGGGAGGTGCTGGGAGGTGGTGGAGGGAATAGGACCGCTTTTCCTGGACTTTTTAGGCCCAGAAATGCGCCCAGGAGGTGGTGCAGACCCAGCAGAACCTGCAAGTTGCCCAGGACTAGCCAGAGCACCTACAGGCCGCTTGAGGGGGGCAAGGGAGGGGGGAGTGGTCCTAGAGGGAGGGCCAAGGCCAGAGGTGGGGTCAGGGGCAGTGGTGGGGGCTGGAGTGGCCAAGGCAGGTTGGGCTGGAGCACCCAAGGGCAAGCCCCACTGGGGAGCCATGAGCAGACTGGAGCCACTCTTTGGAGGGCCAGGGGGACCCCCTGGGCCCCTAGGAGGGCCAGTAGGACGAGAGGTAGAGGACAGAGTGTGCCAGAGGTAGACTGACTCTGACCAGGTGGTGGTAAGAGTCCAAGAAGCTCTTCTGCTGCCATGGACCATGTTGCCCATTACATGGACTTGCCAATGGGCTCGGCCTCCCACCTTCACTTCTTTGCTGACAACTCTTCAGCTGTTGAGGCCATTGTCAAGGAGCGTCCTTCTTCTGCCCAGCAGAGAGAGAGAGAGATTCTTCATTTTTAGACAGCGTAAGCAGGCTACAAATACAGAGCCAAGACGCTGTGGAGTGCACAGAGTACACATCCAAATGGTGAACAGGGGGCGAGCAAGGGGGGGTCGAAACAGGGTTGAAGAGGGATCAAGTGCACACAGGTGTGAATTCAGGGGGTCGACAAGAGGTTCACAGCAAGCATAGGGAGGGGGGTATAGGGGCATAGAGACCATAAAACAGAACACGCACTCAGGGGGAAAGCAAATCAAGTCACATCCATGGCAGTGGCCACCTGGCCACCACCAGATGCCCTCCTAGTTCTCCTGGGACCACCAGCACGGCGAGTCCAGACGCGGCAAGCTGAGTCGCACATCGCGTGGGACCCAGCACAGTGGGGGCAGCACAAGACAGTATGTGCACAGTGTGCAAGACCATCATGGACGTCAGCGAAAAAGTCGCACTCACTGCAGCCGTGCTCAGAAGTCAAGTGACTCTGAGAACACAGGCCACAGCGAGGGGCCTGGGTGCAGGCACGAGCAGCGTGCTCCAGACTGCAGCAGTTGGAGCAGGGGTGAGGTCGACCAGAGTCGTGGAAGCAACAAACACGCATAGCGTGGCCAAAGAGGAAGACACCATGGCGAAGGACGTACTGCAAGTCATCTTGACGAGTGAAGGAAAGTAGCACAGAGCCAGAGCCCTGCTGGATGATGCGAGTAGGCAGGCCCAACCACATGGGAGGGGCGGCCCAGGCAAACTGGTGGGCAGTAAACTCCTCCACCTCAGCCTGCAACTCCTGCGACGTCGGCAGGGGCTGGCCAAGGTCAGGAGGCACAACATCAGAGACGACGGCCTTGAACCAAAGGCTGTCACGAGCAGCACCAGAAAAGGCGGCCTCCTGGGGCAGGAAGGCAGAGGCAATGAGAGCGCTGTGGGGCTCCAAGTGTTGCGGTCTTCGTCGGGTCCCTCCTCCCCCGCTGTTTCATTTCGCCGTCCCGTGGCCCTCGCATCTTGTCCGGGCGCCCAAACTCCTTGCGCCCGGCCCCACGGCCCTTTCATCGGCGCGTCCTAGCGGTCTCTCCGCTCGGTGAGTACCTCGGTCTCTTCCAGGAGAAGGGCAATACGACGGGATGTTTCTGGTTTGGTTGGGCACTATTTATCCCGGGTTTCCTGTCTCGCCAAGGACGCCCCGGCGGTCTCTCTCAGCCTGATTTGTGGCGCCCGCGTGGCAACCGGTCGGTGGCGCAATTGGTCCGCGGGGCCCCTCGGCCTTGCTTCCGTAGTATATATACCTGGGCCGTCGCCCCTCTTGTACCTTAGGTTTGGTCTGGTCTATCATACCGCTTATCCGCGCCTCCCTCTCCCCACTCATCCCTTCCCCTCGAGCGTCGTCTCGGAGAGTGATATAGCAGTCACCGTGACACCAAGTCGGCAGCAGTGAGACCTGGAAGCGCAAAGACAACAACGTTGCCTGAGCGAGTCAGGCCAACACCACTCACCCCAAGCCTGGGATGAGGTGCAGCAGGAGGGGAGACGCCGGCGAGGGCAGTGTTGATGGCAGAGCGGGCGGCAGCAGCGTTCTTGACTGCAAGGCGAACAGCGGTACTGGGCTTGACCATGAGGATCAGGCGGCGAGCGTCGTGGCAGGCAAGAGGAGTAGCTGGGGCTGGCACGCGGGGAACAGCAGGTGGTGGTGCAGCTGACTTGGCAACGCGAGCAGTATAGGAGTCCTTGGCAGGACGAGCAGGAGCAGGTGGTGCAGATGAAGTTGCAGCAGCAGGCACACCTCCAGGGGCGTCCTTAAGCAAGGCTACCACAGCAGAGAGCTTCTCAAGCTCCTCCTGCTGAGCAAGAAGCAGCCTAGTGGTGGAGGACAGCATAACAGAGTGGCAGAAGTCCTTGATGATGGAAGCAGCCTGTGGAATACGCTCCCTGCAATCAAGGAGCACCTGGAGCATGCCCAGAAGCTCATTGACCAGCGTGACAGAGTTCCTGACGTCACGAGGGGTCAGGGGTGCAGAGGCCCAATCAGCAGCAAAGGCAGCAAGGTCAATTCCTTCATAGTCATCCTCAGAGTCTGAGGCCATGTCCTGATCAGAAGCAACTCGCTCAGTCTCCAGGGCACCCCTAGGGGCACCCAGAGCCAAAATATCGACGCCAGGGGAGGAGAAATGAGCCTGTGGTGGTGCAGGGGCAGGAGGAGGGGTCCGGAAGTATCCGGAGCGGAGTTTGAAACTGATGAACGCGCGGCCTCCTGAGGCAGCACCTCTGGGAGCTAGCCCTTTCGGGTGGGAGGTGCTGGGAGGTGGTGGAGGGAATAGGACCGCTTTTCCTGGACTTTCTAGGCCCAGAAAGGGTCATGAGAAAAACGTGTGCACGTGCGCAAGGTGCGTGCGCAACATTAATTCAACCATAGAAGCCCATTTAGATAAGATATTGTCATCGTTAAAGGTGATTGTGGTAGCTATGATACCATTGCATGTGATTATCCAACAACGGTCATCAAACCTTAATTATCCGCAGAGATATTGTTGATAAACACATTTCAACTTGTGTGCACATGTGCGCACGTGCGCAAAACTAACGTGTGCCTGCGCACGCAAGCTGGAACCTTGCGCACGCACTGTTGGAACATGCGCACGCAGTCGTAATTGTTGCGCACGCTCACTTGGACTTTGCGCACGCTGTTGAAGAAATGTACACAAGCACTTCTTAAGCCTACATGCACCCCTCATAAATGAGTATGCAATTACTTGACAAGGATCACATGTTCTGAGTTCACGTCTTGTTCGTTATCAAGAACATTACATTATGACAGACAGGTCTTGTTTACCAAAGTTATAGTTGGTTGACCAGCCCTTAAGTACTAATCTCCAATGAAGCAAAGCCCATGTGGTTATTACATTCGTGCATCTCAACATGAATATACATCAGACCTAGTGCTACTTTCTTTTACGTGTCTTTGGTTTTTTGACAGGCTTTGTTGCAACTGCCACTGTTTTGCTTTTCTGGCGCTTTGCTGCAGCCCATTCCTGTTCCTCCTCCTCCATTTCCATTTCTGCAAAGAATTGTCTGTAAAAGCAGGTCAGTAAGTTTGCTAAATTTGATGACACCAAAAACTTAACCTTTTTCGACTTTGTGTTTCTCGCATTTCTGCATTTGACATTTCGGGGTGGGTGGCCTTTTGGGTGAATCTTCCCTATAGTCTGGTCCACGCTGTGCATTGTTGTGTTAGCATCAACTTCTGCAAAGCAAAAAATGAATGACTTACTGTGATAGCCAAATCATATTCCTCAGACTCTATGTCCCATCCTGCTTCATCATGTCTATCCTCCGTCGGACCATGCACATAGGGATTCCAGTGATGCTGGTGGTGACCAGCATCAAGGCCCATTGTGACAAAGCAGATAAGCCTAGGTCACAGGACTGATCAAGCATCAAGTCCTCTACGATGGACAACACAAACACGTCCAGGTCAACCTGCTGCTTGGGACCTTTATACTGAACTTGGTACAGATCCCAAGCTTCAGCTACTGTCATCTTGTTGTGGGATGCAAGAATGGATGAAAGTTAATTGGCAATCGAATACATTTGCAACTTCAAGTGTGCATTAACCTTCGAGTGTAACACAACTTCTAATTCATTACACTTGTGATATCTAGTGTGCATTAATCTTTGGGCCTAATGTAATCTCCAACTGATCACTTTAACATGCATTGCAAGCTCTGTAATCCACACTGCCGATGACTTCCTCGGCAGTAACGTGGTTTCTAGTTCATTACACTTGCGGCTTCTAATGTGTATGATGAATATAAGATAAGCCTTAGTACACCGATGACTTTGAATGTGTGTTATCCATCAAGAATAATACAATACACTAGCAACCCCAGACTTGCGCACGCATACTTGTGACTTGCGCACGCATACTTCTGACCTGCGCACGCACACCCATGACCTGCGCACGCATGAGGAAAAGCGTGTGTTCAGAGTTTTGAACCCTGCGCACGCAAGTGAAAACCATGCGCACGCATTTTGAAAACTGCGCACGCAAGTTGTACGCACGCAAAATTCTGTGCACGTGTGCGCACGCACCCTGCGCACGTTTTTCTAGGGGTCCGCCCAGAAATGCGCCCAGGAGGTGCTGCAGACCCAGCAGAACCTGCAAGTTGCCCAGGACTAGCCAGGGCATCTAGAGGCCGCTTAAGGGGGGCAAGGGAGGGGGAGTGGTCCTAGAGGGAGGGCCAGGGCCAGAGGTGGGGCCAGGGGCAGTGGTGGGGGCTGGAGTGGCCAGGGCAGGTTGGGCTGGAGCACCCAAGGACATGCCCCACTGGGGAGCCATGAGCAGGCTGGAGCCACTCTTTGGAGGGCCAGGGGGACCCCCTGGGCCCCTAGGAGGGCCAGTAGGACGAGATGTAGAGGACAGAGTGTGCCAGAGGTAGACTGACTCTGACCAGGTGGTGGTAAGAGTCCAAGAAGCCTCGTGCCAGGCGGGGTGAATGGGCATATCTGTCGAAGCGCCATAACGACCCGTCGTGCGCGCTGAAGCATCACGCGCGCAATAACCGCCTGGGCCCGGACGACCCATTGTTTGCGTATCGTGATGGTTCGGATGTGCTCAGGCCGTTGACGAAACACGCATTCCTGTCGTGGCTAAACGAGATTGGAGAGCGGCAGGTATGCAGACGGTCTCGGGCCACTGCTTTCGTATAGGCGGCACGACGGTGCTGTTGCGACTGGGAGTGGACACAGACATTGTCAAGGTCACTGGGCGCTGGAAGTCGGATTTGTTTCTGCGGTACTGGCGCGCAGTCGACAACATTGTTGCAGCACACACCGACTTATGTGACATCTTCTGGACAGGAGATTGACTGTATCGTCTTGGCATAATACATTTGTTTTTGTTTCTTTTGCTTGTGTGGGTTCTCGAGTCGGCTTGGGTCTCTTCGTTTGGGTTCCAACCCGGTCTCGCACTGCCTGGCTGGCCGAGAGATGCTTGGATTCATGATCTCAAAGCATCAAACGGCCAAGGCTAGGCAAACCCCCACATCGCATGACATGAGACATCATGCGAAGAAAGGGCAACAAGACGTAGATCCTGCCCTTGAACAGCAAGAATCCATCGTCCGAGGCCGACCAGTTGATCGCGTCGTCGGTGCCGAGCTTTGAGCGAATGTCGAGAGCAAGTTCGTCCGAGTCGTATGAGGCGCGAATGTTATCACGAATGGACTGAGTATCCATGATCGTGGCTGCGCAAAGGAAAGTCTCTTCAGCATACGTCGCGCGAAGGGAAGCGGCGAACTGTTCCAAAGTCAAAATGGGTCGGAAGTTCTGCGGGTTTGCGCTGGCGTAGCCACCATCCCCCTTTTGAGATAGATGTCGTGGCAGCGAGTGAGAGCATCAGGTTTGCCGCCGAGTTGACTGGGTCGAAAGCGAATGGGGAGGTTGAAGGTGGAAAGGTACTCGGACCAGTGAGCCTGCCGACGAGTGAGAAGTACTCGAGGTTCTTGTGATCCGTGACAACGTCTATTGGGGTCTCGGCCCCTTCGAGGTAGTGTCTCCAGAGTTTGAACACCTCGAATATCGCGAGTAGCTCCTTGTCGTGCGTGTCGTAGTTGAGCTCGGTGGGAGTGAGCGTGCGCGAGTGGAAAGCGAAGGGGTGAACAGAGCCGTCCGGGAGGACGTGCGAGAAGATCGCCGCAATCGCGTAGTCGGAAGCGTCAGTCTCGACGACGCGAGGGAGAGCGGGATCGAAGTGGTGAAGGACGGGAGCACAAGTGAACGCCTTCTTGAGCTCGTTGAACGCAGCGAGGCATTGCGGAGTGAAGTTCCACGTAGCGGTCTTTCGAGTGAGACGAGTGAGCGGGACAACGATATCAGAGTAGTCGTAGATGAATCGTCGATAGAAGTTCGCGAAGCCGAGGAACGACTGGATGTCGCGAACGTTGCAAGGAACGGGCCACTCGAGGAGGGTGGCAATCTTCTTCGGGTCCATGCTGATGCCCTCGGGGCTGATGATGTACCCGAGGTACTCGATGGTGTCAGCATGGAACTCGCACTTCTCGGGCTTACAGAAGAGGTCATTCTCCCGTAGCCGTCGAAGGACCTCTCGAACGTGTTCCTCATGCTTCGAGGGATCGTCCGAGTAGATGAGGATGTCGTCAAGGTAGACGGTGACCGTGACGTCGAGGAGGTCGGAGAAGATGTCATTCATGAAGCGCTGGAAAGCGGCTGGAGCGTTCGTGAGACCGAAAGGCATGACGAGATACTCGTAGGTGCCGCAGCACGTTTGAAAGGCAGTCTTCCACTCGTCGCCGGCCGCGATGCGAACGTTGCTGTATCCGACACGAAGATCGAGCTTGGTGAACTTCTTGGCGGTGCGAAGGCGGTCGAGCGTAGACGAGATGAGCGGGAGCGGGTACTTGTCCTTCCGAGTGATCTTGTTGAGCCCACGATAATCGATGCATAGGCGAAGAGAACTGTTGGCCTTCTTGACGAAGAGAACCGGGGCGCCACCCGGGGACGACAAAGAGCGAATGTGTCCTTTGCTGAGGTTATCCTGAATGTACTCCCGAAGCGCGAGTTGCTCGGGCTCGGAGAGCGAGTAGATCGGACCGGATGGGAGAGGCTTGCCTTCTTCCATGTCGATCTTGAGATTGTACGGCCGATGTTCAGGGAGTCGATTTGAGGCCTCCTTTGAGAAGACGTCGAGGAACTCGTGATAACACTCGGGGATGCCTTCGCCGGTTTCTGAGGCTGGGTTGGCAGACGCAGAGCGAGCGGGCACCGATGGGTCTTGAATATAGATGGCCGAGACCATCGAGCCACGAAGTCGACGAGAGGTGTCGAAGGCTGCGGTGCTGATGATCTTGATGTCGACGCGAGCAGCGGCCGTGCGAAGGGCGGTTTCGTCCATCAGCGGTTTGGGAGGCAGAGTACGTGGCACGAGAGGAGGTGATGACAGAGTCGGAGGATCCGGGTCGAGCGAGAACCCAGGGACGAAACCCGAGGGATCTGAGGGCAAGACATGAGTGGGGAAAGAGATGTGGTGATGGAACCAGTCAATCCTAGGATTGTGGCGGGCCAACCAGCGGTATCCCAACACTGCAGAGCAAGTCAGATCTAGAGTGGTGAGGAGGAAGTTGATGATCATCGAAGTTCTGCAAGGCGGCAGCGGCAATCCGCTTCTCCTCCTCGATGCGGTTCCTCTGGCGCTGGAGCTTGGCACTGATACGACGGCCACCAGGCGGCATGGCTGGGACGATGGGACGACGATGGGAGCAGGTCAAGGAGGCCTGAACAGTCAGAGGTTGTGCCCGGCTGCCGCACCGGGACCACGAGGTCCCGGGCTCAATAGCTGGTGCAAAAACCCGAACAAAATCCGAATATGGGTTTAACAAGAGGTAATAAATGCCAATCCACAAATCACACATCTCTAAGTGACCCCTCGGGCTCACAGTGTGGCTCTGACTAACTGTAATTGCCTTTTTGGGCAATCGGCGGCACCTGTTTCAGCCACCGAATATTGCACGCTCACCCGATCATCAAGTTGTGCGGTTTACAGTTATAGACTACATGCACCATGCTCACAAAAAAAATTCAAGCTTATCGGTTAAATCCCAACAGCAGAGGGATCTTATCTTGTGTTGCTATACCCTTTTGCTTTGCGTGCGTGGAGACTGTACTCAAAGGACAACGAGCATCAGATATCTGCGTTCAATCGCTTCTGGGAACCGCTTGCGTATCCACTCTTCTTCCCTCATGGCGAGCTCGGCTGGGGCCTTGCTGCCAACGCTGAGGTTGTCACTGACTCAGTCGTCGACGACTCTAGCTCCGACCAGCTGTGGCATTACCGCCTTCGCATGCTGCACGAACCTCGCTTCCAGATCTTTGGCCAGCTGGCGAACGAATATCTCTGCGACATGTTTATGCGAAACATCGAGACTCGCCTATCTTTTATCCGCAAGTCGCAGCTGGACAACCGACAGCGCGATGCTGACCTCATGGGCGTCGACTTCGTACCCGAGACTGAGAACATCTTCCTCCCAGAATCGTTCCTTGGATCCAATGCTTGGCGTTCAGTGCAGATTGCCGACTCGCTCACCATTGCTGCCAACACTGGCCCTCCAACGTACTACATAACAATGACATGCAATCCCGGCTGGCCAGAGATCCGCGAGCGTCTTCGTCCTGGCCAAGAGTGGTTCGATATTCCCATCGTTGTTGCACAAGTGTTCAAGCAGAAGCTTGGCGCCCTCCTTCGCATGCTGAAGACCATGTTCCCTAACGCCGGGAAGTTGGTGAGTGCTTTGTAATTATCGCTGTGTCGTGCTGGTTCTGACGACCCTCACAAAAGATATATGAAGTGTACAACGTCGAGTTCCAGAAACGCGGTCTGCCCCACTGTCACATCCTCGTCAAGTTTGAGAAGGACTGTGTCACGCCAGAGGACATTGACTGTGTCATCTCTGCGGAGATTCCGGACGACCCCGTTGACGCTGAGCTGGTCCGCCGCTTCATGATGCACAATCATCGCGACCGGAGCGGTGCTCTTTATATACCAAAGTACTGCAGTAGGACAAAGCGTCAGCCAGACGGAACAGAGAGCACCGCATTCTGTCGCTTCAATTATCCAAAGCCTCTGCAAGACCGGACCACAATCAGCTTCGATGGCTGCGTCGAGTACCGCCGGAGAAAGGAAGGCGACGAATGGGTGGTCCCGTACTGTCTTCCTCTTCTGCGCGTGCTCGAGTGTCACATCAACTTTGAGGCTGCAAACTCTTCCCAGCTCTTTCAGTATTTGTTCAAGTACGTTCACAAAGGTGTGTGCAACTATTGCTCATTTACAACCGTCAACGGCAGCTGATATTCATCTTTTGTAGGTGTAGACCGAGCCCTCGTGCAGTTACGCCCCGACGGCACAGAGGTCACAGACGAAATAGAAGACTACTGGCGGGCGCGCTATCTTTCAGCTGGTGAAGCAGCATGGCGCATCATGGGCTACCACATTTCGCGCAAGACTCCGAGCGTTACTTGCCTCCCAGTCCATGTTCCGACGTCGCGCAAACACCATCAGTATGGCCGCAGCCGCAAGGGAACCAGCACGCTCTCAGCACTTGACCGGTATTTCTGCAGGCCCGAGGGCAATTTTCTATGGAATGGAGAAGAGCGCAGCTTCGCCGAGATCACTTATGCCGACTACTACACAATGTTCCGATTCGAGTCGACAACAGAGCGCAACTTGGCCAATCACCGAAGGCTCGCGCACACGATGTTTGCGGAGTGTGACATTCCAGCTGGGCAAAATGCTCGCATCGTCGTCCCTCGCACAGAGGGCCACATCCACTACGCGTGACTCCAGCCCGTCCGACCGTCGGATGGCGAAAGGTTCTACCTCCGTGCAATCCTTGCTGCACGCCCTGTTGCCTCTTTTGAGGATGCTCTGCATGCTGATGGTGTCCGCTACGACACATACCAACAAGCCGCAGAGGCGCTTGGGCTCTTTGCAAACGAGCGAGAGGCTGAGCTGGCTCTTCAAGAGGCTGTATCCTCTCTGCGCACTCCAGCTGAGCTCTGCTTGCTCTTCGTGCACATCCTCGTCCACGACACGGGCCAGATTCGCTTACCACTGAAGCTGTGGGAGATGTTCAGTGTGCAAATGAGCTTGGATTATTTTTTCAGGAACCATGGCGACGCGCTGCAAGATATAAGCCGCTACCTCGAGGAGCATGGTCGCACCCTTGCAGACTTCAACCTCCCCAACCCAACCTTGCGCACCGACGAGGTCACTCACGAGTTTGAGCGCTGGGTTCCCCATGCTGAAGCATTGGCACGAGCTGCAGAGCTTGCAAATGGCCGCTTTACCGCTGAGCAGGCAGTCATCTTCAACAAGGTTGTTGATGCTATCGACAACGACAAACCGCTCAGGATCTACATCGACGGGAAAGCTGGTCGCGGCAAGACCTTCCTCATCAACGCGATCTGCTGCTTTGTGCGCTCAAGACACGAGCTCGTCCTTCTGATGGCAACTTCGGCTTTTGCAGCCCTACTCTATGAAGGCAGAAGAACAACGCACTCGACGTTCAAGGTATGCTTCTGTCATGCTGCAGTAAATTTCAGACAAGCTTACTTCTGCTGTGACTTAGGTTCCAGTCGTCGAGCACCATGAGTTGCTGCGCTCGCCTATCGAGGCCGGTGACTCGCGTGCAAAACTCATATGCGCGGCCAAAGTCATTGTATGGGACGAAGCGCCCATGGCCAATCGCGCCGTCCTCGCATGTGTCGAAGAGACTTGCCGGCGTGCAACTGGCAGTGATTTGCCCTTCGGAGGGAAGATTGTCATCTTGGCCGGCGATTTCAGGCAGACATGCCCGGTTGTCCGAAAGGGAACGCGCGCACAAGTCATCAATGCTTCCATCCGACAATCTCCTCTCTGGGACCTCTTCCACATCCGACGCTTGACGATTCCCATCCGCAATGCCGAAGACCTCGAGTTTGCCAGCTGGGTTGACTCAATTGGGGATGGCGCAGGTCCCAAAGTGTCCATGGATTTTCTGCGCAAAGTCGCGACTGAGCAAGACATGATTGACTTTGTCTTCCCGCAGAACGTCATTGACTACCCTGGGTCGTGCCTCAAACGGTCCATTCTTTGCCCCACCAACCGCCAGATCAATGCGTACAACGAGCAGATCCTACAGCGGGTCAACGGCATTTCCAAGTCGTACATGGCTGCGGACCGCATCAAGGAGCACGTCGACACCGAATTCGAAACTGAGCAACCCAGCTTGGACTATGCAGCCAAGGCACACTTACCTGGCATGCCGGCGCACACTGTTGTTGTCAAGACCAACGGTCACACGGTGTTTATCGCCTTCTCCGGAACTTTTCCATTGACCGGGGCCTCGTCAAGAATGTTCGCTGTGTTGTCAAGGCGGTAGGAGAGCGCTTGATCACTATCCGTGTGCTCCGCGACATTCCTGGAGGTGGTGTTGAGCATCCCGAAGACATCCTCATTCCCAGGATCACGTTCGAGACCTACCTCCCAAAGACGCAGCTCACGCTCCAGCGCCGTCAGTTTCCCTTGGCGCCCGCATATGCAACCACGTTCAATGGCTGCCAGGGACTGACACTGGACATGATCGCCGTCGACCTCTTGGTCCCCGTTTTTTCTCATGGGCAGCTATACACTGCCGTGTCTCGCGTTGGTCATCGTGATAGAATAGTGGTCAGACTTCCTGGCGGCTGCACGCATGCTGCTAACGTTACTTACATGGAGATACTTTTGTAATTCGTGCCTCCTATACCACATCCTCATTTCCAATTCAACCGGAGCGAAGCGAAGGTTCAGCTTGTTCCTAGTAATCGTCCCCATACTCGCCTCGCGACACGTGTCGCGAGGCTGCTCCCGCCTACATTCAACACGGCGCCGCATTATTTTCAGCCGAGTTTCTACAGGGAGGTCTTTATGTTTGTGGCCACCCCCCGCAAAGGTGTCAGTGACTGCCGCAAATCAAGTGGGGCGATAACGGAGTGAACGATTATACTTGTCAATGACTAGGAGGCAACATGGGCTCGTCCAACCAAGAACCAAGTGAACAGAAACGGCCAGGAAAGCATCATGGTACGAAGTACCTACTGATAGATAGTGAGGATAGATAGCACAGACCTGTATGTATGTGTATGATAGGGTGATGCGAGCGAGGAATGGCGAGCCTGGCACAGCCTATGGAGTTTGCGGATCCTACGAATCTTCAATGTCGTCCTCCGCATCAAGCGAGAGGCCCTCCTCGATCTGCCGTGCGCGTTCCAACAGCTCTACTATCCGCGCCCGCCGACAAGCCGATTTAATCCACGGCATCTGCAAACAGCGGTTTAGCACAGCGAGTTGGTCGCATCACCTGCCTGGACGCACCTGCAGCATGTGAGCGGCTGTCGGCCGCGACGCTGGCGGGTCCGAGCATTTCCTCAAGAAGTCCTGTAAGGCACTCGAGCAGTTTTGCGCGCGCTGGAGCGGCGGCCATCGCGTCGACAGCTGCTTAGTCCGCTCGAAGGGCGGCTCGGACTCCATGAGCTCCCACACTGTCGCGCCCAGAGACCAAACGTCCACACGCATTGGGTCATACGGGCCGCTGCAAGGTATAAGCATCGACTGTCGCACAACCAGTATGTCTTCACCTGTTGATCTCCGCGGCGCGCCAATACGCGACACCGACGATGTCGCGGCAAACAATCGGTTCACCATCGGTCTGCTTGACAGCATGAGAGAAGTCCGCTATCAATGTATCAGCAGGAACAAAAAGCATTGAAGAGTGGGGAGCGCACCAAGCTTGACGACACCTTGGTTATTCAACAGTAGATTATCCGAGCGCACATCACGGTGTGCGATGCCCATGCTCTCAAGATACTTCAACGCCTCAAGCGTCTGCAAAACCAGCAGTTATCAGTACCTACGCGCACAGCATCTCAAACAGGCGACTCACATCGGCCGCAAACCTCGCGACAACTCCCTCTTCAAGCGCAAACTCCTCGTCCGTGTCGCCCATCTCACCGCACAGGCCGACCAGGTCCGCCAGCGAGCGCACCATGAGCTCCATGCGTATCCACAGCGAGTCCTCAACGAAGTACAGCGCGTCCATGCCGAGGACGTGCTCGTGGCGCATGCGGCCGATGTACACGAGCTCGTGCTTGAGCATCGCCATCTTGGGCGACACTTTGACCGCGCGCAGGTGGCCGAACTCGTCGAACACGCCCGGCGTCGATGCCTTGGACGCCGCGGACGCCGGCGTGAGCGGCGCAGCGATGTACAGCGGCGCGATTTTCAGCGCGCACGGCGGGCCGCCCTGGTTCGCCGCGTAGACGTCGCCGTACTGGCCCTGCGCAACGAGCACAAGCTCGCCGAACAGCTCGCGCGCGTCCGTGTTGAGGTGGATGAGCTCGCGTAGCGGCTCGAGCTCTGCAGGAAGATAGACGGGATGCTTTTCGCTCGCGGGGCTACCCTGGAGCCAAGGTGCGGGCGGCGCGACCGACAGAGTCGCAGTTGGTTGAGCAGAGACAGGAGGGAGTCCTTGGTGCTGTTGCATGGGCGTCGCATCCGAGGGGCGGGACGAGGTGGCAGTAGTATCCACGCGCAACGTCGGGACATCGTTCCGCATTGGAGTAGCAGGCAACAGGTCGCGGGGCGCAGGCGGGGGAGGCGGAGGACCGGTGGGCGGCGGGTGCGCGGGCGGCGGCAACTGCTTCGTCCGCGCATACTGCTGCGGCGACTCGCCCGGCGTCGTCGTCGAGTCGTCGCCGTTCCCATTCAGCCACGAGTCCAGTACGGACTCTGCAGACACCATGTCATTGTCATCGTCCTGCTCGGCTAGCCGCACAGGCGAGTCATCCTCTTCCGCCTCGTCAGTCTCGCCCGACAACCACTCGTCCAACGCCGTCGGAGAATCGATGGTCGACTTCTGGCGACTATGCTGTTGCGCTTGTTGCTTCTCCTGCGGCGGCGGCTGGGCAGGAGGCTGCGTGAGCGGTATCTGCGGCACGGGTTTCCGCTTCACGCTGGACGCAGAGTCCGTCCGTCCATGATGAGGGCTCGCCGTGGCCGACACGGTAGCTGCAGGCCGCGTCGTCGACGGTGACGGAGGCAGGTGCGTGCTAACCAGCTGCGACAATATAGCAGTCGTAGGCGACTTGGCTGGAGACCGACCATTGGCCATGTCGCGCGGGTCGGGCGAGCGCTGGACTTTCGCCTGCAACCGCTCGTCGGACACATCCACACCAAGCTTGAGCGGCGGCGGACGGTGGCCCATAGTCGGACTCAATGCGCGAGCCGGCTGCGGAGGCGGCGTCGGCGCAGAAGTCGGCGCGGTCGACGGACGGCTCGACGCTGGTGCAGTAACGGGACTCTGCCTGCCAGGGGTATCGGCAGTAGCAGGCCGGCCTGAGCCAGCATTGGACAAAGCGGCCACGCGCGCGGGCAGCGCATTCGCAGGGCTCGAGGGCCGACTCGACGACGACGAGTTGCTCAGCACAGCGACGCGCGGCGGGAGCGCGTTTGCCGGGCTGTTGCGACCGCTCGCCGGGCTGCCCACGCGCGGGGGTGGAGTCCCGTCCCTCGGCGTGGCGGGGCTGTTCCTCCCACTGCTGGGAGACCGGACCTCCGTCGCGACGGCGCGCTTGGCGACCGAGACGACCGCGATGGTCGCGTCCTTGATGGGCGGCGCGGGACTCGGCGGCTCGCTCGCGACGGGCGACGCCTGGAGGTCTGAAAAGTCCATCGAGAGCGGCGACATCGTGGACTGGATGGGCGGGGTCGGCGTGTTGCGCACAGGCGGCGTCCCGGCTTTCGGGCTGTCGCGCGTTGATGGTGGCGTAGTCGAGCCAGATGCAAAGGGCGACCGCGACCGCGCAATAGGGCTGAGCGGCGAGCCCACCTTCGGTTCCGCAAGCGGAGGCGGCATGGGGAAGTCGCCGAGACTGAACGCTGCAGTGCTCAGCGCGCTGTTAGCGGGCGGCGTAGAAGCGGCGAGATTCGTCATGAGCGGGCTGAGGGTGTTATTCGATAGTTGATGCGGGCCCGGGGTGCTTGCATTGCTGCTCGGCCCGCCTGCACTAGGAAGACCCGGGCTGTTACCACCGCTCATGGCACTGAAGAGTCCTGGACTGTCCGGCAGCATACTGGGCGGCCGCTCTACGATCACAGGCGGTTTTGGCCGCGTCTGTGGTTGAGGATCGGATGAAAGAGAAAGGAGGGTGTCGGAGCGAGTGAGGAAAAGAGAGCGTCGGTGAAATCAAAGTCGCCAAGACCGCCGTCCTGGTGAATAGATAACCGCGGCGGGAGCGCAGGGAGCTTGAACGAGGGCATGGCCCCGACAGCGTCATGAGAGGCATCATCATCCTCCTCTTCATCGTCTTCATCCTCCTCCTCCTCGGACCGGTCGTCCTCGTCCGACCCATCGTCGTCGTCGTCGCGACGACGAGAAGCGGACTGCGCATCATCGGCCACATCATCGTCATCTTCACCGAGTAGCCTGGTCACGTCAATGACCGCCGACTCGTCGCTGGCCTGCTGTTCATGCACAGGCGGCGGAGCAGTGGCCTCTGGCGGTGGTTGAGGGATGGGCCGGTCTGGTGGGGACGTGCGAGCGTTCTGTTGTCGCGAGTCTGAGGCCGTGGGCTGTTGGTACGAGCCGTTCATGGTGACACCCGCAGAATACGACGGCGGCGGCGAGGCAATTTGCGCACTTTCCGTCGAGTCGGACTGGATGTGCATCGGGCTGGTGCGGATGGGCGCGGGCTGCGGAGTGCCTACTCTGCGAGCTGGTGATGCGGGGCGGCTGTTGGGCTGGTAGGGGAAGCCATTGGCCGCAGGCAGACCAGGGTGTGAAAGGACGGGCGAGTAGTGCTGTGAGCCCGAGCCCGAGCCGTGCCCGTGCCCATGTTGCGAGCGCGAGTGGGTGTCGTCGGTCATGGGAAGCGATCCTTGACGCTCTGGGTTGCGGAAGGCCGGCCGGCCGTTGAGACTGGCGGCCGGTGACGACGGGTTGGAGGAATTCTGCTGCTGCTGCTGCTGTTGGAGCCGCCGCTGGTGCATTTGCAAAATCTCTGCGTCCGACAGACCCTGGGCCGCCAGGGACTCTGCCCACGACTGCGGCATGCCTGAAAAGTCCTCGGTGACATGGACATGGTGCTGTGGCCGCCGGCGTCAGTTGCGAACGGAGCGATGGACTGGGCTGCGCACCTGGAAGCCCCACGGCTTGGAAATGTCGGGGTCCTCCTGCGGTGGCGGGGGCTACTGGTCTGGGGCTCCGGGCGACCTCCTCGCGCAGCGCCGACATGGTGCTGGCCGTATTCGATGCCTGGCGAGCGAAGGGCTTGCGGCTGAGCGAGGTGAGCTTCATGAAGCTCTTGCGGATGCCCTCGCCGCGCGGCCGCGGCGACAGCGACAGGGCCTCGTCGTGGTGGGCGTGGGGGCTGGGCGTAGTACTGCGGCTGGTAGGCGGCCGAGGAGGAGTAGTTGGGCACGCTGAGCGACTGCTGGGCGTAGCCGGCGCCTGCGGGCGAGTCTGGCTGTGGGTAGGCCGGGTGCGAGTGCGCGTGCAGGTTGTCGGTCGACGCGGCCTGGTGCAGCGAGGTGCTCGAGGCCGACGCCTGGAACGAGCGGTAGGTGCCAAACGAGTCCTTGGGCGGCACGGGCGGCGGCTTCCCCCTCCGCCGGGCAGCTTGAAGACCTTGAGCGAGCTGAAGCGCTGCTTGGACCCGTCCATCGCTACCGGTCGATTCCAGCGTCCAGCGTAGACTCAGAGGCCGTCGACGGCGACAACGAAACGATCCCGGATGGAATTGAGGCCGGATGCATCTCTTCTCCGCTCCCCGTTCTCTTTCTCTCTCCCACCCACAACTTGGCTTTCTTTGATTTCCATCCAGGACTGCAGACGCCAGAAGCCTTCTCATGTCTCCTTCTTCCACCAGCGCCCAACACTGCCCGTCTCTCCCCCATCTAGGCGCGCGGCAAGCCTCGGATTTGGCACTCTACATTCATACTACACACGTCTTTAGCTGCTCATATCTACACGAACCCAAGAGACTATAGTACTGTATGTAAACATGACCCAGCCCCGGTGTCGTGATCGTCCTCGGCCTCATCGAGTGATCCCATCGGCCTCCTCTAGGCGGTGCTATCGCCGCGGACTATTTCTTGATGCAACCATCCTGAGCCTCCGGCTCTTCGCTGCTGTGCCATCTTGTCCCGATGTCTGTGCGCATGCGACCCACTGCCGGCTACGCTCCCTCTCTCTCTGCGCCGGCGCCACTTCCATGCATTCAGCGGCGACCCCACTCAGGTGTACACTCCTATGACGGGAGGACGTCAAATCCTGATTGCAACCCTGAGATATGTCCTCAGTTGCGCCTGGTTTGCGAGTTCTGTACAGCGCCTTCCAACGACTTCCACATGCTGCTTCTGATGCCTGCTCGTACGAGTTCCGTGAGGAGAACTGCTTAGCTTAGTCATCATCTGCTTTCTCCTGTCTTCGGGTTCAGATACAACATTGGGCGTCTAGGTACCGGTATGCACAGCGGCGATGATTCCTGTCTACAATTGCGACTGAGCCAGACTCGCGACGGCGGCGTCCAACTTCCTCAGATCTTTCTCGGAGATCGTTATGCTGCCCGCCGCCCTGTTCTGCTGCGTCCTCTGCACTGCACTGCAGCCACACAGCGTGACACTTCACCGCCAACCTCAGCGAATACTCACGACGATCCAGGAATGGGATGCCATGCTCTCCCCCACGCGATCGACGCCTGTCATACTAATCCGCTGCGTCAGATTTCCTCTTTGCGTTCGGCGGTGCGGGATCTCAGCTGCACAGACCTAGACCTAATACGCTACGGTGATCCCCTTCTTACGCGCGAACTCGTTGAACGCGTCCACGACGGGCTTGTACTCCTGCTGTGCTTGCAAATTTCACCGTCAACCGCGCTGCTGCCCATTGAAGGTGCAACCATGACCTCTTTCTGCAGTTCGTGGTGCTGGAAACGCATGTCGCCTTCCTTCAGTGCGCCGAAGTTCAGACCTGAGTTGGTCAGGAGGCCCTGTGCGATTGGACTCTGTGCGGAGATCAGCGCTGTTCGGCCCATGGCCAGCAAACGTAGTACGTAGGCATATGCGACGACCACGGCCCCCAGCTCCTTCGCTGCCTTGATGACTGCCCTCAACAAACCCACAAAGAGCTCGTCGACGTACCGACCTGGATCTCAGGCGGGTAGTGGACGGTTGGATCTCCACAGCGGCACTGGGGCGGACCTACAGCATGCCAGCAAGTTGTGTGAGTCGCTCTCGCGCCCTCTCACGCGTCAGGCTCACAGCATGCGCGCGACGCAGATCGTCCTCCGTCACCCGATATAGTTGAACTTGCCCTCTTTGATGAGCTGCGCGAGCACCTTGATCTGGTCCTACAAGCGGAAATTCCATTCTGGTGAGCCCATGCGCCGGCGGACGTTCTCACGTCGATAGGGACCGATCGATCGAGGCGCGCCGGCTGGTAGAGGTCCAGGCGCTTCGTGCGCCGAGCTTCGCGACAACGGTTTTCTCGCCATCGAATGGTCCGAATCAGCGCGGTTGAGTCTCTGCGACCTGGCTACACTGCCCACATACTGTACAGTACGCTTTCTCCATGAGATTCGCTCAGATAGAATTCTCACGGTTTATCTCAAACGATCCTTACGCCGCGCTCCCCAGATTGCCATCTCAATGATTATGAACTACGAATGTTGCCTGGCGTCGGGCATCCAGAAGCTCATTCGACTTAATGAGTACCGATTGGCAAGTCTCGGGGCCCTACTCTGGCCAGCCACCTAAACGTCTACCATACATTTGGAACACGGCTCGGACGGCCAGACGCTCAGGAGCTGCAGGTCAGGATGCCGTCGGTGTTCCCGATGCAGGTGTCTGCGAAGGAAATTTGGTCAATCAGGTCGAACTGCATCGCGCAAGGGAAATAAGTTGAGCGCTCACTGAGATCGAAGGACGCGGTGTCCGTGCCACCGTTGGTGCGCGTGCAGGTGCAGGTGAGCGCGGTTCCCGCGAGGCTGCAGCCGCTGCAAGACTGCATGGCGCCGCCGCTGCCAACTCATGAGTGGGGGAGACAACGGCCCAGTCTGTGAGGATGACTTACTTGACCTGGCAGACAAACTCGCCGTTGACGTTGGCGAGGCAGTCGCTGAGCGGGAAGACCTGGTTGCCGTTGTTGCCTCCGCCCTCGTTGGTGCAGGTGGCGTCGAGGGCAAGGTTCGAGCCGGAGCCACTGAGGTGAATGTTGGTGCAAGACTGGCCGAAGCCGGAGTCAGCAACGACACCGACGAGGAGGACGCTGAGAGCGAGGAAAGCGCTGGTGAACTGCATGTCGGGCTGATTGACTCTCAGTGCGATGAGGACTTTGACCTCTTCGCTTGTCGTCTTTTATACCAGTTGGAGGCGCATATGAGGGATAATAATACCTTCGAGTGCGGCCAGTGCTCACCGAGAGGCCTACGCTGACTCGTACGAGACGCCGACGGCTTTCCTACAGTGAGAAACTACAGTGGCTACTGCGGCACGTGTGAAGATTCACGTGATCCGCAGGGGAATCATGGCCGAAAGCGAAGTCTGCACCTGAAGCCGTTCCCCTCGGCTCCAGGGTTGTTCTCAGGTCGTCTGCGGCCACTGGCCGCGTGTTCAGTTCAACGTTCACCCCGGAGAGAAAGCATGTATACTCTGGGTGTGATCCATGCACTTATATCGGTTACTAGTTGAACTTCCCTCAGAGCGTTGAAACGTAGCTATCGAAATGCGATGAAAAGCAAGTATATGGGTTTGGGGCTCTTGCACTTCGAAGTGATTCGAAGGCGATTCTCAGGAATAAGCGCTCCAATAATAGAAATGAATTGAAAGCACAGAGGTGGCCGTCGCCGTGAATCTCACTGTGAATCGTCTGATCCATTGAGCGTTCGGCAGCAATTCGCCAGCCTCGGTTGAGCCCTCAAACTACTCCAGGCTACTCGGAACTCAATTTAATCAGAAAAATCTGGACAGAATATGATTTAGAATGAGGGCCCCGACGCTCTACGCTGTCACTTTCTCATGAGCGCCTGGGTCACGACGGTCTTGCCTGCCCGTCTTTTCCTTCTTGAGTCGACTCGGTCCTGCACGCAGGCGCCGTCTAATTATGATTCAATGTGATATTAAGCAGGTCGTTGAATTAAACAGCATGATAGTCTCTGTTTATCTGCTACATACACTCGAGTCTCGGTCCTGCCTATCCCAATGGCTCTTATTCCAGGGAATGTTGGTTTCTGGGCGTCACTTAGTAATCCCGCCGCAGTCATATTTGTCGTGAAGCCGTGCGCCCTCTGAATAAAGATTCTAATACTTCTCAGGCTGAAAATGTCGATGATAGACCTCAGCACTGACCACATCGCTTTCGCTGACCATTTGCTTTGCCGACAGCGTCACCACGCCTTTTCACAGATCTCAAAAGGAAGCGAGGGCTGAGATAAGCAGATTTTTCTTTATTCTTGGTTCACATATTACAAACTATTTGTAACTGTAGCGCTTTGACCGAAAATCAGCACGGCGTCTGTCTGTCATGTGATCACGTTTCTTTCGAGATTCCGCTTTGCTCCCGGCCTCCGTTTTCCTCACGCGCGCGCTCTGCACGGCAACCACGACCAACCAGCCGCACGCGCCGCTCAAGGACGACCTCTGAGGGCTCCTCGCACGCGTTGAAGCCGCCCGACTGCTTTCCGGTGTCGCGCTCCTTCCACCCGTCCGACTGCCCACGCGTCTGACTGCCCACGGCCTGCTCCCCCACCCGCACTCTCCCTTCGCCGCCCACACTTATTTAGTGCCGCACTCTCCCTTCCTCCCCACCGCACACGCCGCGCACTGCCCACTGTGTGAACTGTTCACTCAGTGACTACATCTTGGAAGAAACGTAACGCACAGACGGGCAATTCTTTGAAGAAGGGGTGATTGACGCGGCTGGAATTAGGACAACGCGTTTAATAACGAGCAGCAGTGACCCGCAACGATTTCTTGCCATCGAATGGTCCGAGTGACGGTTGAGTTGCTGCGAGCTGGCACACTGCCCAGATAGGTCTTCGCATATAGTACGCTCTCTCCAGGGGCTTTCATAACGATCTCAGGGAGAACCCTACCAAAGGAACCTTACGCCGCGCTCCCCAGATTGCTATATCAACGACTCTGAGCTGCCGTCGGGACTCCTCGTTCGATGTAATGAGTACCAATTGGCAAATCTCGGGGCCCTACTCTGGCCAGCCACTCAAACGTCTACATTACATTTGGAACACGGCTCGGACAGCTAGACGCTCAGGAGCTACAGGTCAGGATGCCGTCGGTGTTCCCGATGCAAGTGTCTGCGAAAGAGATTTGGTCAATCAGGTCGAACTGCATCGCGCAAGGGAGCGCTCACTGAGATCGAAGGACGCGGTGTCCGTGCCGCCGTTGGTGCGCGTGCAGGTGCAGGTGAGCGCGGTTCCGCGAGGCTGCAGCCGTTGCAAGACTGCATGGCGCCACCGCTGCCAGCTCATGAGTGGGGGAGACAACGGCCCAGTCTGTGAGGATGACTTACTTGACCTGGCAGACAAACTCGCCGTTGACGTTGGCGAGGCAGTCGCTGAGCGGGAAGACCTGGTTGCCGTTGTTGCCTCCGCCCTCGTTGGTGCAGGTGGCGTCGAGGGCAAGGTTCGACCCGGAGCCACTGAGGTGAATGTTGGTGCAAGACTGGCCGAAGCCGGAGTCAGCAACGACACCGACGAGGAGGACGCTGAGAGCGAGGAAAGCGCTGGTGAACTGCATGTCGGGCTGACTCTGAGTGCGATGAGGATTTTGACCTCTTCCCTGGTCGTCTTTTATACCAGTTGAAGGCGCATATGAGGGATAATAATACCCTTGAGTGCGGCCAGTGCTCACCGAAAGGTCTACGCTGACTCGTACGAGACGCCGACGGCTTTCCTACAGTGAGAAACTACAGTGGCTATTGCGGCACCTGTATAGATCCACGTGATCCGGAGGGGAATCATGGCCGTAAGTGAAGTTTGCACTTGAAGCCGTTCCCCTGGGCTCCAGCATTATTCTTAGTTCAATCCGCAGCTACTGGCCGCGTGTTCAACCCAGGAGAAACAGCAGGTACTCTGTGCACTCTATGCTCCATACGGTCTTAATATCTTACAGTACTTATATCAGTTGAACTTTCACAGTAGTGAAAAAAATGCGACACAGTCACGTAGATGGGCTTAGTGCTCTCGCTCTTGAAGAGATTCGAAGGGGGTTCTATTAAGGAATAAGCGTTCCCATGATAAACATGGATAGAGACCACAGAGGTGGCCGTCGCCGTGAATCTCACGGTGAATCGTCTGATGCATCGAGAGTATTTGTGAATGTAGCGCTCTGATTCAAAAATGGTATTACTTCCAACGTAGACGCTGAAAGAGCGCTCAACTCAGGTATTCGATGCCCGAGCGGGCTTCCGGATCCGCTGAACGTGACCTGCAGTGGGTCAGGGCCCTCGGGCTGCGCACGGAAGATAGCATCTCGTCGCGTTTGACTTGGACTCGTCGCGTTCGACTCGGCGGAAGCGTCGCCTGCATCTTCTCAAGAGATGATCACTGACAGAATATAAAACAGTCCCGCTCACACTGAATGACACTGGGTCATAGCGATTGGCGGTTGTGCTCTATGGCACGCCCGTTAGAAGCCCCAGACATCACAACTTTCCATAGGCTTGCGGTTGCTGCACACCGGCAACGGTCTTATATAATGATAAAGTGTCAACCTGAATGCCTAGTCTACGGGGTCGGTAGCATCTGCGGGGCCCGGGTTGTAGACGAGCTTGTCGACACCGACCTGGGCGGACTCGCCAACGATCTTGATGGTATGTTGTCCGACGGGGTGGCCGTGCGAGCTGAGTCCGCGCTGTCAAAGTAATCGCCTTCAGTCTACAGCTGGACATCGACGGCCTTTAGATTGAAACTCACAATGTTGTACTGGTTCGTCGCAACGGGGTTCACGAGCTCGAATTCACCGATGCTCTCGTCGTCAAAGGTGAACGACCATATTCCCATTTCGTTGGCGGGGATGACGAAGTAGACGGAGGCGCCGCTTCCAACGAAGGAGATTTCGGCGCGGGCGTTCTATGAGAAGTCAGTCAAGCACGCCAGCGGAAGTTATGAGAACGGTCTGCGTACAATGGGAAGGCGCTTGTAAGAGCCACCGGATGCCTTGTCGTCAGTGACCGTGAAAGAGCCGAAAGAAAACGTCCAAGCAGGGTCTACGACGACGGTGAGCAGCCTGACATAGCGTGCGGTCGGCCACAGATTACGGACCGGTGTTCTCGATGGTCACAGTGTCGGCCGCGGCGGCGAAACCGAACGCAACAGCTGCGAGGGCGAGAAGGCGCGAGGCGATCATTTGGGAAGAGAATGGGTCATCGTTGGGGACCGCACGGAAGCCTTTATGTACCCAAGAGCCTCGTGTGATGGCAGATGCATCATGTGGTTGTGCTTGTCCGTTGCGAGGATGTTCTTGGAGCTGCAGTGACGGAAAGTCGCCCTCATCCAATTCTGTCGCGAATGGCGTATCCTGGCATGACGACTCCGTTTATGCGTGATTCCGCAGTTCACCATGGTCATGCTGCGCATCACTCGAGTCTGTGCATCTGTCGGGGGATTGAAGTAAAGTAAGCAGTTGACGCTGTTGGGAAGACGGAGATTTGGATGCAGGGCGCATTGTCAGTGCGGCAGGCAGCGAGGAACAACAAGACCGTTTAGACTTGCACATGCTGCATGGTCGTACAGTTGTGGGCGGAAGGATGAGATGTAGAAGTAGGTTGACAGAACTGTTCGCACTGTGGGCACGGCCCACCACTTGTCTGGCGCTCCCGATTGCGCGAGAAGTCGCGTGCACTTCGTTTCGTCACGCAAGAGGATTGATGATGTGTAGGGTGAATCGTGAGTCTGCGGGAAGCGTCAAAGCCATATGGGTACATACCCAATCAGCCTGGGAGCGAGTGCATCGAGTATCGTAGCTTCATGCGCAGTAGATCTACCATGTACGTCCTCAAATAGTTCAGTAGATACACCAGGCGCAGTTATAAACTTACCATATAATACATAGCGGTACTGCGCAAACTGCGCGACATGAGTTGATTGGAGGCTAAGTCCTCATAGGATGATCCAATCAGTCTCCTCAATCGGGGGATGGATCGTGGTGGGGCTTCATCCGCAACAATTTGGCATAGCTGGGACAATTGCACATCGCGCGGGACGAGCGCATACGGCGAGCGAGACCAAGGAATTCTGCTTCGGGAGCATGGCGGATCGCTTGACGGGCGAGAAATAGCGATTTGGCAGCTCTAACACACCCATTGCAGTATGGAGATGCCCCAGAGTCGCGGGGGCGCATGAATCCACAGAAATGAGCAGCATGGCCGGGCGAATCGATACCGCTGTCTGCACCGGGGTGCACACGAAGAGAGTGGTTCGGTTACGGAACTGCACCAATGATTGTAACAGCGCGTTGTTCTGACCCACTCGTCGAGAGCACATAGCGTGGTAGATATGTCACAAGACAGGCAGAACGGCGACAGTAGCGGTGGTACCGCTTCGGTTCATCTTCGTCGACGTGACGCTGTTAGCGGGCGGTCCAGCTTCGAAGGTGCGCGCACGCCTGAGGCCGCAAGACCTAGAACAGTTTTTCGAACCCTTCGCACTGCAACAAGTAAATACTACGACCTCCATGACGCAGTTCAATTTATACAGCGACGGTAAATGGACTGCACCGCGCTAAATGAAGCAGGTAGTCGCTCTCGCTCACCGCTGTGAAAGAATAAAGCAAGTTCAATTTGAAGACAACAAGCAAGCTATCTGCGGCGGAAGGTCAGTGATTTCTGAGCAGCAAAAGCCTGAGGAGAGAGGCATGAAGCGCATACATCTAAAGCTATTAATGGCCAGAGCCAGGGAAGCGGCGCTCGACGATGAGGTTGTCGAGCTCGGCGCGCTCGTTCTCTTCCTTGACGACTTGCTCAATCAACGGCGTCAGGTACGGCACGTCCTGGGCAAACCGTCAGTCGCGGGGCGCAGTCAACGTCATTATGGGAGAGCTCACATGTTCGGGCTTTATCCACTGAGCCTTGGGCAGCTCCATGTGCAGGATATCCTGCTGCTGGGCGCGACGAATGCGGAACGAGCGGTCGTATATCGCCTGCTTGGGCAGCCGGCTGAGCGCCTTGGACACTGTCTCGTTCTCCTCGATGACTGCAACGGCGAGCACGGTTACTCCAGGTCGGGCTAGGGCTGG
The DNA here is from genome assembly GCA_002287115.1 of Auricularia heimuer. Classification (NCBI taxonomy): domain Eukaryota; kingdom Fungi; phylum Basidiomycota; class Agaricomycetes; order Auriculariales; family Auriculariaceae; genus Auricularia; species Auricularia heimuer. The sequence goes on along the minus strand of NEKD01000003.1, from coordinate 1,497,729 downwards.
CTAGTACGCACTCAAATCGTCATACATGAGGCCGTACTTGCGCCAGCCGGCCTGGTCGACGTACCAGGCCGACAGCGGCTTAAGAGCGCGCAGCAGGCCGGGACGCTTCATAATCCATGGCGCGAGCGAGAAGCCGACGACCATCGTGGGCGACGAGGACGGTTACAAGATTTCTAGGTTCGGAACGTTCGGAAAGGGCCGGAGCAGGTCCACGCCGTTCTCGACCAATGACCGTCATCCCTTTTCTTTTCCTCAAAATTTCCTGCCTAGTAACTCTACGTATTCCAACTGACCTCTCACACCACACTTTCTATTTGTCTTGGGTATTTCCCAGAGATTTTGTGCTCATCTAGCGGCGCTTTTCGTCGACCGCCGCTCTTCGTGTTCAAAGTATATCAACACCGAGTTTTGGCCTTCTCGTGCGCAGCCGCCAAACACCACAAACTCAGCACTGTCCACTGTGAACCCCCTGGAGCATATTGACGAGCTGGCTGATTGTTTGCGATGGCTATGTTCACAGATCGCAGCGGCCTCGACAACACAGTCCCAAGTGCACTTTCTCATGCAGTTACTCCCAAAAAATACCTGGGCAACGTACTATGAAAATCGCTATACAGGATCGGAGAGCATGGCCTTCACTTGGGCCTCCAAATGCGAACATCCTGATAACTCGAAGCTTGAAGTGCCAGTGAGTCGGGCCGCGGAACTGCAAAAACACCATAAAAGTACAATTACAAACACCATGGTCCTATACAGACAGATTGAGCAGATGAGCGCTGTGAATGTGACGATTCGCAAGCAAAACAAAAAAGCAAAGCAAGAAAGCGTTCGGGTCCGCGAAGTCCCACGTGTGCACGCGAATTACGCGTGCTTGAAGAAAGTGGTGATCTTCGCATTCCCCTTCTCCTTGCCAGCCACGACCACCTTCTTGCGTGGCGACACCTTGCCGGTAGGTTTTGGTCTCTTCTTGGTGGGCGTTGCGAGGACGTCGGCATCGTCGCTGTCGCGCTTGCGTTTGGACGACGTGGGCTGAGGGGGCGGCGACGAGAGTATTTCGATAACGTCCGAATCGTGCAGGGTTGTACTAGTTGCGGGCGGCGAGGAAGGTATCTCGATCACGTCGCCTTTGGAGGATGAAGCTTGAGATTGCGAGGAGTCGGATATTTCGATGATCTCGGGTTCTGGAGGTTCGTCTGTGTTCTGTGGAAGGAGGATGTCGCCGGGTTGGAGTTTGGGCGGAGGAGGAGGTTTCGAAGGGGAACCTGCCGCCTTCTTTTGGCCTACACGCGCGAACGAGGCCCTGATGCCATCCTTCCGCTGGGAGATAGGCTGTACATAGGAAGGCGAGTCCGTCCCCACTTTGCCGACCTCCGTCGGGACCTGGTAGCTTTACGCACAGGGTGAGCCTCGCACAGTCGCACTGCTGATGAGGGATACGCACCATTCAAGATCAGGTCCGTCGTACGGCTTGACAAGACGTATCACGTCCGTCGACCAGCCGAGATCCCCATTCAGCCAAGTCTCGACGTCCTCCTCGCGGTGCAGAATAAGCGGCATCCTGTCATGCAGCCAATCCAGCTGCTTATTCGCGGCAACGGTGACAATGGCAAACGTCCAGAGCTCCGGGCCCTTGCCGTCTTCCAGTGTGACGTGATCCCACAGTCCAGCCAGCAGCATGCAGCGTTTGGGATCCTTGTGTCGGATAAAGTGCGGGAGCTTGACGCCTGGGTCCTTGGCGTGCCACTCGAAGTAGCCGTCGACGGGCACGACACAGCGCTTGTGCTTCTTGAGTGCGTTCCACATGCCGGCGTCCTTTTCAAGAAGGGCCTCCCCGCGGGCGTTAAAGGTCTTCATCTCGCTGTTGGGCGCGTCGAAGCGGGTCCAGTGCGGCACGACACCCCAGCGCATCGTTTGAAGCACGAGGCGGCTGGGCGCGCGTTCCTTGGTGGAGGCAGAGTCTGAGGGAGCGGGCGAGGGCCTGTCGCGGCGCAGGACGGGTGCGTTGGAGCGCGGCGCGATGTTGTGCCTGGCAGCACTGAGCAATGAGCGCAGCAGCGCGCGCACGCGACGGACCTGGGCTGGAAATTATCGCGGTCTATCCACTCCTCCGGCTGTTCGTGGTACGCGTAGTCGACGTTCGCGGCGAGGTGGCCTCTATTGAGCGCGAAGCGGCCGCACATAATAATGATTAACGCCGGCGGCGTCGCGGACGGCGGCAGGAAGCAAGAGCGGTTTCGGACTCCGCCCTCCGAACCTCCGTCGCCGTTCACGTCCGTCGCCGCAATGGAGAACGTCGTCGTGCAGCAGATCATGTCGTCGTGCGTGCACCGGACGCTGCACGCGCACTATTTTAGCCGGTCGTCGAGCCAGGCGTCGCTCGTCATGGCCGACCTGCTCTCGCGCTATCTCGCACTACTCGCCGGCACCTGCGCACGCTACGCAGAGCACGCTGGCCGCACCAACATCAACGCCCACGACGCCGTCAAGGCCCTTGGCGAGCTGGGCGTCCACGTTGACGAGCTGCTCGAATACGGCAACACCGAGGGCCGCGAGATGAACCGATACGCCGTCCAGACGCAACGCAGAACGGACGAGTTGCTCGAGCTCAAGAGTAAGTCGATTGCGCAGCTTTTGGCTGCAATTTCTAACTATTTTGCTAGATTTCTTGCGCGACGGACTGCCCCAGGATCGCTCAGACCGACGCACGATCAGGTACAGACCTATTCCCGCCACCAACGGCGTCGATGCCGAGCCGCTGTCGCCCGTATCGCTCGGCAAGCGCACGCGTTCAGATGTCGAGGACGACGACGACGACGAGCAGGACATGTATGTCGACGACGAGCCTGAGCTGCCCGAGAAGCGCGCCCGTTTGAACGCCTGGACGTCGGAGCCGCCAGACGACATTCCTGCCCACCTACCGCCGTTACCACGTCCAAAGGAGCCCACACCGCCGCCAGAAGAGCTTGCGCCGGCTCCAGCACCAGCACCGCCGGCAGCGCCCGCGCCTGCGCCCAAAGTCGCGTCGCGCAAGTCCACGCCGGCACCCGCACCGCAGGCCGATGCAACACCCGCCCTTGCGCTCGCGTCCACGGGCAGCAGCGCAGACTACCGCTCCTCCATTCCATACGACCACTCCTCGCTCGCCTCCCTGCCAGAATGGCATCTCCCGCCCTCGCCACCCTCATCCCCAAAGCCTGCGTCCAAGTCGACAAGCGCCTCGCACCTGCCGCTGCTCACAGCATACCACTACTTGCTAGCGGACCCATCAGCGGAGGCCGCGACACACCCGCCGTCGACGCCTGCGCGGCACAAGCTCGCGATGGCGCTGCTCGGCACGGACCCTGTGGCCGCGCCGGCGACGGTCTTCGGCGTCGCGGCGTACGGCGTGCGCGAGCGCCGCGCCGAGCAGATGCCCAGCTTTGCGAAGAGCCTCGTCCCGCCGGGCGGCCGCGTCAACCACCCGCCGCCCGCGACGCGCCCCGCCATCCCCGGCATGGGCGTCGGCGTCGACGCGCCGCTGCTCAGCACGCTCGCCGGCCGCAACGTCTCGGTGCGTACATCCATTCATTCCCGCCTTCTCTTTAGTTATCTCTATCCCATTCAGAGCGCGATCATGGAGCGCGTATCGCGCATGGCGCCACCTCCCGTGCAACTGCGGGCAAATGGCCAACCGGTCCTGTATGGCATACCCGTACCAGCACCTTGGTATGTACACTTCATCGTCTGTGGGACCCCACATACTCATCATATGTCCTAGGAATCCCCCAACAGACCCGGCGTTGCAGGACAAAGACTCGAAAGAGCCGGTGCTCACGCCCGCCGAGCTGTGGGCCACCTGGCCCGTCGAGGTGCGCGACTTCGAGGCGCCGCTGCCCGTCCGCAAGAAGAAGGAGCCCCACGCGCCCGCCGTCGCGCGGGCGGGGTCGGTGCATTCATAGATGCCCCGTTTCAGGTGCATTCATAGATGCTTCCACGGGTCAGGTTCATCGTCGCTTACACCAATGCTTTGTGCACCCCGAGTGCGTGATGATGCATGATGCGCCGCGGGCATTTTCTGTACAATAGCAATCGAAAGTTGTTGCTTTGAGGTAACGTCTGGGTTTTGTATGATTACTTACTACTGCGAGACGGTGCGCATGGCTAATGCAGAGTACTGTTGATTCGCAATCTTCATGGGGCGTCGAGGCGACTTGAAGTTGCCCTTACTCATGACAAATCGATCGATTCCTTCCACAAAGAACAATCGCACCGTTATGGCGTTCAGCGCTTCCGATGGAGATCGAAGAATCCCAGCCCACATCGAGATGACGATCGCCGTAGAGAGGAAACATACTGAACGCGTGATTTTGGACGAACAGCATCTCGCTTGAGAGCATGTGGGAACAAGAGTACAGGCAGGCTGCGCGCTAAAAGCTCAGAGTTGAAATGGAAGTAGAGAGAGCACAGATTGGGATGCGGGACAAAAGGAAGTAAGTACGGAAATCAATTGCACGTAACACAAAGTGAGGAAATTCCATGCGCCTGACTAGAGGATAGGGAAGGGAGAAGTCACATCGCCTATGCTCCGAGGGGGTGATGTTCTGAAAGAAGTCGTCGTCTGAGACCGCGCCAGCCTCTGCGACATGGTCGCTAATCGATATGCGGGATCCGTCGAGCCCTTCGACCTCGCAGTAGACCTCTGCTGCAAGGGAGCACAGCGGGAGCACACCGTTGGCGTCAATGTTGATCGGCATATCGCCCATCTGGGTCGTGGTCAGGACGATGCACCTGAGCGGCACGGTGTCGTAGCGCAACTTGGTGCGGATGAAGTCCGGGATGCAATTTCTAGTGGACTGCTCGTTGAACGGCGACCAACGATCTAGGAGCTTGAAGTTGATCTGCTGCAACGCGGGCAATTGCAGAGTATGGAGTGTGTCATCATCCGACGTTAGGGTATGGTATATCGCGCTGCGGTCGATCGTCATGATATCGAAGAGAATCAACGAGACGAGAGCAGGCATGCGGATTCCACCTGCGAAAAAATAAAGGATCCAGTCGAGGTATAGCGAGAGGGAATGGAGCGTGCGGAAGCAGGACGAGTCTAGTAGAGTAGACGTTCGAAGATGAGGGCCCGTGATCTGAAATTTCAGGCCGGTGTTATTGGGAACGGCTCCTTTGATTTCGATACGATCTGGCCAGAGGTTGGTGTCCAGGTGGCAGGGTCCCGATGCATCGCAGGTCAAGTAGAATTCCAGTGCAAAGTCGATTGTGACTTGTGCGAAGAATTTCATGCAGAGTGATCTCAATGGAGCACCGCGTAGGAGGCGAAGAACCGAGTCAATATCGCCAGACAGGCCGTCTGGATCTCGCGTCCATGCAGTCAGCGAGACGTCGCGCAAGCATGGAGGCGGTTGAGTATTAGGCAGCATTGAAAAATCGCAGATGTGACGTAATGAGAGCGATTTGAGATGGGGAAAATGCACGAAAAGGAGGCGTGCATCTACCACAAGTTCAGGCCCGGAGTCGCCCAAGGAGCACATGGAGGCTTCAAAGTATTCCAAGTTATTTGATGTATCGGGTGATGAAGGGAGGCTGAATGTTTCCTCCAAGTAGAGAACTCTAAGCCGTGGTGCAAAGAGCTGCCACCATGAGTCAGGAATCTGAGCACACCCGGTATAGACCATAGAAAGCTTCCTTAACATTGGCGCCGGCGTATTCCAGATGATGTCTTCGTCCACTGTGGTCAGGGCGATGGACATGGATTCAATGCATGGCATGGCTTTCGTAAGAAGATCACGAAGTTTCCACATCCGCTCGTCGCGCGTCCTTGTGCCATATGTGCCGCCCAATGATAGTCGTTCAATAATCAGAGGGGCCGAACCCGTGCGCGATAGGATAGCCTCGAACAGGGAAACAAACGCCCCGTCTCGTGCTCTAGACGGCACATAATTCCAGAGAGTCGGAGCAGCGAGCAGCAGCTTGCGCCAGCCGCGAGAGATATGTGATGCAGTCACTCGGTCGGAGAATTCGAGGTGGTTCAGACAGGCAATGCGCAGCTCGTTGGGAAGAGAAAAGGCAATGCAGGGCGATTTCTCGTTCCAATCTTGGGCAAAATCGGCCACTGCTTGGTGTACCGTGCGTAGGACCGAATTCACCGCAAGCTCAACGGTTGCCGCGCTAGTTGGATCTTAGCCAAACGAAACTCGGCCACAGATGTTGTGACTTGCCTGTGTAGCCCTTCAGAGGCGACTGCCAATGCATCTCTGATAAGTGCATAAATGTCATCCATGGCTGGTGAAGGAAGGTGAGAAATGTGGAAGAAGAAGAGGTGCTTTACGGTCCGGAGCAACCCGGGACCGCTGGCTTGCGCTAAGCGCTCACCGTGCGCACAGCATCATGGGACTTCTCAGTGCTGTCGTCGGCCATGACGAGCCCACGTAGTATTGCGATGGAAGATGGCACCTGACACTAGAACATTATGGCACATATACAGTACATGACATTCGCATCGGAAAACGAAAAAGAAATTCAAGGAAGTAAAGGGAGAAGGAAGTAAAGGGAGAAGTCAAAGTTGGTGATCTTTCAATCTCAGAGCTCAGCGCCATGGTCCGCGTACCACTTGATGAGGTACGCTTTGGCCTCGGCGAACTCGCGCTTAACGCGGGCGAGGAGGGCGGTGATGCGGTCGAGAGCCTCGGCCTCGGAGAACTTGCGGTCGCGGCCGTCGTGCAGCTTGCCGTAGTGCTGCATCTTCTCGCACGAGTTCTGGACCTTGCGCACGCCGAGCGCGCCGCTGGAGCTCTTGAGGAAGTGGCCGAGCTCGCTGAGCTTCTTGAGGTCTTTGGCGGCGCTGAGACCGGGTCGCTATTAGTCAGCCGGCTGCGCAGCGTGTATGCAAAACGGGGAGCACGCACAGAGCAGCGTCCATGTCGGCGAAGGCGGTGGCGACCTGTTCGAAGAAGTCCTTGGTCGTCGAGATGCAGAACTCGTAGCTGCCCTCGTCGTCGAGCTCGAGCAGCTGCTCGAACGTCTCCATGTCGATGATGACGTCCGATGACGACACCTCATCGTCGTCATCGGCGTGGCTCGAGGGCGCCTGTGGCCCGCCCGTCGACGCGGGCGGCGGTAGAGCGACGACAGGCGACGCCGAGTGAGCAACTGGCGCTGGTGCTGGCGGTGGCGGCGGCGGTGGCAGCGCCGGGCTGGCCGTGCGGGGGGCCAGCGAGCTGCGGTCGTGCAGGGCCTGCGCCGAGCTGAAGGGGGAGTGACGGTCCGGTGTTCTAGCTGCGGTGGTGGCTGCCATGGGCGGTAGGTTGAGGTATACAGGTGCAGGTCATGAGTTTGACGGGACGAGCTGAGCTTGAGCAAGTCGGTCGCGGCTTGCTCGGTCACCGGATCCTCTTCGTTTCAGGCCCTCGCCTCCAGACCATATCCTGAACACCGACCCCCATTACCATTCGGTTTCAGTTAGTTTCAGTTATTCTTCGCTATTACTTTTCGTTCTTTCCAATAGCCGAGCACATGCAAGACGATGCCGATGCCGATGGGCGGGTTCCACACAAGGAAACCCGGAATGCGATGCCTCCGTCAGAGGCCGGTGATGGGTGGTAAAGAGACAAGAGACAGAGACAATCGAGACGAGGACGAGTGCACAAGGAACAGGGAGTGTCAAACTTGGAACCAGATTGTAGAAACGGCAAAGAAAGAGAACGTGAGAGCAAAAAGAAACGTGAAAGAGTCGGTACCATGTAAAAAACATAAAGGGGAAACGAAAGTGGGGGAGAGGGATTCAGACTCGGACTATATATCGTCAAGCGTAACCAATCCATCGAGTGCTAATCTATTGCGTCGCCCGCTTAACCATCTGCATTGACAGTCAGGACTCAGATCACTCAGCGCGAAGCGGTCAGAGCTACGCACCTCCTTAGCCCACCGCACGGTCGTCTTGAGGTTGCGTTCGCGGCCCTTGACCTTGAGCGCGCCGGTGATCCAATCCGCCAGCAAGTAGTCCTTGACTTGGCCGTTGGGGAACGCATCGGCAATATCGCCCAGCAGTCCAATGGCGAGCTTCGCCACAGAGTCCGGACGCTCCTCATCCGCAAGCGTGCGCTGAATGAGATCCAGCATCGCCGGCACATGCGGTATCAGTATGTGTTCTAGACGACCGCATCAGTCCTCAGCTCCTCAAAAGTGCGCACACACTCACTTTTCTCGGTCGGCTTCAGTCCCGAGACGATGCCGACGTACGCGTCCAGGATGCCCTCGCGCAACGAGTGGACATAATCCAGCATCTCAAAGTCCAGCTACAATGCCAAACGTGTCAGTACCAACACTCTCCTACACGACTCAAGACACACCGCATTGCTCTGGACCTGGCCAGCTTGCCGCAGAACGCCGACAACAGTATCGAGATACGGCTCGAAATGCGGGCCCGTCGCGAGCGCGATATCTCCAAAGCACGCAAGGATGGGGATCTTGACACTCCTGGCCAGTACGTCACTCCGCAAGTTCTCCAACAGCAGGCCCATGAAGCCACCGGCATAGACCGCGGCGCCCTCGCCCAGAGCGCGCGCGATGTCGCCGACGATGCCAATCGCGACCGTGCACAGCTGCGTGTCCTCGTGCGCGCGCAACGCCGTCTCGAGGAAGGGGATGAACGGCGGGAGGAAGCGCTCAAAGTCGCGCTCCAGCGCGCTCGCGAGCGTGCCAGCGATCAGGAAGCAGTCCTCCACGACCGGGTTGTTCTGCGGCGCGCGCGCGGTGCTCTGCATGAGCTGCAGCACGATCGTCATGATGCGCTCTGCCAGCGGCGCGATTTCGCGCCCGAGGCGGCGCGTGACGCTGATGACGACGCTGGCGAGGTTGCCCTGCAGGTCGTTCCAGTTGTTGCGGTCGTCCGCGCCGAGGAGCTCGCTCTGCACGCTGAGCAGGCTCTCCATGCGGCTGAGCACCGTCATCACGACCGTGCTCACCACTGGCAGCGTGTCGACGGCGGAATGCGACACGAACGCCGTGATGGCCTCGTACGCGCTCGTGCGGAAGTTGTTCTCGTTCGAGTTGCGTTCCGTCACGCGCAGCAGCGCCTCGACGATGCCCTGGAAGTACGGCGAGATGACGCTAGTTGCAGGGGGCGTGTCGCCGTCAGTGTACTGCATGCTCATCTGGTCGCCGAGGTTCATCAGACTCCAGCAGCAGTTGGTCACGATGCGTGGCGAGTCCTCAAGACCCGCGACGAGCGCCATGACGAGCGGCCGCAGGTGCGTGTCCGGCTTGATCGACGCGGTCAACAGGTCGCAGATGCGACCCAGCGTCCACGCCGTCGTGTCTCGCACGTGAATGTCCGGGTCGCGAATCATGTCAATCATAATGGGCAGCGCCTGCTGGACGAGCGGCGCGAGAGCCGCGGGATCAGGGCCGTCAAGAATCGAGCCGAACGCCATGACGGCCGCCTCGCGGAAGTGCCAGTCGGGGTTCTTGATGTTGACCTCGATGAACGGCAGCGCCTGCTGGACGATTGCGTCGCCCACGGCTTGCGCGAGCAGGCCCAGACACGTGCCAGCGGCCATCGAGACGTTCCACTCGTCCTCGTCCGCGTCCTCCTCTTGGCGCGTGAGCAACTGCAGGATGACGGGCATGATCTCGGGCAGGGCAATTTTGGCAAAGTATTTGCTCTCGTTCTCCGGCTGCTCGCCGTACTCGGCGGCCTCCGCCTCCTCGATAGCGAGGTCGATCTCCTCCTCGCACACCGTCGACCAGAACTCGACGGCCTGCAGCGCTACAGCCTCCTCCGGGTTCTTCATCCCGAGCACGGTGAGGCCGAAAAGAGCGCGCTCCATGTAGAAGCTCATCTTGTCGTAGTACAGGCCCATTATGCGCACCAGGCATTCGAACGCAGCGACCTGCACGGGCACGGACGGGTTCTGCGTCGCCTCGCAGACGACCTGCATGATGTAGTTGCGCTCGCCCTGCGCGAGTCAGCGGACGCGTCATCTCGCTTGCTCGGGACCGACTGACCTCGCGTTCAAAGTTCTCGCGCACAAACTCGAGCGAGTTGTAAAGCGCGTTGATCGCGGCGAGCTGGACGTCTGGCGACGGCTCGTCCTTGCGCGCGCCGTGTACGACGGCGGTGAGGATCTCGTTTGCGCGCATGGCGAGCACCTCCGGCCGCTGCCACCAAATCAGCGCCGAAAACCAAAAGAAAAAACCAAGGAAAAAACGTACGATAGTCTCGCAGATGTAGCCGATCGTCTGGAGGGCGGCGACGCGCAGGTTGGCGTTGGAGGGGTCATTGACGTAGCCGAGCAGGCCCTGGATGAGCTCGGGCCACTGGTGATGCGGCAGCTCGACGGCGGCGATGGCGGCGATGACCTGGGCAGAAACGCCCGCCGCGCGCGTGGGCGACGAGAGCGTCTGCAGGACCTGCTGTTTGACCTGGTTTTTGGTGTCGGCCGGGAGGTTGAGCCAGCGGGCCTCGTAGTCTTGCTGCCGTTGCACGTCCTGTCCGCGGAACTGAGTATACTGCGGTTACTGGCACAAGATAATAGACTCACCCTTGCTGTCAGAGCGTTCTTGAGCGCGATACCGGCGGCGTTCCTCGTCAACATTTCGGCAGACTCTTTGGCGAGCTCCTGGGCGAGCAGCACCATGTACACGGGCTGCGGCGGGCATCAGTACTGACCAGGCCGTGGCGCAGACGCTGATTGGGACGCACGTAGTTGGTGGCCGCTGCGTGCTCTAAGGCGGCGGTGGCATTCTGACGCGTCGCGGCGTCTGGCAGATAGGTTAGTATTAACCGACGCGCTCTATACGGGGCACTCGCCAGTGGCCAGCGAGTCTGAAAGGAGACTGGCGACGTTCATCCTGCAGCTCGTGCCTGGAGAATGGGAGGGAGAGAAAGTGTGGCTCTGTTTTCCCGGTCCGCTCGCTTTTTCCCTCGCGTCCAAAGAACAACCTCGACTATGGACAAGGCAAGCAAACTGTCCTTTCTTACTTTTTTTTTCTTAATCTCACATGGGCGCCCGCCAGGCAAGAGGAGGTGCGCGTGGCGCTGGACCCAAACGCGGTGGCGGCCCAGGCCACCCGGCTGCAGGCGATAAGCCTAAACGCGAGGCCATCCTCGACCTTTCCAAGTACCAAAACGAAAGAATACGCGTCAAGTTTTCCGGCGGACGAGAAGGCACGTTCATACTTCCTAGTGACTCACATAACTCACGCTCGCGATCGCAGTGACGGGTATCCTCAAGGGTTACGACCAGCTCCTTAATCTTGTGTTAGACGACGTGGAAGAGGTCATCCAGGGTCTGTCTATCCTGTCTATCCTGTCGACACGCGAAAGCTGCTGACGCCACCCACAGAGCCAACGCCTCGCACGCGCAAGCTCGGTCTCGCGGTGCTCCGAGGACCCACAGTTACCCTGCTCAGTCCCGTTGACGGCGCAGAAGAAATTGCCAACCCCTTCGCGGGCCAGGAGTAGCACTCCAGCTGTATCTCTACTGTATTTTACCAGCTTGGCCATCTGGGCCACAATCTTGCTCTGACAGACCGGTTGAGCTTGTTTGCTGCATCTGCATATTGAAAATTTCACCCTTTGCTGGACAAGTTCCAGAAAGTGATACATTTCCGTTACTGCAATTCAATCAGCAAAACTCGATTCAGACTACATCTGGCTGTCCTTGCTTCGTACCACATTTCAGGGTCTTGGACTCAGGCCACTCCTCTCCACCATCTGAGAAAGTACATGTTGTGTAGTTCATCAGGCTTTTGGTGGACAAATCAAGTGGTGAAGAAACAACTATCAGCATTGTGCTTCCATATTGATACAAAGAAAAACGTGCAGGTTTATATTGAGATAATGAGCTGGCCCGTCTTAACTCGCCATGAAGCGCTCATCGTGTCCGCATTTACCGGAGCAGGAAGCTCCTCGAGCGGTATATCCAGAGCATAGACGTCTGCAACGCGCAGGGCAAGTCGTTGTGGCTCAACGTCCAGCGTGGTCTGTGCGTGTAACGCTTCCGTCTGCACATAACGTAGCAGGTCAACACCACACCTTCAGACCAGCGAGGCTCTCACCAAAGCAGGCACATCCACAACAACGTACGGCGCACGAGGGCTTGGCTCGCGCACGCACCACCATTTTGGTGTTTGCGTGTGGGATGTCGATGGGTCAACGGTGACTTCCTCGATGAGTGGCTTCGCGGGGGCACCCTCGTCGCCCGCGCCCGCCGATGACGCGGGCAAGAGAACGTCTCGTGGCTCCAGAGGTCCTTTGGATCGGATGTTCGGAAAGGCGAGAGATTCTGCGAAAGGCAGTTATCAATATTATATCCTTTGGAAACCTTGGGAACATACCACGACTAAGCTTCATGGAATGACGCTGTTCAACGCGCTGCAGCGATAATTCTGGGCACAGAAAGTCAGTCAGAGGTCAAGCTGGAAACAACAAAGCTTACCGACGATGAAACGAGCATAATCCGGGTCCTTCATCCACTTCTGAACTTCGGGGCTAAGCACGACATCGACGACCAAGCTATCCGCGCCCGCTGTCACGGGGAATTTTCATAAATGGCCCAGTCGTCCAAGCGTAACTCGAACGCACCTTTATCCCGCACTTGTCTGACGTCGCTCACAATGAGCGGCACGGCATAATCGCCCCCATTAGTAGGTCGACCGGAGGAGAGTGCAGCGCGCACGGCGTCAGGAGATGCGGGTGGCGGCGGCGGCACGTGCGCGTCGTGCGCGACATTCACGAAGACCTTGACGCCATCCGCGCGCCGTACTTTGACAACGAGGCCCGCGCTGGGTGTGATGGTCACTGTCCTGTACGATATTGCAAAGATTAGCTGGGCGCGCTCCTGAAAGCAAGGGGATTTACTTCACTTGACTTTGGGCGGCATCGTTGAAGAAGTGGAGTATTTGTCCAGGGTACGGGCACGGCCGGTTCCGGATGTCCAATGGACTATGGACAACCGCGCGCATTACAGCGATGGCACCGCGCGCATTGCGGCAGTGGCTGCGTATGATGCTTGACGCCAACTGCGGAGGTTGAGCTCAACCCGCTGGCCCGCTACATCAAGACACCGCGTTTACAAGGCCCAATGGCTGCGCCCACGATCGCAATGCCCGTACCTATTGTGCAGCATGCACACACCCACTGAAAGATACATGCGTAAATCACAGTGCGGGATTGTGGTAGATTGTAGGTAATGGTGCGCATACTACTCTTACTTGTGCGCTAGTCTCAGTAATCCGCCTCATTTATGATCCCTTGCCACTGAACGGAAAACATTTATCCATCAGACTTGTTCTCAGCGATAGGTACAGCACTGGCTCTGCAATCAATCCATTGGTAAGGCTTAATATTCGCATTGCGACGTGTGCAAATCGCGCGTGTGAGGCTGGTCACGTGCGCACAGCCAGTGTTCGAGATCCGCGGCGAAAGGCATCAACCACTGCGGTCCAGAGACGTAACCACTGCGGCCATTCCAGTTAACAGGCTCACAGGACTTGTGGCATCCTGCACGGAAGGAGCTCTGATATGACTGTCGGGCTGACTTTGAGTGCTCTTGTGTCCTTTCTTGCCACTGCCGATGACCTTCCTCGAGGAACTTTCACAGCAGCTTCGCAGTCTGCCCGACGAGCTCAAGGGCCTCACGCTCGAGCAGCTACTACAGTTTTTGGACATCTGCAGAGACATCGCAGTGGACCAAGTCGCGGACGATGCTCGTGACCAGAGACTTGCTGAGCTCGACGATTCTTCGGCTTTGAGGAAAGCTCAAAAGAAATTACCCTCTAACATAGGAAAGGCCATAGCAACTCAACTTGACCTTTCCCAAAGCATTATTGACCATCTCTGGGACACATTCCTGCCTCTCTATGCTGACGTACCATCGACTGAACAGAAAGGTAATGGCCGGATACGGTTTCACTATCAAATGCTCACATATTTGCAGTTATACTTCCTGAGCTTTTGCCGCCAACTACTACCTGCCAGAGTGATCAGTGCAGCCACCGCCGGCTCGTTGACGCGCGGTCCTACAACGCAACACTCTTTACGCTTCGTCGAGGTGCTGTCAATGTAAAAGTCACATCACTGGCTTGTAAAGGTAGGTAGAGCTTTCCAGCATCTGTTCCTACAATCTCAGTATTTTCGAAGGCTGCAATACTCGCTACCATCCTGATTTCTTTGTTCATGCCGCGTCCAAGGACTCAGCCCGCCGCATCTTCTACCCGGGCATCCCAAGTGCCATTGGTGTCACCGACCACTTCTTCTTCGAGCCCGAGCTATGCACCTTTATTGATAACATGTATCTATTCTCCCAGTAAGTTTTGAGATTGCCTGTTTCATGTATATCTAAGTTGGCCTTCCAGTGCATCGTCGGAGGCATTGCCCGCGTCTACAATCGTTCCATGACGTCCAAAGGCCAAGGGAAATACTCCTTGACTGGGAGCATTGTCTTCGAGGCCTTCCTTCTACACTCTCTGCTTCGCTTCCATACGACCATGGGTGAATATCTAACTCTGCCTCACGGCGGCAGTAACGAACGACGCCTTGACGAGGCTCTCAGCCATCGCAACACATTCATGTCGGGTACGGGACAGCCTCAATGGGCCCATGCGTGTAAACGCTGCACACTCATAAAAAAGGATGGGAATGGGCGGTCTTGTGCGTACAATGATCCTGTTTGCAAATCTCTGCTCACTGCTGCTCTCAACCGATTCAGACCGTCAAACAGCCTGTGTAATTGACGGCGTTACTCTGCAGCATGCTTGCTGCGGATACAAGAACCCTGCCGGCAAACCGTGCAGGGAACCATTGGTCCGCACCGTCAATCGATTCTGTGCCACGCACAGTGACGAGACAGCAACCTGCGCTGTTCGTGGCTGCTCCGAGCCTCGTGAGCATGGGTTTGCAACATGCCCGGATGTTGAGCATCGCAACACGGAGCTGCGGGGAAAGACTCGGGGCAAAGGCATGTTCAAGTTGCTCGAACGTGCTCAAATAGCCGAACGCTACATCTCCACCGGTACACGGGAGAAGAGAACGACACGCAAGCCAGATAGGCACACCAAGAAGCTTAAGGGCACGTTTACGCGTACCTTCACCCATAATGAAGAGCTGGCCGTGCGATGCTGTGGTGTCATCATATCGCGTGCGACCATGTTCCAGGCAGAGGCCACAACCGGAGTCCAGGTTAGCATCTCCCTGCTTTGTGATAGCTGATTAATGTCACATCACAGGATTTTATCCTACAGACATTTCCTGAGGATCGATACCCTGGCTCGAAGCCGTCGTTCATTTTCTATGATGACAACTGCTCGCTGTTCAAGTTTCTTCAGGCGCTCGACCCTCGCTCCAAGGTTTGAGCCTTTTTCGCCAAGATCGGTCTCCCTGTGGATGTATTCCACTTTGAATCCAAGCACAAGGAGACCGATCTTATCTGCCAGACTCATTGCAACCCTGCAAATTTCCCCGATCTCATGAATCCGGACGGCACTTGGGCATTCAACTCCTCAGCAGCAGAGCAGGCCAACCGCTGGATCAAAAAGTACAAGAATATCGTACGCGAAATGGACAGCCGGCGGTACAACTTCTTCTTGGATGAGATGATCTCTCTCCGGAATGAGTTTATTGTCGAAGGACTGCAGGTCAAGGGCCTACTCCCACATATTATTCCTGAGAGTGCGCTTGTCTCTGTCGAGCATGTAGCTTAGATTCACGACTCGCAATGTAACCTGTGTCTCAGGTTTCCCAGTTGACCACTGCTTCACTGATGTGGGATATAAAAACGCAAATATATACCTTTAATTTTCATTAAGGGCGGCGAGGAGGTCTGGCCGCGCGGTGACTCAAAGGTGCCTCCGAACCCCACCCCTGCCCACCCTGACCCCTTAGCTGCACAGGCATGGAAGCCCGGAATGCGCCATGGCGTCGAGTCGGACGTTGCACCGCAGGGCGGGGCAGGGCGCGGGGACGGCGTGGGAGGGGACGGGGTCGCGCGCGCGCGCCGTCCCGGCTCCCGTTTGGAAACGGAGACCACGACGGCTCGTGCAGAGGCACGAGCCGTTGCGGGTGAACGCCCTGCAACGTGCGCGAGGCACGGCAGGGCGGGGCAGGGCACGGGGACGGCGTGGGAGGGGACGGCGTCGTGCGCGCGCGCCGTCCCGGCTCCCGTTTCGAAGCGGAGACCACAGCGGCTCGTGCAGAGGCACGAGCCGTTGCGGGTGAACGCCCTGCAACATGCGCGAGGCACGGCAGGGCGGGGCAGGGCGCGGGGACGGCGTGGGAGCCGACGGCGTCGCGCGCGCGCGCCGTCCCGGCTCCCGTTTCGATACGGCTGCAACGTGCGCGATGCACGGCAGGGCAGGGCAGGGCCCGGGGACGGAGTTGACGGCGAAGACCACACTCGAGGCATTCGAGCCCGCGCGTGCGCCCCGTCGTTGGGCCAGCAATTAATGGGCGCGTTATAGGTCGTAGCTGCTATTTATGGCGCACGGACTGGCGCAGCTCCTCGATGCAGGCGAGCTCCTCGAGCACAGGGTCCGTCGCCGACACGGACGAGTCGACGAGCGGCTGGGGTGCGACGCGTGGCGGCCGGGGATAGCGAGGCGCGCAGTCCGCCCGGTCATGGTCCCGTTCAGGTGCATCAGCGGCGCTGTCCGAGTTTGGACATCCGCCGTCTGTCTCTTTCCCCACACCCCACACCCGCTCACTCTCGCCTTCACCGCGGCGCGGGCGCGTCAGCGCCCGTGCCCTCTCCATTGTTCACCGCCAGCTCGCGGCCTTGGCGCCGTAGCGCTGTTCGCGTCGCGCCTCTCGCCAGCCCAGGCGAGTCGCGCGCTCGCCGCTCATGACACTGCCCTTATGCTTCCCTCTTGCACACGCCGTAGCACACGCGTACCGGCGCCCGTGCCGTCCGCCATGCTTTGCAAGGAGCGCCACACCAGCTCGCGCGAGCAGCTCCAGTCTCTGACTGGTGCTCCTTTTCCCATCGCCGTCCTCACTCTCGACACTGACGCCGTTCTTTAGTGTCCACATCCTGCGCAACATCCACGGCAACAGCTCCCTTCCCGCGGCGGCCTCTATGCTCGTTGCCTGACGTGGTGAGCCCGCGAGTTGCTGCTCTGTGCTCTTGGACTCATCGTTCACGACCTGCAGATTTCGCGCTGAATGCTCGTTCCGCGCATGGTCTTTCTCGATGGCGGCGTCGACGAGCATCCTCTCCTGCTCGATCCGCCACTTTCCAAATATATCAAATGACTGGTACGCATTCCTTTTCTCCGCGCGCGACGTCCTCGACCGAAACTCACGATGCCTGGCTAGATCGTTCATGCACTCGTCCTGCGTGCTCGCCCTGCTGCGCGAAGAGCAGCTTAAGCCGCCGCCGCCAGGTTGCGGTGCACGCGCTGCGAGAGCAGCTCGCCCGCGTCTCGCGGGAACTCCAAGACGATGTGCAGGCCGCGCGTGGGCGGAATAGAGCACTCCAGGCTCGGGGAATATGCATATAGGTAGAATGCTGTACGTACCGTGCTGACCAATACAATGCCTTTTGCACAACTTCCCCGTGTGTCTAAGGAACGAATGAGTTTTGGTCTTGCGTGCGCGCAAACTAAATCCACGCACCAAGGACAACAACATCCTCGGCAAGTCCGAGCTCTCTGTCTTGTCTTCATCGGCTTGACTGTGGCTTATATATTTCGTCGAGCCGTGTCAAGTCCCCGCGAAGAGTTGCTGAGGCTGAGAAGTACAAAGGTAAGTAGGGTATGAAGGACCTGTCACTAAACGTTACTCACAGGCGTGTGCTGCGCGGTGCACGACCTCGAGTCGTACACCTACTTCCTCCTCAGGCCGTTTGGAGGAATTGCAGACGCGAGTCGGCGGACGCGCAGCGCGTTGGCCGGAGTCGGCCGGACGCGACTCTGCTCTCGCCATCCAACCGCTCGATGATCTGCGACAAAAACACCATGAGCGTGTGCGCGAAAATTCTGGCTACAAGTACGTACCCTTCACTTTGTATTCTGAAAACAACCTGTCAAAGTCGCGACTGGTCAGCATTTGCTCGCGATTACCGTGAAGCTGACCTTTTTTGCGCAGATTGTGGCGCTGCACCTCGAGTCGTACACCTACAACCTCCTCCGATTGTTTGGAGGAGGTGGGATCGAGTTCGCCGATACGAAGATGGTTGGCGCGCTGGCCGGAGACCGCCGGTCAACACTCTCTTCCCCCCGTCGAACCGCTTAATCATACGCTATACAAACTATATCAGCGTGTGTGCGTGAACTAGGGCTACACGTACGTACCTTTTTTATTCGAAAATGACAACATTTTTGCGCAAGTTGTTCCTGACCGAATTTAATGTGGAGCAGGCAAATGAGCGCAGGGACCCCGCTCTAGGAAGCCCTTGATGCGGTCTTCCTATCGCTGTGAGTCATTTTGTGTCACTTGCTTTTCTCATTTGCTGACGGCTCATTCTAGTTTGGCCGTTATCCAACGTATCGCGCGCTTGCAGCAGGGGCCCGGGCGCCGCTGAAAACGGGTCAAAGACGCTCATTTGATGCACCTCGCTCCTTGCGCGCCATTCAGCTGCGCGCACAAGACGCGCTTCGACTTCGGCGGCCTTGGATGGCACCCCGACGGCACAGTCACAATCGCAAGAACCGGGCAGAATCCCGGCTTATAAATGTGAGCCAGGGAATGAATGCACGCCGGCGCTCAAAAAGTTTCAGAGCGTTCGGAAGAGCACTGCGAGCACGAAAACTCTGGCTCGGTCCGAGGACGGGAACCGACCCCCGCGACGCGCGCATGCAGCAAACACCGCGGCCAATGGCATTTTCACGAAGGGACCGTATTACTGCATGCACTCCGTGAAGGAAGTACGCCACGAGTCGGCGTGGAGGTCGCCGACTCGGACTGTGTGTTCGGGAAGCATCAAGCAGCACCGCGGACGGTGCGCTCTTTATTTCGCGATTCCGCGCTCATGGGATCACTCAGGGGTATTCACCGCATCACCCCCGACCGTCGGAGGCTCGTATCTCACGGTATGAATTTGGATCGTCCGCGACCGCGTTCGGGCTGACGACCCTCGCGCAGACGTCCAAACGCGCGTTCGGACGGCCGGGGTACGTCGCAAACAACCAATCTGCATCGACAGATCGCATGCAGAGCGGATCAAGTTTGACGATACGAAAGTCCTTTGCGCGCCGCCCGGTGACGGCCGGTCAAGACTCTCTTCCTCACACTCAACCGCGCTATTATCTGCCATGTAAACCATATCAGCGCGTGCGCGCGAATTAGGGCTACACGTACGTACCATTTTTACTCGAAACTGAAAACATTTTTGTGCAAGTCTTTGCTGACCGAATTTAATCTAAAGCACGCAAACGACCTCCAATGAGCGCAGGGACCGCGCTCTGGGATGTTTTCCATGTGGTCTTGCTATGGGTATGAGTCGATTTGCGTCACTTGCTGTGCTCATTTACTGACAACCCATTGTAGTTCGGCATCATCCAGCATCTCGCACGCTTGCAGCAGAGGCCTCGGCGCCGCTGAAAACGGGCCACAGACGATCATCGGATGCACTGCGCTCCTTGCGCGCCATTCAGCTGCGCGTGCAAAGGGCGGTTCGACTTGGACGGTCCTGGTGAGCCCGCTGATGCCAAACTCGCGATCGCAAGTCCGGCACGAGATTCCGACTCAAAAACGCTTCCAAGGGTACGCCCGTATGCCCAGTATGACGCTCAAGAAGTTTCAGAGCGCGCGGACGAATGCTGCGAGCCCGAAAACTTCGGCTCGGTCGTCGGACGGAAACCGAATTCAGCTACACGCGCGTTCGACAATCCCGGCCTCCAATCGCAATTTCACGGAGGCCTTATGTCCCTCGACGACCCCCGTGAAGGAATAACGCCCCGAGTCGGTGTGGAAGCCGCCGACTCGGATTGTATGCTCGCGGGGAACCGAGCCGTACCGCGGTCAGCGCGCTCATTATTTCGCGATTCCGCGCTCATGGTACGGAGAACCCGCGGCGTCAGGTGTATCCGCGTGCGGATTGACGCAACGGGCAGCCTAGCGTGGACACCCGGCACGTGTTCCAGCCGCCGGAGCGCACTGGCGTCACATCCCGCGATTCGGACGTCGAGCTCGCCTCACGGCGTGGATTCGGTGCTGGGTCGCTCAACGGTCGGACGGCGTGCTCGGTCAGACGCATCGGCAGGCGTCAGGTCATGCAGAGCGATGTGCACTGGGTGTGCTGGAATGATATGGGCATGAGGCATAGCGCGCGGGTGATCGGGGTGAGTGTGTATATGTCATTTAGGAACTCTGCATGTATTTTGCTGTTCCCCGCATTGTGTGCTTCGGACGCAATGATAGTAGTTTCTTGAGCGACGCTCAATTAGCGGCGTGCATGTGCACAGGTGTGAACAATGGCCAGAACAAGTGCAGTGCAGCCTGAAACGCGTCAACTCCGCCTGCGCCACACACGCGCAAAAGCAGTCACGTGTTCCCGGACGCGCAACTACAAAGAGCGCACTCTGACTTCCCACAAACATAAGCTTGACCCGACGCGGTTCAGCGCGTCTCGACCAACGCCCGGCCGTCCTGACCGCTTATAAAAGCAAATAGGATGCCCTGGACGTTGGTCGAGCGTTTCTGTACCGCGCGTTGCCGAGCTCTCCTTCTTCCCGAACGTTGACCACAGCGTCCGGTGATGTCCCCAGTAAGCCAACGTTTACCTGCGTCGCAGCACTAGATATGCTCACCGTACTCAGATTGACGTCAACGTCACCCAGGTGACGTTCACCCTGAGGCAACTGGCCGACCTGCGCAACGAGGCCTTGGGTGCGTTGTCGCCAAGTTCCTCCTCCAAGGTGCGCATTTTTCTTCCAGGACACACGGATTGTCTTCTGAGGCTACTGCAGGTTGAATGCACTCCCTCTGTGGATTCTAGCCCTGCAGTTGTGGCTGCCGACTCTGAGCCGCTGCCGCTGCCGCAGCCCATGCCTTTGGTGTGTCCTTCCCAACTTTCTACCAACATGTTGCTTACGGTGATGTAGCCTGCAAGCACCAGCTCTGGTCTCAACTGCTCAGTGTTACACAAACTGGGTGTCTTATCTGCGGCCAACGCTGTGCCTTTGGATGACACGGGAATTGAGGTCCAGCGCTCAGACAACGAATACGTTTCCACGGAAAGCGACAACGATACGCTCGACACCGCCTTGCCCGAGTCCAGGAGGATTTCTGCCGACGAGCGTCGCCGGCTTGCACGCATCCGGAAGGGCAAGCTCAAAGTCAAGCCTGAGGAGGAGCTGCGCCGCGATCGTCGTGCTCGTGAGGCCGCTGAAAGGCTTGAGCAGCGGCTCACTCGTCAACGAGGAAAGGACAGGTTGACCGCTGAGCACGAGGCGGACGCTGCCGTACGTATGCATTCCTATTGTGTCTGCTATACCCTGAGGCTTTTTTTCAGCCAGGTTGTAGTCACTGGGCAGGGAGCACACGGCCAGCAGGGCAGGCACCTCAGGCATCAAAAGGCAATAATAGACAGCGTCCAGAATTTGCCAACGCAGTACGTGTGCCATCTGTGTTTTACTTATAAAATTTTAACCATCACTTAGAATGACTACGATAGCTGGCGCAGCTTGTTCATACGCAGGAAGCTCGCCGAAGCAATCCGTGCATCGCCGGATATTCTGGAGGGTCCTGATCCAATGGAGCCTCGATTCTTTCAGGGCTCAACCGCGACCAGCAAAGCCGGTTTCGTCTTCCAAGACCCCTCTTACCAACCAGACCCACAACCTTCGGACAAGGTGCTTGCGCGTTGGCACGAGTATCTGGCCGAGCATCCCGACGAGCCTCGGTCAACATCACTTTTTCGGGAGGATAATCAATCCTGCCCAGGCAAAGAAGGTACGCTGCTCTTGTTCAATGCTCATTGATTTCCCTGACGCCGGAAAAGCCCATATTAAGAAGCGCAAGGGCAAGGACTCATCCAGTGGTGACGACGCTCGCATGCCAAAACGCGCCAAACCTGACAACGACGCTGTTGAGGCGCCTATGGGCTGGAAGGCTCGACGAAAGGCCAGGCAAAACGCCATCCGACACGAGCGCAAGTGCGCACGGGCACCACAATGCGAAGAAGATCCGACTATTCCATGCCTTCCCAGAGGCCTCGCGCGCAAGATATTCAACAAGACATCATGCACGCAGGCGCGGCAGCTCACCAAGGTCGACCTCTGCACCAAGGATGGGTGCTACACAGCGCCCCATGCCTGCTATAAGGACGACATTCCGGCCCTACAGGACTTCTGCTGGGAGCCTGAGCCGGATATTGACTCGGAGTCGTGGCCACCGTCTGTTCAAGCCCTTTTGGACGAAGGTTTTAAAATCCTTCGCAACGACAAATCGTGGGTTTTAATTCTTTTCCTTGTATTCCCATGGCTGACAAGAAGCAGTCGCGCCGAAGTCATCACAGATGCCGCCGGTGTGATTATTGCGGTCAAAGCAGCGCGCCCGCAGTCAAAGCTGTGGGAATTTATCACCGACAGCGTAGAGGAGCAACTTGAGATACTTGAGAGCGCGCTTGGCGAGGAGGCCCAGGAGAAGGAGCACCGGACTGATGGTGCCTTCAAGCACGTCACCGTTGGTGTAAGTATGGGGGAGGGCAAAAGGTGTGCGAGTTTTTTTCTAGTTGTGATTGACTCTAACAATCTCCACAGGTACCCACGTATCTTGGGATCCCTCGGTACATGCATGATCCTGTTCGCCAGTTCATGGATCACCCAGACGTGCGAATATTCGCAAATCAGATGTCCAGTATGTGTTCTTTTATCGTTTGGCGGCAGGTGCTCATTGTCACCCAGAATTCTTCCAGTTCTGGTTTCCGAAACTTTACGCGCATTATCTGGAACTTGAACAAGACCTTCATAAATACGACCCTCGCCTGCGCGCACCATATCGTGCATTTCCCATGATGTCGGAGACGAAGAATACCGGACCGAAGGTGTGCACGCCGCTACATGTCGACGCGAAGAACGCACTCTTTGGGATGTGCATCATCTCCGTATTCAGCACGTTCAACTACCGCAAGCACGGGCTACTCGTTCTGCGCGAGCCCAAGATTGCGCTGCAGCTTGCGCCTGGCGATGTCGTCTTCATTCCATCGGCATTGATCACACATGGGAACACAGAGCTTGCAGAGGACGATATCCGCCGCTCGTGGACCCTGTTCACTGCCGGGGCCCTGTTTCGGTTTCGTGACGCTGGGTTTACGAGCATCAGCGACTTGCGGCGCTCTGGTGCCAGAGAGGAGCTCTTTCATTTTATGCGCATCCAGGACAGTCTATTAGAGCATCGGCTTGATCTACACATGACGCTAGAACAGCTACAGCAGCATCACGGTATATAGGCTCATAGCACACAATTCTGCTCGCCTAGATGACCTTGGCCTTCTTCGGCCCAGTCCTGCGTTTCTTGGAGGAGTGGGCGTTCGGTGCACGACCAGGCTCTGGGAGCTTGTGAGCCTTGCGAACCGAAGCTGCTGCCTTTGTAAGTTTCTCCAACCACTTTGTCAATCCGAACTTGTACCCCGCAGCGTTCTTGGTGAGTAGTTCCTCCACCTGCGGATGGGGATGTTCGGATCCTGGACCATAGCGGACCTGCAGCTGATATGCATCCTCAGCATCAGAGACCCACTTTGCCTGCCGGCGCAAGTAATGGCCGATGTCCTTGAGGTGGATTTTCTTCGCAACGCTGCCAGAAGCAGTCTGCACATTTGCCTTGCGTAGAACTGAGGGACTCGTGCGTGCAGCTTTGGCTACGGCCTTCACGACTTTGGCCAGCCAGCGGACCTCTACAGCATGGTGCTTGTCCTTCTGACGGCGGTACACCTGAATATATGGCTCGTCCCTCCAGAGTTGGTCAAGGTACTCGTGCACGGTGATAGGCCTGGGGGTCGCCTTGCCGGTCTTCTTAACTTCATCAATCTTGCGCTTTGCTGGGCGCTGGGGTGAGAGGATAGATTCGTATGGTCCGAGATCGACATGGGGCTGCGTTTCAGTCGTCGCGGCATCGTCGCTACCAGCACCGGAGTCATCGTCGCCTTCGTCGTCGCTGTTTGCGTACTCGCTCCCAGATAGAAGGTTGCTCGTGAGCGTCAGACCGGACGCAATGGAGGACGCATCCTCCTCGTCTCCGTCCTTGTCGTCATCGGCGCCCTCGTTATCCTCATCATCTTGACCGTTATTGCTCTCTGCACTGCCGGCAATTGGTTCTTTGGCCTACTGTCTTGTAAATAACCTACTGTCTTGAGATATTTGGCACGCACCTTGGACTTTCCTTTCTTATCAGCTGCACCGGAGTGTTCCTTCGCAGTCGTACCGAGCGACAGACCCAAAACTTTGTCAATGTCCTCATAAGTCTGAGTCTGGGAAATTGATTAAATTCACTTAATGTGCCTTCTGGTACGCGAAGTAGCTCACCAGGACAAGATCCAGCTCAAATGTGCCAAATGCAACTCCGTCCACGTATGCCGCTTTCTTCTCTAACTGGCGCTTCAGGGTCCAGAGATCCAATGCACCCTCCCTTGTCGTGGCAGGTGTTGGGATGTGATCCTGAAGTATTTCTAATACACCTTCCCGCCGATAAAAGACAGCAAGATTGTACTGGAGTTCTTTTGTACGTCCAAACTCTTCGACCATGGCCTTCGGCCAGAAATAAGCTCTCAAACTGAGACAATACGCAGCTACATGTTGCACTTAGACCAGTAAATTGCCAGGATGCATTTACGTACCTTCCGTTGAGCCATTCGAGTTGAAAACAAGGGTGATGTCTTTGCGTCGAAGAAGTACGTCGGTGATGAATTCACGGGTGTTGATGAGGAGGACATTGTGATGAGTTTCCCCAGGCAGTTTGACGGCTGGAGCCTGGACGCGACCAGCTCCTCGGAATGCGAAGAGATGCCTTTCAATTCCGGTTGCGGCTGGATCGCTCGTGCGGTCAATTGTGACCTCAACCTCCACAATGCTGGTACGCTCGCCAGGTTCAGGTAGGGGCGGTGTTGCAGTCTGGTCCGGCGGTGGTGGCTGCTGTAGCTGCTGAGGCGGTGGAGAGTGCAATGAAGGTGGCGACAGCAATGGCGACGGTGACTTATCTCCCTAGTACATAATTGTCAATGATATGAAGGACAGAATAAAAATCAAGCAGACCTTAGGAGGAGCCTCTGGTGCAGGGTTGAGATGTGTGCGCAAAAGAGTGATAATTTTGGCCTCCTTCTCGTCCAAGGATGAGAGATCCGGAGACTCCACTACGTTGACCATATTCCAGTCTACTGGGATCATCAACTTGAATACAGCCGTTGCTGCGTCCTTCGCAGTGTGGTTCTTGGCTCCACCCTTGATGTTGTAATTCCCAGTCCACGTGCGAATGAGCTTCTGCAACCCGTCTCTCAGGCCCAGTCTCTACGCTAAATCGCGAGGCTTACAAAGCACATATCCCGTCCCAGCTCAAGACTGCCTCAAAATGAGTTGAATGCCTCATTAAGGAAGTGTCACTCACGCTTTTTGTGCAGATATGGGCTCCATGCTGGTGGGCGCACTTGCTCAGCTTTCCAAGTCGATTAAAACTCCGAAGGTTACAGTGATGAATGCGTTGTAGCTGAGTAGGGGGTAGTTATTGTGGTTTGGAACTGGGAGGTGGCTACACTAATTTCTACTTCTTCAACGACGCTTTGTACTCTGCTACAAATGAAGCCCAAGTGGCGCCTTCTTGTACAAAGAACTTATCCTTCAAGGACTGGGGCGAATCGTTCCAGAAACGAAGATAGTTGTAGTAAGTGGAATGCACGAAACGCGACTCCGGAAATACCGCAGTGAATGTCTCGCGGACGGCCTTGCCGCTCGAGCCACCCTTACCGCGGCCGGTGGTCATAGACATAATCTCCATGCGACTCGCCATCGTCTTGTAGTCTCTTGGCCAGCCAGCAGAAGCTTCAGGAGTCTCTGCGGCGGCAGCATTGAGGTGCAGATCATCGAGAGAATGAGCACTAACATTGCGCGCGTAAGTCATGAACAAACAATCAGCGCCAGTACGTACGCTGCTTCCACTGGCTCATCATTTTCAGAGTCAAGCAAAATCGGCGACTGTTCCGAGCCACACACAATCTTCTTTGGAGACGGTGTGGCAAGTGACGCCGAGGCGGTCCGCTTGCGCGGAGTGACTGGCGCCGTGCGCGCAGCGGCGTTAACGGCGGGGACCGTAGCTGCCTGAGAGCTCGGCATGTCCGTCCCAGTTGTAATGCCGGCCGAACGGAAGTTCAACACAGACATGCCCTTGACCTCCACGGCTGGCATCTCAAAGGAAGACCAGGTCCATTTTCCGTCCAGATAGACCTGATATGTGGTAGTGGATGTCAAACCAATCACGTCGACAAGCGTGCGGCAGTCCTTTGGGTGAAAGAACCCCCCATCTGCCGGTACACGTATGTAGATAGGTTCAGGATCTTCCTACGTATCTTTGTGAGTAATATAAGGGTAATGAGAGGAGACTGTGCTTACCGTCCACCACTGCACAAGAATCTGGTGCAGATTGTTCTGAACAGCAGCCTTTGCACGGGCGTTGCTAGCCTCCCTCTGCTGGCGCTCAGCCTCCAGAATGTCTAGCTTATTCTGATAACCCGGGTCCAGGTACGAGCCAAATGTAACCGGCTTCGGGCCGTTCGCAGGCGAATCGTAGTTGTGGTCAGAATACGGGCAAGGGCCTTTGGCCTTGATGGCCTTCCGAGCCATCGCACAGCAGGAGCGGCAAAAGTGGAAACCACACTGGCCATTTGCATTTCCAGCGCCCTTCGCATAGGGATCGCGGCACCACGGGCTCTGGCACTTCGTATGGTGCTTGTAGCCATCCTTGCCCTTGGGGATGCTGAAATCAAAGACTAGGTTGGAACACGATTCGGTGTCCTTCTTTTTATTGTTGTCCCAGCACTAGACAGGTGTTGACTTGTCAGGAGCGGTTCTGCGGCGATCAGAAATACGTACTACTCGAAACCAAACACCCTTATTAGCCGGATTAACCTTGCCTTTGCAAAGGCGAGGCACAGTCATGTACTGCCCACATTCTCCACAGAACTGAGGGTTGACGAGCGCTAGCTGTGGGCGTCCAGCCCCTAACTGTGGGGGTGAACCCTGTGGAGGCATGACAAGGGCAACACAATTTTCACAACATGACCAAACTCTGTCTCTGATGCTCCACACGCGCGCAGGATGTAGGGAAATGTAATCATATATGCGTGTTGAAGTTGCATGACTGCGGTGTTAACGGACAATGTCCGCATACTCCGCCGCTCATATGTATGTCTATTTGTAGATCAGTAGCTCACAGGAATAAGGCAATGACTGCGTAATCTGCAGCATGTGACCACAGCGGTTGCATCTTTGCAATGTAGCAATTACTTGATAAACTGTGCGTTACTCTGGGAAAGATTCATTTATTGATTCACTGGAGAGTCGCGGATTTGAAGGCAATGTGTACAGCAGTGCTATGCCAAGTACTGGATGGATTACCATCCAAGCAATGCACTGAATATACCTCAATCGGTGCATATATCATGGGCCCAATGGTGCGATGGAAATGACAAGCCGATGGGCAGGAAATCTACTGCTTGCGGACGCCTCCCGAGGAAGCACTGCGCCGTATAAGTACAACCTGTGCGCCGTTGACAGCGCAATAAACGCGGCTGGCAATGAGAATCTGTGTGCACCAGGAGGCAATGGCCGGGGTCATCGTTTGCAACATACGCGGGCATCTCACATAATACGTACGGTTGTACACGTGTCCATGGACATGGACATGGACATCCTGCCCGTACGCCGGATGTTCTCGGCCGGATGGCTTTGCTTCCTTACTCGCTTTTGCCTTTTCTTGCAGGCTCGACTCCATGGCTGGCGATATCTGACAGTCGTCCCCTGCTCCCATGGAAAGCAGAACTTTCTGAGTCCATGCGAATCTTGAGGCTGCTGAATCAGCTTGTCCTTCTCGAGACTTTTACTGCAACTCAGCACGCTCAATTTTGCGCAGCACAGGGGTTGCTGAAGGCTATATGGGCGCTCATTGCTCTCCCTGTGCCACACGTTCGGCTCATGCTTCGCGGGCAACTGATGCAATGGCGAAATGGCGGGAGTCGCAAGGCCTTCGAAATCCTGGGCGGTTGCTTGGACTTGCCAAAGCCGCGCGGTTCAGCCGAGTCTTGTCTTCCTGGCGCGAGCTGTACCTTTGATATTCTTGCTGGAACAAGGATCAGGATCGCAGAGGCTCTATTTGGACTCTCTGAATCGCTTCCGCTACCCCTTCAGCACGCACCAGCTGCCTAACCTGTGAGCTGACACACTGTCACCCGATCCAGGCGCGCGCACCTTTCTCGGACTGGACCTAGTGACCATTATGGGGAAGCCCGAGGATGGCCGTCAGCGCCCATGCCCAGATGGTTATTAAGTATAGAAGAATGAAGCAATCCGCCCCACTCCTGTGGCCATTCCTTCCCGCTCACGATGTCGTTTTTTCCTAACCTTCTGACCGCCTTCATACTCGTTGTGGGCACCGCTGCTCGACGTCTCGACTGCAAATGCTACCCTGACGAGGCCTGCTATCCCACCGCAGCGATGTGGCGGACGCTCAACACTACTGTGGAGGGGCGCCTTCAAGTTGCCTTTCCCCCGGGCGCGCCTTGCCACCGTACGCTGGACGGCATCCCGACGTACGATGCCCAAAGGTGTGCAGAAGTACGTGCGAATTATATGAATGAGCAGTGGACGTGAGTGTTTCTGTGCACAACGGTGTGCTATTCTTGCTGACACCATGACGCTGGTGTCGGCAGCACCGACCAACCCATCGCCAATCTTTGGACATACTGGACGAACGACACCTGCCTACCCACCACCGACCCCTCAACGCCATGCACGCGCGGATTCTATGGCAACTTCGTCATTCTCGCCACTACGCGCGAACATATCAAAGCGGGCGTGGACTTTGCGCGCACGCACAATCTGCGGCTCGTCGTACACAATACTGGGCATGACTTCATGGGCCGCTCGACGGGCTTTGGCGCCTTGGTGATCAACACGCATGCCTTCAAGCAGGTCACCTTCGCAAAGCAGTATCGTGGTCCGGGACGCTACCGCGGCGGCGCGGTCACCGTGGGCGCGGGTATCCAAGTCCGTGAACTTTATCGTCTAGCGAATCAGCACAACCCCCCTGTCGTCGTTGTCGGCGGCGAGTGCCCGGTATGATCCAGCCCGATACCTACCCGAAGAAGTGCGCATTCATGAATGTCCCAGACCGTTGGTCTTGCCGGCGGGTTCATCCAAGGTGGTGGGCATGGCCCCATGGCGTCGGTGTACGGCTTAGGAAAGTAGCCCCCTTTCTTCAAGTTATGCAAGGCATGCTGATATAACTGGAACTTGCAGCGGCTGACAATGCTCTCGCGTTCGAGATAGTCACCGCTAGTGGCCATTTCATCACTGCGAATGAGGCAGAAAATCCAGATCTGTTCTGGGGTCTTAAGGGCGGGGGCCCAAGCGTATTCGGGGTCGTTGTCTCGGTCACTGTCAAGACGTTCGCGGAGCTCCCAACGGCAGGGATCATTCTGAACATCAATACGACGCACACAACAAATCTAGAGCTCTTTTGGAAGGGCGTGGCTGCGTTCCACGATCAGGCCAACACCTTTGTCGAGCACGGCATGTACGCCTACTACGAGCTCATGCAGCTACGGCTCCATGTCCAGCCCATCGTGGGCCCCAACATGACGGCCGCGCAGATTCAGCACATCGCACAGCCAATGTTCGACGATTTGAAGCGCGCGGGGGTGCCATACAGCACGTCGACGCACGAGTTCCCGACGTTCTTCGATCTCTACATCGCGCTTTTCGAGGACGAGGCAGCGGGCAGCGACGCACTTATCGGCGGGCGCATCATCACGCGTCAGGATATGCGCGAGAACGCGGCGGGCGTCATTGGGGCGTACAGGACGGCCGTAGATAACAATGCGTTCATTATCGGACACATCGTGGGTCCTGGCTTTGGCGCCCCCGTCGTCGACAATGCGATCAACCCGGTATGGCGCGATGCAGCAAGCTTCAGCATTACGTCTGTCGCTGTTGCGGGGAATGCGCCATTGAGTACCAAGGCGCAAGCGCAGAATGTCATCACGAACGTCGCTGGCGAAGCTCTGCGTCGTGCTGCGCCGTATGGTGGCGCCTATGTGAACGAGGTACGCTGTGCATGCCCTGTTCGCACGCATGCCTTAACAGTAATTACAGGGTGACCTCGAGGAGCCCAACTGGCAGCATGAATACTGGGGACCGCATTACCCACGGCTGTATCAATTGAAGAAAACGTGGGACCTCGCTGGCGTTCTCTTCGCTCACACTACACCGGGTACCGAATATTGGGAGGTCGTTGAAGGCGGGACCAAGCTCTGCACCACAGTTGCCTAAGTATCGCTTGATGCATGGAATCGAACTCCATCGCTGGCATTATTCAATATCACTGGGACCTCGCATATCGACAAGACAAAACTGTACGTTCTAGTCAGAACTGACTCCGAGCGCTACCTCTTCCTCGCTTTCGTCTTGTGAACCCTCGTCGATACTGTCCTCTCGTCCGTTGCTCGTGTTCAGTGCGAGGCTGCGCACAAAATCATCACAGGCGGAGAGCAGCTTTTGGCTGAGCGTCGCGAGCGCCTCGATGAATGCGGTCTCTCTGAACTGCTGTGCCTCCGAAAACGCTTTCTCCACTAGGCGCGCCATATCACTGCTATCGCGTGCGACCCTTTCTTCGAGTAGAACGCGCACGTTGTCGAGAGCACATGCAAACTCTGTGCTCCTCCTGAGCTCGGCTCGACAGGCCGTCGGCTTTCCACTGGGCCAGCGCCACGGTTGAGAAGCCTGCCTGGCGCATCGGTTCGTACGTTTGCGCTCCCGACAGAAGCCGTGCTTGGGCCTTTGCGAACTCGACCTCGCGCTCTTCTTGCTGTTGGCGAAAGGCTTCGCGTCGTCGTTTCTGGGCCGACCTCAGACTTCTCGCCGGTCCGATAGTGGCACGCGCGGAGACTCACTGCGATGGATATAACTGGTAGGCCCTCCGAGACTGTCGGTAGCCTCAACAGGTACTGCGGAGTCTGATGAACTGCTGAGTGAACTTGTTCCTGTGAGTTAAGTCCTGTAAAAGGCCGCGGTGGCGGAACATCCGACAGGCGTCTGGAAGAGCACAAACATACCTCGCGCATCCGCTCTTCCAGTGGCTTGAGTCTATCAATCAACTTGTCCCGGAGACGCTTCCACTCCCGTTGAAGGTCCATATCCCGTTTGTATTCGGCAGCACGGAACGTCACGGTCAGTATCGTGGCCTCAATTACTCCATCGCTACTCCCGGCCGCGTTCAGACAGGGATGCTTGAGAAACTCTGCAGAAAGTTCAGAAGACAGGGTTAAGAAAGATGGCATTGCGCCACGTCCCCAGAGCATTGGACCGAGCCGTATCTTCGCGTTGCCAGATTTTGCTGCGGATCAGCTGCAGGAAGTGGAAAGAGTCATCGAAAACTTGGAGATCGCCTTCATATGAAACTGCGACGTTATCGAGCGCATGCATATTGGCTGAAGTAACGCTTGGACTATCACGGACGATGCTGAGACGCTGATGATAAATCGAAGAACGGCTCGCATGCCTTGCGCCTGCAATCCATGACGAGCCTATAGTATGAGCGATGGTGGAGGAGACCTCACATCGGACGGCGACTCGCCGTCGAATTATCAAGCGACTCATGTGTGAAATGGGCAGAGTCACCGTCGGACGAGCAGGACGGACCCGACGCGCAGGATGGTGATCGTAGGCCGGAGCGAGATGTCCAGCGACACAGCATTTGAGGCAGAAAACGGGGGGCGGGGTGCCATGCGGCAGGCACTGGGCCAGGCGACGGCGGCGGCGGCAGAAGGATGTGAAGACCTAGGGGCTCGCAGCAAGCCCACTCGTAGGCTGACGCGAGAACGCAACTGGCGACAGCAACGAGAAATGTCAATGCTGCTGCTTCAAACGCGAGCTGTCGCGGTAGTATGCAGCGGGAAGGCGGAAGCCATGCTCGTGGGCTAGCGTCGGGTTGCTCACAGCGATGCACGATGAGTCGGGCGGTGACGGTAGCACAAATACGGCGCGAGGTCGGGGAACGAGCGCACGAGTCGAAAGTCACCGCGCAAGAACGAGACGCTGCCGGGACGGGTAAGAGCGTATCGGACTGCTCATGTTGGCGTCGTCCGTGTTGTCGTCGAAGAGGAGGACGTTTGCGTACTATTCCCGGGGCATACGAGCAAGTCATCCTAGACGCCGCGCGCAGGCTCGGTCGCGATGCATGGCCGCAGAGGGTCGATGGCCTTGAAGCCGGGGCCGAACTCGCGGACGCGCTCGAGAATGAGCAACTGATAGCAAGCAGTCAATGCGCACCTGCAGAGAGGCAGGCAGCGGGCGCGTGAGAGAGCAGCAGCGGGCGGCGTTCTGTTAGCTCGAGGCTGTGGAACAGCTCGCGTGGATGCATGATCTGCGGATTGTGCCCGTCGTCGTCGACGGCGTCGTTGGGCGTCGCTGGAGACTGCTCGCTGGGCGTCGCATACTTTGGCTATAAAGTGACGGCGAATATTCGTCTATAGGCGTGTAGTAAACTGAGCCCGGCGTCGACGGCGAGGTCAGACTCGAGGCATTCGAGCCCACACGCGCGCGCCCCGTCGTCGGGCCAGCAATGGGCGCGTTGCCTATAGGTCTTAACTGCAGGTTCTGGCGCACGGACTGGCGCAGCTCCTCGAGGCGGGCGAGCTCCTCGAGCACGGGGTCCGTCGCCGACACGGCCGAGTCGACGAGCGGCTGGTCGACCGAGGGGTGCGATGCGTGACGGCCGGGGATGGCGAGGCGCGCAGGCCGCCCGGTCGTCGTCGCGTTCGCGTGCATCGGCGGCGCTGTCCGAGTTTGGACGTCCGCTGTCCGTCTCTTTCCCTCTCGCCTTCGCTGCGGCGCGGGCGCGTCAGCGTCCGTGCCCTCGTCACTATTCAGCATCAGCTCGCGGCCTTAGCGCCGTAGCGCCGTTCGCGTCGCGCCTCTCGCCAGCCCAGGCGAGTCGCGCGCGCTCGCCGCTCACGACGCAGCCCTCTTGCGCACGCTGTAGCACACGCGTTCCGGTGCCGGTGCCGCCCGCCGTGCTCTGCAAGCAGCGCCACACCAGCTCGCGCAAGCTGCTCGAGTCCCTGGCTGGGGCGGCAAGCTTCCCATCGCTCTCATTTCCCTCGGTCATCCCCAGTCTCGATACCGACCTCGTTCTTCCGCCCACACCCCGCCTTCCGCCTTCGAGTCCCGAGTACTCTGCTCCCGACAACCGCTGGTCTATAGCCTGGCAGACGAGGGCTCTGCGGCTTCTGGGGTGGTCAATATCCGGTGCAAAGCTGAACTGCAGGCGGAGATTTACTTAGTGCGCATGCTGGCTAAGCGTCGCAAGCGCCTCGAGGAACACGGTCTCTCTGTGTTGCTGTGCCCCCAAAAATGCAGTCTCTACTAACTTCGGCACGCCATATCGCTACATGCAGTCGCAGTCTTCGTGCAGCATGCGCACCCTTTCGAGTGCAGCTGCAAAATCTGTGCTCCTCCTAGGCTCAGCTTGAGAAGCGTGGGTTTACCATTGGGTCATCGCTTTACGCTCGCGTTCTTTCTGCTTGGCGACAGGTTTCGCGTTGTCGTTGCTGGGCAGAGCTCAGAATTCTAGCCGGCTAGAACGCTGGGGCGGAAACTTGTCGTGGTGGATTTAGTAGGCCCGTCGAGATTGTCGGCAGCCTCAACGACTCACAGGTTCTGCGGAGTTCTAAGGCACTGCGTCGTGAACATACATTCTGCTTCTGGGGTGACTCGCAAGTCCTGTACAGTTGGAGGCTGTGGTGACGGACCATCCGTCGGGGCACGACGAGCTGATTTAGATGCTCCCGCTGAATACTGGACTGACGCACAGGCTCATGCGTCCCTTGTTCAATATGATCAAACTGCGTTGGAGTCGCGATAGAACACATACGTCGCAGTGCCAGCAGTGCTGGGTAATCTTGTGAAACTCTGTCGTGTGACATCCGGCACTGGTAGCTCAAAGCACATGATAGAATAGCTTGCAAGGTTACACCTATCTTGGGTTGAACTTTGTCTGCCGTCCGATAAAACATATTCGTACAAGCGGACGTATGTATATGCTGGAAACGAACCGAGAAGGAGAAGAAAGAGAGAGGGAAAGGATAACAAGCCATTCCAAAAGACAAAAGCACAACAGCCAGCCACAGCAAGTCTACCAATCGCTCCCGGAGCCCTCCGAGTGCGCGCCGTCGCGCCAGTCTGTGCTCTCGAGGCCGGCCTTGGACACTCTGCGCGTGGGCTGGAGCGTGCGCTCGTCGACGGGCGCGCGGCGCTGGTGGCGGTAGCGCCCGCTGGCGTCCTTGACCTCGAGCTCCTCGCCCGCGTCGGCCAGCAGCGCGCCGAGGTACTGCGGCACGCGCGACTCGCTGTGCTGCGGCGGCAGGCTCTCGCGGATGTGCGCCGGCCGCCGCGGCCCCGGCGCTACCGCGTCGCCCGGCACCTGCTGCACGCCCACCGACTTGCCGCCCAGCTCGCGCTCCTCGAACGTCATGAGCTCGGACACGAACCCGATGTTCGGCGAGATGCCCTTCCGCCGCTCCAGCACGAACGCGTACGCCCGAGAGAGCGTCCAGTGGTTCGCGTGGATCAGGTATGCCATGACGGCTGTCACCGACCGCGACTTGCCCGCCTTGCAGTGCACGTACGTCGCGCTCGAGTGCAGTCGTGCGTCGTCTGCGGTGATGAGCAGGGCGTCGCATTTTTGAGTTGGACTTACCGAGGAACTTGCACACCTCCTGCACGCCCCGCGCGATGTTTTCCTCCTCCACAGTGTCGCGGATCGGGATATGCATGTACTTGTCGAATCTCTCCTTGAGGAACAAACCGTGGTCGTCGTCGCACTCTGCCGCAATGTTCAAAATGCGTCGAATGCCGTGCTGCTCGAGCGCCTCGACGTGCTCGGGCAGCGTAATTTCTGGGCCAAGGAAAAGGAAATGTGGCAAGATCTCGCTGATAACGAACTGCGCCGGCATCTCGCTGCTATCCGGAGTACTAAGCGGCCGCGCGGTGTGCGGCGAGCGCGGCGACGACAGCGGTGACGACGACGACGAGTCTTGCGAGCTGCTCGACGACCAGTCGAACCGCGCGTTGCTCGACGTGTCAATCGCGCTATGCGCGTGCACGAGGAACGACGGCGACGGCGGCGGCGGGCCTGTATTCGTGTTGGCCGCTAACCGCGGGAGGTCGCGCGGCGCGGGCGGGGCGAGCAGCATCGGCGGCGCGCCAGGGAAGCGCTCGCCCTTCCCACGAACACCGGACGGCGGGACAGCACTGAATGCGAATGGATGGGCCGATGTCGACGCCGAGTCGGTATTTGTCTGCAGACGCGGAAGGGCGGGGTGAGCAGAAGACAAACGGTCACCGCGCGTGAGCGAGGTGTCGAGGGACAATGTCTTGAGACTAGGCACGCGTGGACGCGGCCGCTGTGCTGCGGGCGTTGGACCGGGCGACGGCGGAGGCGGCGGTATGTCAAGACGCAGCGGGGCTGCTGGCGCACCGAGGCCAGGTGTCCGCGGCGTGGGCGGGCGCGGGGAGGCCATGGGCGATGGCGTTGGAGAGTGATCGATGGTGGTGCGAGTGCGCGGGGCGGTAATGTCGGTGCGCAGAGTGAAGGCGGAGCCGATGCTTGTCGGCTGGCCAGGGTTGGAGACGGCGATGCGTGGAGGCTCGGGAGGCATCGGCGGCTCCGAGGTATCGATATAGGGTGCAAGGTCGGGCAGTGAGCGCACTAGCTGGAAGCCGCCGCGCAAGAATGAGACCGTGCCGGGCGGCGGGAGCGCAGACTGCAGGACGGCGAAGAGTATCCAGGCCGGGCTGCTCATGTCGGCCTCATCCATCTCGTCGTCGAAGATCACGACGTTGCTGTCCCATTTTCCAGGCGTTGCGAGCAAGTCGTCCCAGATGGCGCGTGCAGGCTCAGTTGTAATATATGGCCGCAATGCGTCGATTGCCTTGAATCCAGCGCCTGGCTTGCGAACGCGCTTGAGAATGAGCGAAGGTATAGACAGATTTATAGAGCCCTCAATACGGGCCTGCAGGAAAGCTGGCAGTGGACGCGTGTCAAGCAGCAGCGGCCGGCGCTCTGTTAGCTCGAGGCTGTGGAACAGCTCGCGTGGATGCAGGCTCTGCGGATTGTGCCCGTCGTCGTCGACGGCGTCGTTGGGCGTCGCTGGAGACTGCTCGCTGGGCGTCGCATACTTTGGACTATAAAGTGACGGCGAATATTCGTCTATAGGCGTATAGTAAACCGAGCCCGGCGTCGACGGCGAGGCCAGACTCGAGGCATTCGAGCCCGCCCGCGCGCGTCCCGTTGTCGGGCCAGCAATGGGCGCGTTGCCTATAGGTCTTAACTGCAGGTTCTGGCGCACGGACTGGCGCAGCTCTTCGAGGCGGGCGAGCTCCTCGAGCACGGGGTCCGTTGCCGACACGGCCGAGTCGACGAGCGGCTGGTCGACCGAGGGGTGCGATGCGTGGCGGCCGGGGATAGCAAGGCGCGCAGGCCGCCCGGTCGTGGTCCCGTTCGCGTGCATCGGCGGCGCTGCTGGGCGCGGCGGCGGCGGGGCGGGGGCGGGGGCGGCGGGCAGAGGATGCGTGGTATGGGGCGTGACAGTGTCACGCCGTGTCACAGGCGATGATGTCCCGTCGCCGCTCGAATTTAGAGTCCATTCGTCGTCCGAACCCCGTCCTGCTCGCCGTCGCAGCCGTCGTCGCCGAGCGCCCCCGTCCCGCCCAGTCGCCTGAGCCCATGTCGCTGTACAAACGCAACCATCACGCGGCCCAGCAGCCGCCAGAGCCAGACTCGGTCCGCCAGAGTTCAGAGCAGACGCTGAAAAACTGCGCGAGCTGTTCCCTGCCTGGACCGTTGCAGGCGAGTGCGCTCGTGGCAGGCCAAGTATCCCAGTGCTCACGCGCCGCAGACATTGCGTCCGTGCTCGCCGAGGTCGGTGGGGACGTGACCGTGGCAGCCACGCGCATTTCCGAAGGCACGCAGCACGGTCCTAGCCACCGCGCGCCATCTCACTGACGCGCCCGCAGGCCACGCCGAGCAGTGGGCGGCCGCGCCGCGCAAGAAGGACAAGAAGGCCGCGCACGCTGCCGGCCAGCCCGCCCACGCCGCCCCGGCCTCGCCGCAGCTGGGCCATGCGCCGAGGGGCGTCCGCGGAGGCCGCGGCACGGGCGCCCCGGGGCGCGGCGGCGCTCGTGGCGGCCGCGGCGGAGGACGCGGCGGCGGCCCCGTCAACGGTCACCATGCCAAGAACGACTCGCACGCGACCGCGACGCCCGCCTCCTTTGCCGACCCGCCCCCGCAGGACATGAACGCCTGGGGCGTCGACTCCGCCCCGGCCGCCGCGGCCGACGACGGCTGGGGCTCGGCCGACCCGGAGCCCGCCCCCGTCGCCGCCCCCCCCGCCCCCGCCCCCGCCGCCGAACCCGCCCCGCCTGCTCCGCCCGCCGCCAACGGGTCCGCCGCTGTCCATGCACCGTCCCCGAAGCTCCCCCAGGCCCACGCGCAGCCCAGGGCGCCCTCCAAACCCGGCGCGACCAAGCTCTCCTGGGCGCAGATTGCACGGTAAAGCCTATCCATGACCTGGAATATTCGCGCGGGATCTAACTTTACCCCGCTCCGCTGCAGTGCGCCAGAAAAGCCAAAGCCAGTCCCGCCCCCTCCCGCCCCAGTCCGTGCGCCTGAACCGCCTGCGCCGGTGGCAGCTCCTCCCGTCCAGGAGGAGCCGGCTCAGACCGGCTGGGAGGAGCCACAGACAGTTCAGTCTTGGGAAGAGCCTGCGCCGCATGAGCACCAGCAACACGCGCAGGCGCATGTCGACAACGACGGCTGGGTCACTACCGAGCACGTCTCCCAGCTGCCGCCGCCGCCAAGCGTTGTGCCCGATGCGTGGGACAAACCCATATCTCCGCCCCCTCCTCAACAACCCGTGGCGCCGCCGCAGCAACAACAGCAACCCGAGTCGAAGCCGGAGCCCGTGCAGGACGCGGCGGGCTGGATTTCGAGCCCGCCGCCGCCGTCCGAGACCCCAAGCAGCACAACAGCAACGACGGTGACGGCGACAAGCGCGCCGTCACAGCCGCCTGGTCTTGTCAGCCCGCCCCCTGCGAACAAGCCGAGCACGCCTTCGGGTGTGCGTCCTGGCGCGCCCCGCGGAGGGAGCGCCCGCTTCCGCAACGTGCCACTCGACACGCCCGTCATCATGCCCGGCGGCCAGCACGGGTCGCCCTTCCACGGTCCATCGACAGAGCGCCTCGGTATGCAGTTCGGCTCGCTCTCCCTCGGCGGCGAGGAGATCGACGCAGCCAGGTACGCATTTTTGATGCACCACTCTATCTGTGCATCTGACCTGATTGACCCACGCTTCTACCCACATGCAGTCCCGAACCCCCTGCGCCAGAGCCCAAGGCTGCGGCGCCTGAGCCGCCTGCTCCCGTGCAAGAGGTTCAGCCACCGGCACCGGTCCAGCAGCAGCAGGTGGCCCCGACTCCTGCGCCCGCACCGATTCCCGCACCCGCACCCGCTCCGGCTCCAGCGCCCGTAGTATCCCCGCCTGCTCCTGTGCAATCTGCGCAAACGCAGACATCGCCGCTCCAGCCGACCCTCGCACAGGCGCAGACCCAGACGCACCACTTCCAGCCCCACCAGCAAGGCTTCCAGCCGCTGCAACAAACGCTGCAACACGCACAACAGCAGCAGCAGCAGCAACAGCCCCTGCAGCCGCTGCAGACGCAGACCTTTGGCGGCGCGGCGGCGCAGCAGCCGCAGGCGTTCTCGCAGGGTCACTCGCAGCAGGCGAGCCTTGGCCACAGCGCGTACTCGCACACGCTACCGAGCCACCTTGATCACCATGCGAGCCAGCACTCGCCTTTCGGCGTGCGCCACCAGCAGGACCAACACGCGTACTTCCAGACGCCGCCGCCGAGCGCCGCGCCTGCCGAGCAGTACGGCGCGCATGGCGGCTTCTCGCCTCTCGGCCCTGGCATGCACGGCTTTGGCGGCCAGAACCAGGGCATGGGCGGCATGGGCGGCGTCGCGGGTGGCATGGGCAGCGTCGGCGGCATGGGCGGCATGGGTCAACCCGGTATGGCGGGTGGTATGGACTATTCCTACGGTGGCGGTGACCGCGTAAGTCTTCCTTTCTTTCTTTTCCTTTGTTGCATGCTTGTTTGTTTTGGACCGTGTGATTGACTGGGATTGTTTTGGCGCAGGGCTTCTACGAGGCATATGGTCCGAGCAACACTTCTTTCTCGGGACGCAATGCGCTCGGTCAGGACGACGTGTCGAAGGGCCTTGTCGGGTCCGCGCAGGGTGCGGGCGCCGGGGCACCAAACGGCCAGGTCGCGCCTGCGCAGAACCAGGTTGGCCAGCAGCAGGGCCAGCAGCCGCAACAGCAGGGCGCCGCCGCGGGCCAGACGCAGCAGCAGCAGCCGTACGCGTACACGACACACCACCCGTACTACAACCCGTACATGATGCAGTCCGCCGCCGCGTTCTACGGCCAGCCCGCGCCGGGCGTCGGGATGGGCGTCGGCGGGTATGGCGCGCACCAGCCGTACGTCAAGTACGCCGGTATGCCGCCGCCCGCGGCGCGCTTGGGTATGTACAACCAGGCTGGCTACGGCGGCGGGTTTGAGGATGCGTATGGCCAGCAGCCCGAGACGCCCGGCCAGCGCGGTGGGTTCCAGCAGACGCCGGGCCAGCCAGGCGCCGCGGGCGTCGGCGTCGGCGTGCAGCAGGCGCCGCCGAAGCCGCAGGACCGCTACGGCGCCGGCGCGGACAAGGGCGTGGGTGTCGGCGCGGGCCAGCCGCAGCCGGCCGCTGCACGCGCGCAGCAACTGCAGTTCTACCCCAATGCAGCCGGTGGCGCCGCTGGACGCTTTGGCGGCGCTGCTGCTGGCGGATTTGGTGGCGCTGCCAGCGGCGTCGGCGTGGGTGTTGGCGGAGGGTACCCGCAGAGCGCGGGTGCGGAGCAACAGCAGCAGCAGGCTCAGCAGCAGCAACAGCAGCAACAGCAGCAGCAGTACTACGGCGGCTACCAGCCGCGCCACCAGCAGGCGTACTGGCAGTAGATGCCCCCCTCGTGACCGGCTGCGCTGCGCGACCGTTCTAGTTCTTGGAATGCGCCATCTCGTCCTCGTTTCAGTCGAATCTCGCAACTTGCAACACCTCAGTAAACGTCTGTCCCGTTGTCCCCTTTGCCTTGGCCTGTTTTGCAGCTTCCTTCCATCCGTCCATCCATCCGTACTCGCTCCTAACTCGGCTCAAATTCAATAACTCTCTCCCCGCCATCTTCCTAAGTGTGTGCACTCCGCCCCATGTACTACTAACCAATCGTTTCTCCTCCTCTTTTTCTTTCTTCTCTGATCGCTGATTCCTCCTCGCCTATCTCAGTCTCCTCTCTGTTGCTGCTCTTTTTTTGCGTGCCCCTGTCGTCGTCGTAGTATTCCGTGCTCGACTACATAGCGAAAAATATACACACCCGCACGGAAGCCTGCCGGGTGATGCATGGGACTTTGGGATCGATTCGCTCTTACGGTACTCGTGCAAAGCTTCGTGTTCTCAGCGCTGTCTGTACCGGCTGCTATCTGTCGCTATCGCTGTCACCAGCACCCCATTCGAAGTGCAGGGGATGCGAAGAGAAGCCCCATGACAGCAACTGCGGCCCCAGTCTAATGCACACTTTCATTCTATTCTTTTCAACCACACATACGAGTTTCACAGGGTTATTACAGCTAATAAAACATCAAGCCGTTTACAGCTTCGGGGTCTGGATGAAGTTGACACCCTGCAGAGCATGATCAGCCGGGATACCCAAGAAATCTCAAGAGGCGACATACCTTGGCGATGTTGTCCTCGAGCTCGGGAATGGCCGCCTGGAGGAGGCCCTTCTCATAGGTCGACAGGTTGCCAAGCGGGAGGATCTTCTGGACGCCTTCGGGGCCGATCTCGACGCGGGCGGAGAAGTACTCGAGCTCCTTGCCGATGGCGCTGGTGAGCGCGGCACCGCCGTCCTTGTCGGCGGCGAGGTTGACGTAGCTGGGCGCGACGACGCCCTTCTCGCCGTTGATGGCGCGGATGACGAGGTCGGCGAAGCGCTCGCCGGCGTAGGCCATGCTGAGGGTCGCGGAGCCCGCGCCGTCCTTCGCCTTGACGACCTCGTCGCCGCCGAACTGGATGCGCTTCGTGAGCGCCTCGCGGTCGGAGTCGGCGAAGCCGGACGGGAGCGGCGGCTGCGCTTGCGAGAGGAGCGGGAGGATCGTGACGCCGCTGTGGCCGCCGACGACGGGCACGGTCACCTTGGGCGCGAGGCTGTTGTCGCCGAGCGTCTCGGCGACGAAGGTCGAGGCGCGCACGACGTCGAGCTGAGGTGGGCGTTAGCCTCACATGATGATGCCATATGATAACACGCGCACGGTCGTGACACCAAAGAGGCTGATTTGAGCGGGAGCGGGTCAGCGTGTTGCGGCATGTGAATGGGGGCGGGCGAGCCACTTGCCGTTTGGGGTCGAAGACGCCCTGCTTCTTCAGGCACTCGGCCACGATGGGCACCGTCGAGTTGACCGGGTTCGAGATGACCAGCACGAACGCCTTCGGGGCCACTTCCGCAATCGCATTCGCAAGATCGCGCACGATTCCAGCATTGATCTGAGCGGAATCGTCAGAGAAAATGCTGGTGTATGCGATGAATCCTTGCCTTGAAGAGATCATCTCTGGGAGCGAACGGAAATGCATGAGACCTCGTGGGTGCTGAGTGCATATATTCGTGCATACCTTGTCATCTACGAAAGAGTTAGCAATTTTACAGGTTAAAATCACTAGTCATAACTCACACCAGGCTTGCGGGGAACACCAGCGGGGATGACGACGACCTGGGCGCCCTTGAGCGTCGTCTTGAGGCCGTCGTTCGGCGGAAGCGCGCCAGCCGTCTTGGCCGGCGTCGAGATGTGGCTCAGGTCAGCGACCACACCCGGAGTGTTGACGATATCAAACAGCCCGAGCTGCACATCGCCTTTAACCTACCGGCTCGTCGATGCTGGCGTTTAGCGCACCTCAGTCACGAGCGGGTTGATTTTGAGCAGCTAATCGGACGCCGATGAGCGAGATCGCAGCGCTGTATGCTGGCTAGGCTCACAAGAGAAAGAGGCTGGCCAATGCCGCCTGCAGCACCGAGGACTACGACCTTGACCATCGAGAACTGAGTGTTGGCAGGGAGAGATTGGTTTGCGGCTGCCCCCGGCCCGATCTTCCCTTTTCCTTTCTTGCTGCATCCAGGCTCGAGACCCAGAGTACAGTGAATGGATCATCTCAGTCTTGGAAAATACAAGAGATGGTCCGAAAATACGCTTCAGGCTGAATTTGGACACGGCGAAGGTTGCAGTCATATCTTGCCGTTTTACCTTCGGCAGAGTACTGTCTTGTCAAACCGGATGCCAACCAGCATGGCTTCTGCGATGTTCGTTATTACAGTCTGCCGACTTGACACGAATGTTCCATTGTGCAGCTGTTGTTGCAGTCACGTACAATCACTGGGTGCTTGTGATATTGAGGAGATTACAACGTAAACCACAGCAGTCTTACCCTCCTGCGTGCAGAATTCTCGGCACTCTGCTGCGGAAGAGCTGCACTGCTGGACTGCTCTGTAGACTGGACTGCAGAAGAACTACCGCCACCTGCAGAGGTAACTGCAGCGGAACTGCTGCTACCTGCAGAGGTACTCGTGCTGTCCGGCAGACCTACTGCAGTGGCGAGCATGGTGACATCGATACCTGCGCGGCGGTTGGTTGTCAGTAAGGAAACGGGGCACGAGGATCATGCACACACAGTAGTAGTAATTCTGAGAAAAGTCGGGCGTCGCCCAGAACAGCTGCACCACACATTGGCCGTCCTGCTGGCAGCTATCCCCGATATCACTCGCAGACGGGAGATTGAACTGGAGGTTCGTTTCTGAAGCAAGCATGAGAGAAATGACACGGACACAATGTACGGCGCAACATACGATCAGCAGGAGCGGGACCGGGGACAGGACAGAAGTCGTCGAACGTCTTGAGGAAGCTATCGCCTATAATACGACCTGGCCCTCCCTCCGTAGTATCGAGGAGCGTCACGTTAGCGGGTCCCCTACAGACTCGTCAGACTATAATATAAGAGACGCGAGGGAGGATGCACGCGCCCGTGAGGAATCGTGCAATCCACTTCCATAGTCATGGCTTGGCCGGGCGCCACACGCTGCACGTTCGCCTTCGGCTGGTCCGCAAAGAGCTGCAGGCGGGTCCCAAATTCAGATCCAAAGCACAGCGCCATAGCATGAACCGACACACCATGCCGCGGCAAAGGGTGAGCTCGCACCCAGCATTGACGGGCTCTTGCTCCTCGATGTGGCCCGAAGGATCCAGGTTCAGGCGCGCGAAAGACGCCTGGCCGCACTTCTGCAGATGTGCGGGCCCAGGCTACGCTCCATAGTCAGCGATAACTGCGTAGAGGAAGGCTGCGCGTACATACTGTGCGGATGGGCGGGCTGGTGATGAGCGCATGCCCATTCACAAGAGAGGCGCACGCGATCAACGCGAGAGCGGCCTGCGCAGCTATTTGCAACATGTCGTGCAAGGGCGTCCGTATGCCAGTCCAGCTGGCGGAAATTTGAATGAAGTCGTAGACGGGAAGACAAGCGATGGACAAGC
Organism: Auricularia heimuer; assembly: GCA_002287115.1. Lineage (NCBI taxonomy): Eukaryota > Fungi > Basidiomycota > Agaricomycetes > Auriculariales > Auriculariaceae > Auricularia > Auricularia heimuer. The sequence goes on along the minus strand of NEKD01000003.1, from coordinate 1,453,878 downwards.
CTTGCCCGCCGTTGTCAACTCCGACTTCTGTCATGCAACCGTCGCGTCGCGTCGTTACCGGTTGTAAGCACTTATTTATAGGCACTACGGTCTAAGATTCCCTTTCCCGAGGGCATAACATAACTATCCACAATCTCAACTCGTCCGTAGGCCGTCCCGTGCTCGCCGTCAGTCACAGCAAGTCACAGCAGCGCTAGGTCCTGCTGTGACGCGCTCCTCGAGCCATTAGAGCGTCTCGTTGATCTTGCGTTCGATCCCGTCGACCTCCTCGAGCATGTATTGGGCTCGAACCCGCTCTCCTCCTCCACCGTCCGGTTCTTGCGCACTGCCAGTGGTGCGCCTCGCTACTGCAGATCTCGCACAGCACCATGGACCTCGCGATTGCGCTTCCGCTTGGGGGTCTCCATTGCCCTGCGCACACACTGCCTGAGTGCCAGGTTACTGCCATAAGGCGACCTCAACTCGAGTTTCGCGGGCTTTTTTCCTCGTGATCAAATCACCGCGGTCACGTTAGCAGCATCGCCTACGTCGACCATCCACTCAAAAATCTCGGCGAACAACGTCTGAAGCTTCGTCCGCTCGCTCTCCTGCGAGAACTTGAAGAACGGCGAGTCCTTGACAATGCTGCTCTCGAGCACATTGCGCGCATCGGGGTTGAGCACTACTCAGCACATTGTCCTTATCTGCTTTCTCTATGGAGCGAACACCTCGCAATCAGCATTGCTTTTCAACCACAGCAATAATGCCGCACCCACCTGGAACGGTCTGACTCGGCCTTCTCGTTGCTCGTCAGCGCGTAGGTCTTCTACTTCTCAGGCATAACGCTCGACTCCGTAATACCAGCCTTCGCCCTTCCACTGCTTCAGGCGCATAGCTAACGCGGAACGATCCGCGTGATGGTGCACCTCGTCGTACTTGTCATCGACTCGCACGCGCTCCTTCTTGGACTTCCTGCACTCGCCAGGAGGATGATAGTCGTTGCTCGAGCGGTGGTCCGTCCGGGAGTTGTCGTCCTGGTTGGTTATACCGTCGGCGCCGTGCAAGGTATCCACATCGATATCAGCATCGCCCATAGGTTTGTCGGAAACTGCAGGCGCGGACCCTGCTTCGCCCATGCCCTGATCTGCTTCGCCATCTACGCCCTCGGCGTCATCGTGGTTAGCTCGCGACCCTAAGCGCATGGAACTGCGTCCGTTCATCTTCTGCTTCTTGTGGGAGGCCAGCACGACAGACGACTCTGGATTTGCCGCCTGGTGACGTCGCTTGAGAGAGCCGTCGCCCACGACAGAAGTGCCGCCACTAGGGGCACTGGGCGTCTCATCGCCAATTGAGACAACGCTGGTGGGCTGGCTGTTCGAAGTGGCACTGCGGGAGGCGGAGGAGAACGCTGCTGTATATGCGATGTTGTCCAGTGCCGTCGTAGGGCGAGGCCGCGCGGTAGTTAGCCGCATATCTAGAGACGCATCGCCGTCCTTCACTGCTGCCTGGTGCATGTGCGATAGTATGAGCCGCTGGAAGACAATGATGGCGTGCTCCTCGGGAAGGCCTGGGTATAAATGCCACGGAACACTTAGATAATCCGCCATTCTCTGGAAGAGTGCCTCGAGGTCGCCAAGGTCGGGATGTAGAATTCGTCTCAGTTGAGACACCGCGAGGAAGAGCGCTCGGTGGCTCTCCCGAGTGGAGTCGCCCACGACGTGACCGAGCATGGCCTGGCAAAAGATATTGTACTTTGCAGGATTGTCGTTGGTAATCTTCTCTTGTGGCAACGCGCGAGCGGCGCTGAATAGGAATACCCAGAACGAACTCTGGACTTCGAAGAGCAAAGGGTGCCCAGACGGAAGGGAGATGGGACACTGTTCATGCGGAGGCTGCATGCGCCGAGACTCATCTGTCTTCAAGATGTCCACGAGACGGTGGGCGAGCCCGTCGTCGAGGTGGCCGACTGCTGCCTTGTAATACTGCTCCATGGGGACAAGGTCGAGCAGGTACCGCTGCAGCTGCACGTAAGAACGTGCGGTGGCAACGATGTCAGTGTATAGGAACTCGGGCCCACTCAGTTCCAAGGGGATGAACATTGGAGTTCCCTGAAAGTGAAGGGTAAAAAAATCAACGCTTCGCTTCCCCGAGTAGCGTAAGAACTCCTTACTATCCGGTCAACGCGACCTCGTCCTTCGCACATCTCAGAGATGATCGCACCATGGTCGAGGTCGGTTACCAAAGCGGAAGACTCGAAAGTCGTCTCGCCAGTGTCAGGGTCACGGACTTTCCCCAGCTCCTCCGCTTCAGCCGGAAGCTTGAACTTCAGTTCTTTTGAAAGCCTATCCCTGGAAGGCAAGTGAGTAGGAGTATGCAGAAACCCGCCCATCACATACATGATCTCAGATATGGGCGTGTGGTCCATCGTCTTCTTCTCCCCCTTGCTGAAATGCTTCGGGCGCATAAGACAATTGCCGTAGCTGAAATCGCGATGGCGGATGCCTTTCTTATGCAGGAGGAACAAGGCTGCAACAACAGATGAGCATAGGGAAGTGATGCATACTCATCCGCATACTCGTGAGCGAGTCAAACCAGACGTAAAGCAGCTCTCGTATCGTCTGCGCCGAATTGAGAGGTTCGCCGATACTTTCAAGAAGAACGACTTCCTTGACGCGTCGAATGGTGCGCGTTTTGTTGAGCGCAATGATCTTCGCCTTCTCGTCCTCGTCCGCTGTTTCAGGAACGGGGAGCGGGTCGCCCAGGTTCTGAACGATGGGCCTCGTGCCGTCCGGGTAATCGTCACGCATGACCACATTCCGATGGCGAGCCAGGCCAGGAACATACTCGCCAGTGTGGGCACGGTCCAAGAGGCCGCCTTCCGTCCAGCGCCCGCCGACGTCCTGCCATGAAATCTTGAGAAATCCCTCAACCTCTTTGCCAGCGTAATTCTCAGAGAGCTCCTCCTCGGACAACTTCGCATTACCGACGACCCACGATGCAAAGGTGACGCCCCCAGGTGCGTGGCCAACATGAAAGGGGACGACAGCCAGCGTGTCCTCGCCGACTGTGACATCCCATCGGTGGAAATCGTTCTGCTTCGGGTTGTACGTTATCGCTGTGTCGCGTGTGGCCTGCGAATGATAAACTAGCGCAACGTGGGTAATCCAGCCGCTGGCGTCCTTGACGGGTACCTTTGGAGAAACGTACATGCCGCACGCGTTGAACGACGCGATCTCAAGCTCATTGTTGGAAACGTAAAAGCCGTGCACCGTTGGAAGATCAGGCCTATAGCGCTTCAGAGTTGTAAGGTACGACTCGAGCTGGGCCATGGCGTCTTCTCTAAGCACTTTGTGCTCGCCGACCCCGAGAACGAGCGACCAAGGAGGATAGTCCATGGTCTTCTTCCAGTTGTCGACCGCCTCTTTTAGCTTTTCCACCGTAGTAAGCCACGCGCAGTAATCGGGCATGAAGTCGGCGCCGAGGTATGAGCCGTATTCTCTCCCACGAGCGCCGCTGAAAGCGAAGACAATTCCGAAATCAAGCCCGCACGCGGTGCTGAGGGCGAGACTGATCATGTTGAGGATTTTGGTTGTATACCGATAAAGCATTCTCTTCTTGCCAGACGTCCCAAGCGAGTGCAGGCTGTGGAGAGCTGTCTTCAGGTCCTCGCTGCCGCTGATTGCATTGAACTTTGCGTCGTCAAGGACCTCGGGAAGGATAGAGCTTCGGGCGTGTGAGTTGTAGTCCTTCTGCGTCAAGTGAGGGACCGCAATCGCAGACGTCTCGTGGAGTTCGGCCGCTTTCAACCTATACGCGGCCGCCGCGCTCGGCCTGTGCTTCGTCAGAGGCGAGCCCTGCCTTTGCGGCATGGCATTCGGCGCACGGGCGGGAGAGCGGGCACCGCCGTCGGCCATGGCGTTGAGTGAGCGTAACCGCGGAAGGAGAGAGGGAAAGAGAGAGGGCGGCTCAAGAAAAGCTTCACCTCCGCAACGGACTACTCAACGCCATCCAGATCGCTCGCTTTTCTTACTTCCAACAATGGTGTCAGTACATGTAGGCGCTACGGTCTAAAATTCCATTCCTGAGGGCATAATATTAAGTATCTACAATCTACAACTCATCCGTCGGCCGTCCCGTACTCGCCGTAGAAGTCTCGCTTGCAGTCGGCGTCTCCGAGGACGGCGCGGTCGTAGCCGTTTTCTTCACCTTGGGGATCCACCGCCGCTTCAGCAGGCGCATGACCTGGCTCTGCAGCGCCTTCCCCCGTGTCTCCACATCGGAGCTCAGCAGGACCGGGTCCTGGTTGCGCGCGAGCTTGTCCTGCTTCGTGACGCGCTCCTCGAGCCACTCGAGCGTCTCGTTGATCTTGCGCTCGATCCCGTCGATCTCCTCGAGCGTGTATTTCGGCTCGAACCCGCCCGCCTCCTCCACCGTCCGGTTCTCGCGCGCCGACTGCACGAACGTGCGCCCCGCCACAATCGCCTGCTGCAGATCTCGCACGGCAGCCGGCGCCGCATGGAACTCGCGGTTGCGCGTTTGGATGGGGGTCTCAATCGCCCTGCGCACGAACACACACTGCATGAGCACCCATCAAAAGGCAACCTACGCTCAAGACTCACTCGAGGGCCTTTTTCTTCGCAATCAAGTCCGCGGTGCTAGCAGCATCGCCGACGTCGGCCATCCACTCAGAAACCTCGTCGAGCAAGCTCTTGAGCTTCGTCCGCTCGCTCTCCTGCGAGAACTCGAAGACCGGCGAGTCCTTGCCGCCCTCGAGCAGGTCACGGAGTCGGTAAATGTATCCCTCGAGCACATTGCGCGCTTCTGCGTTGAGGACCTTGTCCTTCTCTGCTTTATCCACGGAGCGAAGTCTGCACACACCTCGCAGTCAGCATTTCCTAACTGCGCAAGGACGGCAAACGCACCTGGACTTGGACTCGGCCTTCTCGGAGGTCGTTAACGGCGGGACGCTGCCATGGCGGAGCGTAATCTTCAGCGGGTACGTATCCTTCGGCTTCTGCTTAACCTCGGGCGTGACACTCGGCGAGGGCGACGCAGCCGGCGACGCCGACTCCGTTCCCTCAGCAGCAGCAGAGCTCGACCCCGCAGCATCGCTCTCGCTCGTCGAAGACGTCGTCGAAGAAGACGAGCCGGTCTCCTCGGTAGCGACGTCCGGGGTTGCCGGCGCGGTCGACGAGCCTGCAAACAGGGACTTGAGCTTGCCTTGTTCACTCCGCATCAGGAAGCCACGCGGGGCGGCGTAAAGGAAGACATACCCGTTAGGGATTTATCCTTGATCTCGCCATAGGCGACGGCGGCGTCCACCGATGCAAACGAGTTCTCGTCGAGCGCGAGGGTGATCTTGACAAGCGGGTCGATGGCCTCGGCCTCTGTCAGGTTGCCAATTGCCTCGCCGACGCCCTCGAATGTCGCTTCGACAATCTGAGAGGGGAACGGCCTAGCGAAACGGGTGAGCATTTCATCGTATGGCAAGGGAAAGACGACGAACGGAACGGTCTTGTATTCGAGAGCGATCTTGAAGTCCTCCTTGCGTTTCAGAGACAACGTCTTCTTGACACCAAGCTTTCCTCCTTTCGAGAAAATCTGGTTATGAATGGTCCGCGTCTTGCCCGGCTCTGCATTCCCCAATTGAGTTCGCTACGAGTATGAAGTGAAGGAAACAACGCACCCGTCTTAGATTCAGCGGTGTAAACGACCTGGATGTCGTACGCAGAGATGTCGTGGACCTTGATGTCCTTTGTGCGGAAGTGACGGCTGAGCGTCGCGCCGTACAGGGATGCGCCAACAGTCGCGGCCTCGTCCGCGTTGACATTGCGTGCAATCTTTGCCCTATGACGGGTTAGCAAGACAGTAACAGCGAAGCGGACGGCGACGCACTCTCCGACAGCCTTTGCGACGGCGGCTTGGACCATGGGTGTCCGGGACGCGCCACCCGCCAGAATAACCGAAGAAATGTCATCCTACGCGGTTTGAACGTCAGCACCGAGGCGACGCGGTTCACACACAACGCGTGCGCACCAACGAAAGCTTCGACTGCGCAAGGGCGTCCAGAATAGGCTGCCCAAAGCGCGAGTGCAAATCATCGCACGCCTTCTCGAACTCGGCGCGCGACACGGCTGCCTTGAAGTCGAGATCGAACGCGATGCTCTCGACGGCCGCGCGCGCGTCGGTGTTGACGCTGAGGATCGTCTTGACGCGGCCCGCCTCCTTCCAGAGCTTCGCCATGCCTTTGGCGTCGTCGCGGATGCTGCGCCCGTGGGCGGCCTCGAACTTGTCCGCGAGAATTTCGCGCAGGCGGCGGTCGAGCTCGGTGCCGCCGAGCAGCTCGTCGTAGCCGATGCCCTTGACCTCGATGATGGTGCTTTCCTGCTTTGTCGCGGTCGAGTTGGCGTCGAGGGTCTTGAAGGAAACGAGGGTCGCGGTGGTGGTGCTGGCGCCTGCGTCGTATATTATGTGGTGCTCAACGGACGGGAAGCTACGTGTCATGGCGTAGTTGACCGCGACTGAAAGGCGAAAATATCAGCACTACGAGCAGGACAACACACACATTCCGCGCACTGACTTGCGGCGCCGTCGTTGACGAGACCAACGGGACGAAGGCCAGCAATTTCTATAGCGTCAAATATGGCCTGTCTCTCGAACTGCGAGTAGAATGCTGGTACCTAATGCAGACGCATGAGCCACAGGTAAGTACAGAGCCTGAGCGCACTCACAGTAACTAGCATGTCGCGCACGGGGTCGCCCCCCGCGCTGTCTGCGACCTGTTTAAGATATGCAAATTGCATGGCGATGAGCTCCTCGACGGTCCATTGCGTGCCGTCGCTCCTGACGATGCCGACGGTGCCCCGGGGCGTAGCATAAGTCTTTGCGGGCGAGATGGACTTGAAGTACTCTGTGCGGGCGCTGTCGTACTGGGCGCCGACGAGATACTTGAGCGAGAGGAAGGTGTCAGCGGGGAAGCGCGCGGCCTGCGACCAGTCAATAACAATTTGGACGCTGGTCATCGCAACGCACGACGGCAAACGCGTCCGTGCCAAAGACGCGGTCGGGGCCCTTCCAGCCGACGGCAGACTGGAACTTGCGCTTCGAGTCGGTGTTGAGCAGGATCTCCATCTTGGGCCCGACGACCGACGCCTTCGTCCAGTCCGCGCCAAAGTCGACGGCGAGCGTCGCCGCCCAGCCAGGGAGCGGCGACGCGGCGAGCACCAGGGACAGCAGCGACGAGAAGAGCATCCTGAGTGCGGGTTACGACCTGCGCATACGTGGTAGCCGTTGCAGCTAAAGGGACTTCAAATTTCTGACACGTCGCTGCCACGGCATTAACGGAGAGACGCCCGCCGCATCGCTTGGCCCGAGAACATTCGACCACGAAACTACTCTTGGGTTCACGTAACTCTCGTAATATTCTCACTACAGAAAAGAAATCGTAGCTGCTGAGAACCTTGCACGATGTTGTGATTTGTTTGAGGTTGCTCTTGTCTTCGTACCATGTCGAATGCTCTCCCACGATCGCTGAATATCCATTTCATTAGACATGGCGAAGCCTTGCACAAGTATGCACGCTCTGACTCCTCCTTCTGGCCGATCGTAACACTGCAAACTTTACAGTGTCGATCGCAACTACACTGAAGTCGACCCTCCTTTGACCCCCGCTGGCCTCGAAACTGCACGAGTACTAGGCAAACAGCTCGCAGAGAAAGGATTCTCTCCGTCAACAATAGTTACATCGCCAATGACTCGAACGATTCAGACCGCATTAGCAATTTTCCCCCAATACCTTCAAGCTGGTCCATCCCGAATTCCGCTACACATATGGCCTGAACTCCGCGAAGCGCACGATGCTATCTGCAACAAAGGACGCTCTCGAGAGGCCATGCAACGCCTATTCCCCGATCTTGACTTCTCTCTGTGCTCCGAGGAGTGGTCATACGATGCCCATACATTCGTCGGGGCTGTTGAGCGCGCCGAGGTCGTTCGCAAGCGACTTCTTTCCTTGCCCGGACCGGACATCGTCGTCATTGGCCATAGAGGTTTTCTCGCTTTCCTGGTCGAGATCGTCACCCGCTTCGAAAATCTCGGTGCGCAGGTTTACGGAGTGCGTCCATGATTGCCTCTGAGCGCGCCATCATCCGCAGAAATGCGCACCTATCGTGTTTCCGAGACAGCAGAGAGTCGATACGGGACGCATGAGAACGGTCAGATCTGCGACTTCGGCCCTACTCTGCTAGTTCGAGTACAAGAAACGAGTCTCCAACAGGATGATATCACAACGATCTCTGAATCTGCCTAGCACATTGGAGGATTGAATTTGCCTAGCACATTGGAGGATTGAATTCTCGAAAGAACGCAGATCTTACTGCGTTTTACGGTCGCAGTGAGCGGGATCTTTGTTGTCATTCCAGGCAGATAGGATAAAATACAACAAGGGAAGGCTTTGGATTGCGTACACTGCGTTACTCAGACATGATCTCCTGCACGAGCGCAGTCGTCTCCTTCGCATGGTCGATTATCATCTACGAGCGAGAGTCAAACAACGATGAGATGGCAGACAACCAGCAAGACTCGGAAGCTCACAAAGTGATTCCCGCCCTTAAGCAGCTTCAGCTTCGGCGCCTTCAACCCAAGCTCTGCAGAGTAATCCTGAACAGCCCAAACGCCGGGGTACGTGATCCAGAAGCTCCTGTCGCCGTAAATAATGGAGAGACCATCGAGACGCGGCCACAGCGCGAGTTTCTTCAGAGACGCCTTCGTGACCTCCTTGTGGGTGTTCAGCCACGCGGGGACGAACAGCGGGCCGTCCAGCTTCATCGCGTCGAACGTCAGCTTGCCGATTTCCTCGGGCGAGAGGCGGTCCATGAGCGGCGACGGCGACGCGAGGTAGTCGCGCGCGTTGAGGCGCGCGGCATCGCGCGAGGCGAGCTCGGCGTGCTCGAAGTAGCCCGTCGCCCAGCGCCCAATTTGCACGGGGTCCGGGTCGTCGCGCACCGGGAAGTAGAGGCCCGGCGGGGGCGTCGCGCCCATGAGCTCGCAGGGCGGCTCTGGAGGATTGTCAGTTGAAAGCCATGAGCGGGAAGGTCCGAGGCACGGGACTGACCCAGGAGGATGGCGTGGCTGACCCAGGCACTCAGTTTGGCCTTCTCGTCCGCGCTAAGCTCGGCGTCGTCCAGCACGGAGATCATGGCCAGGAGGAACCAATTCCCCGTCGACCAGCCTAGCACGCCGAGTTTCCCCTTCTCCGGGAGCGAGAGGTCGTCGATGATGCGGATGACGGCCCGCGCGAGCGCGATGCCCTGCAGGCGGTAGAACTCGGCCTGCTTTGCGGGATCCTCGGAGAGCAGCAGCTCGTTCTCCGTCGCAGTGTATGGCGTAGTGCCCGGGTAGCCACGACGGTTCAGCGCGACGAACCGCAGCCCGGCTGGAGCTGCCAGAGGAAACATGCCCTGAAAGCTGGCTGTTTTACAGTGCATAGTTAAGTTGGCTACACTATGCAATGAGAAAGAGTTCATGAGACTCGCCTCCATGCCAGCCCATGCCATGCACAAGTATCACGGTCGTATAGTTATCGGCGCCGGGATGGCCACTGTCAGTGTAGAACCAGTCAAGCTTGGGCGCCGACATTCTGAGATCAGATATAGGGCGAGGGTTTGAGTTTGGGGGCTCACGAGGATCCTGCAGTGCACCCTAGGAGTCTGCCTTTTATAGCATTCTGAAGCGCCGGTCCACCGGCATTGGCCTGGCAGTCAGAGATGACGGAGCAGGCATGGCAATGTGGCTGTGATCTGGATTCTCGATCTATCTCAGACTTAAACTCAGTTGGTGGTAATTGGCCCGAAAACCGACCTACAACTTCGTGGATATGAGGATTACCCAGAAAAGCTCATCTTCTCAAAGGCTGAATCCCGGGAGCAAGGCTCCAGATTTTACCACCAGTGATCACTCCATTTTCTGAGCTAGTCCACGGGCATGTCCAGGGCATAGATGAGACGCTAATCCAGCTGTCTAGACTGAGAAAAACTCGTGCAATCGTGCGAAAATAATGCCAGAAATATCGAGGTTTCTGGTTACGCATCATTTTGCCCTCTCGAGCGTGCGAGGTTTCAGCCATTCTCATCTGTTTTCCCCTGCTTAATCAGCAGACCTGTCCAAATCTTCGTCCATGTATTTCGGATCTCAAGAATTACTCACGCATAGGGATTCTGCTCTCTCGAGCGTGTGAGGTTTCAGCCATTCTCATCTGTTTTCACTTGCTTAATCAGCAAGCCTGTCGAAGTCTTCGTCCATGTATTTCGGATCTGAGGAATTATTCACGCATTGGAATGCAGGTCAAATCCGAGTCAACGCGGAGAGGTATCTTGCCCGCAGTAGGGATGGCAGTTGTATCAAATGTTTTGAGGGCAAGAATGTGGTCATGTGGCCATGCGGCCTGCTTCCGGGGCAGTACCAGTACTTGACCTTGACAGAAGTACAGCGAGTACTCGACAGGTCCATCGTTATTCGCACTTGCAGTAATCTTGAGTTTTCGCTGAGAGCATAGCTTCAAGGGGAATTAGCCACCACCCGTACGGACCAGCAGAGGAAATTGGTAACTCCTCGCTTTGATACTCGCCGATGTTAGACGTGCTCATTGAGGCAGAGAAACTCAGAGTGCTGGAAGAGCCCAGATGAACCAAGAGATGCCCATGCAGACAAGTAGTCGCTCACTGCAGTAAACCAGAGTACGCGTGCAGCGCGTTGATGTAATGGGTTGTCCAGGCACTAGGGACTGCGCAACGAGGTGGGTATCATGTCGATTCGGAGCGAGTTAGTCATTGACGAGTTTCCAGGCCAATGAGCACATGGTGCGACTGAATGAACCGAGAATAATTGTGTCCAGTCGGGTAGACTTGACCACTTCTCAAGAGCGACATGTACACTGCCGCTATAACGCCAGCGGTCAAGTGATGAAAATCCAGATATTCAATAGGGCTGGGGCACATAAGAGGTGAGGACGTAGTGCGTGAAAGATCTCATCGACGTCCCTCCGAACGCCGGTAACACCCTAATGGTCGTCCTCCGTATTCTCGCCTCGATGGCATTGTGTGCATCGTTGGTAGCAGCGGGAGTGGTCACCAGAGATGCTGAGCATGGTAGCGCTCAGTTAGTTACTGAAAGTTAGTAACATTGTTACTAACTTGTTAGTTACTAACATGTTATTAACATGACCTCGGGCTTGAGGTCGCGTTAGTAACTTTCAGGGAACTGGTTCCAAGCGGGCCCGCAAGGAATTTATAGGTGAGAATCACTCCTTAATTCATCCTTGATATGCATATCACTCTGCCATAACACTGCAGGATGATCCAGTGTTAAGGCTGTTTATGTAGGGCTGTCTCATGGCTGAATCAAGCACTGGCACCCCTCCTCACACCGGCAACAGTCAAATAGATCCATCACCACTCCTCCCAGATGTTATCCCATATGTCTAGGGGTCCCTCTGAATGTTCAACTCTTGTTCTACTCATCTATTACATTCTATAAGCAGTTTTGTTATTAACAATGTTACTAACACGGTGTTAGTAACACACAATGTTAGTAACGTGTTAGTTACCTCCGAGGAGATAACTAACTGAGCGCTAGAGCATGGGTACGAGATATGCTGATCAAAGTGCAGGTCGGGACCGGCCTAGGAAGTTTGTCTTCCTACGTGAGAGTCGGCGAAGGAGACTAGGACGTGCCCCGGAACCCCGGTGCCATTCTACCGGATGATAAGCCCGTACGTGAACGCGGGCACCGGTGCAGACGAGCACTTCTACACGACGAGCAAAGACGAGGTCCGCAACGCTTTGCCGCTACGAGGATGGCTGCTGCAAGGTCGCAAAGCCTCGACCTGGTGCCGCTGTACAGGCTGTACACCCCCAAGTACAGATACGACCGCTGGTATACGACAGACCGCATAGAGCGCGCGTCCGCTATCCTCAGGGGCGACATTGACGAGGGCATCACCGCCCGGGTCCGCGAGAGCGACGGTGCGCGAGCACGCCGATGTACAGCTCTACCGCTTCACTGGCCACGAAGGGTCGCAGGATCACATGTATAGAATCAGCAAGAAGGAATGGGATAGCGCGGTCTTGAACAACGGGTCTGCCTATCAGGGTATCGCGGTCTATGTGTGGGCGAATTGTTCGTCCAATGTCGATTTCTGTGATATCCCAGAGTAGAATAACGGAAATAGAGCAATATTACTGCAATACACCCCGCACTGCTGAACGGAGGTGTCGCTATACAGCTGAAGCAGCCCCGGACGAGGCTGAAGGAAGGAGGGAAGGTGATACCGGAATTCGCCGGCGTTTTTGCAACTTGTGCTCAGTTCTTGCTCGCGCTCGGCTTCGGATGAGTTGTGCATTCGAATGCTACTACGGCTCTCCACGCATACCCAGCGACGCGTGGCCCCGCTCACACGCTCCTTTTCTGCCCTCGCCTACGCGCAGCCTGCTCGCAAGTCGGAAAAGTCCAAGGCGACCCTTGCCGCGAAGCCAAAGGCGCCAACGGTCGTGTCCGACACACAGAAGATAGCTCAAGGTCCGTCGTGTGACTTTTTAATCATACAGAATAATTTCTGACACGCTAAACAGAACCTGCAAATGCCCGCAAACCCGCCGCACGTGAGTACAAAGTACCTCATTAAGGGCAGAACGGTCAATGAGCCGTTGAGACTTGCTTGCATGGCTGCCACTCCACCTTTCTCGCATACCTATTTGCTGATGCAAACTGCAGCATTGCGCAATGCCGTCGGTGTGCAGTTGCTATCGCGCCGCCTGCACGAGCAGTTATTCCCCGGTCCTCCGTTCCCAAAGCCGCCAGCGAACTTTGTCGCTATAGCCAAAGAGCATCTCGCTCTGCATGGTCTTGACCCCAAACAGGGCTCGGCGCTGCCAGACATTGCGTTCGACCTGCCTCCGCTTCAAGGAGACTCTATCGACGAGCATTTTCATAATGTCGGCAGTAACATTGCAGAGCCGTACCTCTCCATGGCGAAAGACTTCGTGAATATCAAGCGCGTGCAACGTCTGCCTGGTCACTGGAACCTGCAGCATTCGGGCTGGACAAAGTATCACCGAGGCAAAAATGTGGCCGAGGACTATTTCGTGCAGGTCGACACTCCGGACGAGGAATTGCTCTGCTTCGATGTCGAAACCATGCCCCATATATCGCCTTTTGCCGTTATGGCTACTGCGCTCTCGCCTACACACTGGTATTCGTGGGTATCTCCCTGGCTCCTCGGGGAAACGGACGAAATGGAGCAACTCATTCCGCTCGGCAACCCGTCTGTCCCTCGCCTCGTCGTCGGTCATAACGTCTCTTACGACCGCGCGCGCATTCGCGAAGAATATCACCTTGAGCGTTCTGCAACCCGCTTCATCGACACCATGTCCCTCCACGTCGCCGTCAAGGGCATCTCGTCCCACCAGCGCCCCGCTTGGATGAAGTGGAAGAAGGAGAAGAAGGAGACCATCGAGGTTGTGCAGAATATGCTCGAGGACACCGAGAGCAAGCTGGCCGCGGCGGAGGACGATGACGCACAGAGTGATCTTGCCAACCTGCGCGGCGACCTCATGGACAGCCTAGAGCGGCTCAGCCAAAACGGTGACTCGAACGTGGACGAGAAGCGGTGGGAGGAGCTGACGTCGGCCAACTCGCTTGCGGACGTCGCGTTGCTGCACTGCGGCATCGTCGTCAAGAAGGCCGTGCGCAACGATTTTTTGGTCGCCTCGCGCGAGGAGATCCTCGGCAACTTGGACAAGTACCTCACGTACTGCGCGACGGACGTCAAGACGACGTACGCCGTCTACCGCGCGGTGTTTCCCAAGTTCACCGCAGCATGTCCGAGCCCGGTCTCCTTCGCCGGTGTGTTGAGCATGGGCAGCGCGTTCCTGACCGTCAACCAAGAGTGGGAGAAGTACCTCCAGAGCGCGGAGGCCAAGTTCCGTGAGCTCGAGCGTGCCGTCAAGATCAGCCTCCTGCAACTCGCCAAGGGCGCCGTCAAGCTGTCCAGCTTCTCGCCCGAAATCGAGAAGAAGCCGAAATGGGCGGAGGATGTCTGGCTCTCCCAGCTGGACTGGACGCCCAAGCCGCTCACCTCGCGCTCGCACCGCAAGACCCTAGTCCTCCCGCAGATCCCGGCCTGGCTCGCCGAGCTGTACAAGGGCACGACGTCCATCGTCAACAAGCGCGACATCGTGCCCATGCTCATGCAGACGCGTTACTTCGGCTACCCGGTCTTTCGCAAGGCGGACGGATGCTGGGTGTACGGCGTCCCAAAAGGCACGACGGACGAGGCGTCGGCGATCCCGTGCCCCGAGCTCGACGCCGTCACCGACGGCCGCCTCACGTTCTTCTCCCCGATCAAGGAGAAGAAGGTCAAGTCGATTTTCATGAGGAGCAACGCGCGCCTCATCGCCAACGGCATGTTCTCCTTCCGCGGCGGCCAGGCGGGGCGCGATCTCATGTACGAGCTCTGCGTCACGCGCCCGTCCAGTCCGGACGTGGCGAAGATGGACGCGGCTCTTTGGGACATCGCGCGAGAGGTTGCGCGTGCGGGGCGGCCGCAGCCTGTTCCGGGCATTGCGAAGGGTGCGCCGGGCGACGACACGTGGTGGGGCGACCAGCTCGACTGGACGCCTGTGCCCGGCAGCTACGAGCACGCGCGCCAGCTGTGCGTGCCGACGTGGTACCGCGAGCTGCTGCCCGTTTCGCAGGGCGACTCGGTGCCAGCGCCATTCGACGAGAACGCGCTGGACGAGCTGGACCTGACGACGCGCACGAGCGTCGCGCCGCTGCTGCTCAAGCTCGGCTGGCGCGGCTACCCGCTGTTTCGCAGCCGCGAGCACGGCTGGATGTACCGCGTGCCGCGCGCGGAGCTCGATAAGCAGCCGACGCAGGAGAAGGCGCGCGAGTTCACCGATGCTCATGATGTTGAGGCCCTTGGGCCCATGCTCGGCGAGTTTGCGTTCTTCAAGCTGCCGCACAAGGACGGCGAGGAGGCCAACGTCGGCAATCCGCTCAGCAAGACGTTTATGAAGTACGCGCAGGACGGCACGATGACCAGCCCGTCCGAGACGACGCGCTTGGCCATCGATCTCAACGCGCAGAGCAGCTACTGGGTCTCTGCCCGCGACCGTGTTTTGCAGCAGCTCGTGGTGTACGACAAGGACCGCCTTCGCATGGGGGTCGACACGAGCAAGCTTCAGGAGGGTGAGAAGTGGGGCATTATTATACCGCAGGTCATTACGATGGGCACCGTCACCCGCCGGGCGATAGAGAAGACGTGGCTTACGGCGTCAAATGCGAAGGCCAACCGCATTGGGTCGGAGCTCAAGGCGATGGTGCGCGCGCCGCCTGGCTACGCCATTGTTGGCGCCGACGTGGACTCGGAGGAGCTCTGGATCTCGAGCGTCATGGGTGACGCGCAGTTTGGGCTGCACGGTGCCACAGCCATAGGCTGGATGACGCTCGAGGGCACCAAGGCCGCCGGCACGGATTTGCACTCGAAAACGGCGAGCATCCTGGGTATCTCGAGAAACGATGCCAAGGTGTTCAACTACTCTCGTATCTACGGTGCAGGCATGAAGCACGCGTCTCTGCTGCTTCTGCAGTCGAATCCCGGCATGTCTCTGGAGAGGGCTCAGGAGCTGGCGACCGAGCTCTACGCGAGGACAAAGGGGCGCAACACCCATCGCACGGACATTTTCGACCGCAAATTCTGGTTCGGCGGCTCCGAGAGCTACGTCTTCAACAAGCTTGAAGAGATTGCCATGTCCGACCGTCCGCAGACTCCTGCACTTGGCTGTGGGGTGACGGACGCGCTTGCCAAGGAGTATCTCCCCCAGACGTTCGGCTCTGACTACCTTCCCTCGCGCATCAACTGGGTCGTGCAGTCCTCTGGCGTCGACTACCTCCACTTGCTCATCGTGTCGATGGAGTACCTGCTGAAAACGTACGACATCAAGGCGCGCTACCTCATTTCGGTGCACGACGAGCTCCGGTATCTCGTCGTCGAGGAGGACAAGTACCGCGCGGCACTGGCACTGCAGATCGCCAACCTCTGGACGCGCTGTCAGTTCGCGTGGCGCTTGGGCATGGACGATCTCCCGCAGGGCGTTGCATTCTTTTCCGCGGTCGATGTGGACTGGCTCCTGCGCAAGGAGGTCGACATGCCCTGCGTCACGCCGTCGCAGCCGCACCCGCTCGCTCCCGGCGAAAGCCTCGACATGCAGGGGATCCTCGAGAAGACACACGGCGGCTCGTTATGGCCGCAGGGCGGGCCGCCGCACGCGCCGCCCGACCCGCTGCCGCGCTCGCCGACCTACGAGGCCCCGGACCACCTGGCGCATCGTGCGACGACGTCCCATTTCTTGAAGGCCCAGGCGACACAGGAGTTCGGCGAGGTCAAGCTCATGGCGAAGTTGGCGACTAATAGGGATTATTCGGGCGGTGCTGGGACGAGAACGCGGACGACAGCGAAGGTCGCTTCAAAAGTATGATTATTACATTGCTCTATACATAGATTGCGCCGACTAGGACTGTATTGTAGTGCAAGACTCTCCCCTCGCATATGTATTTTATTTGCAGTCGCTATTCCATGCTTTCATTCGGGATCTTGGTTGGTACTTGATATCCAAAGCCAACCTCTTACACTTCAACTGTACACTCAGAACCGTCCAGCTGAGCCTGCTGTCAGTGCTCGCGTATCCGACATTCCCCATTCTTTCTGAGACGTTTCCAGATGACAGACCAGCTCGAAGAACAGCATAACATTAACAACTCCCAGCCAGCGGTGAGCGCAAGCGACGATGGAGCTCCGAAGGACACGAGCCTGACGAGATTGCCGTTCTGTGCGTTCTCCATGTCCCGTCTTGCAGTCTGTAATTGCAACATTCACAGGATGTCACAGCGACGAGTCTGACGGCGCTCTCATTATAGTCTATCGCCGATGATCTACGTCGTCAAAAAAACAATAACACAACCCAATGCAGTCCAGTGGCCGAGCCTCCCACCTAATCAGAAGAATCTGTCCCATTACAATTTCAGTATCGAACCGGTTATCAATTAAACAGACTGGGTTCAGAGGCAAACATTTCATCCAGTAAATTCTTTTCTCTGTCACAGAGGTTGAACGGTAAAACTAGCGACACCGTGGCTGTCGTTGCCAGATCACAAAAATTCATCCACCGATCACTGAATGGCCCACCTGAGGCTTGAACTCAGAACCTTCGAGTTATTAGCTCGACGCGCTAACCAATTGCGCCAGCAGGCCGTGAGTACCACGACGACTTTGTAGCGGTATATTATCATAGTTTCGAATGTAAACCCTCAACAATCTATGGTCGCCTAATACGACCGTACCGTATGTATGTATGGCGAGTACAGCAGCATGGAAAAGGATACACTAAGCACAAAGCAGCCCGTCGTCCGTCATCAGCACCGAAGCGTTCCGAGTCATCATCCTCCGAGTCGTCAGTGGCCCCCGGAATCTGTGTCCTCGAAGTCGCTCCCCGCAGCCTTGAGCGACGGGCGCCCCATCTAGAAGAGCATGAATATGCGCGCACAGGGGAGGTTGTATGTAACATACCTTCTCGAGCTTGGCGTCGAATTCCTTCTTGCGGTAGCCCGAGACGATGCGCTCGAGTAGCTCGCTGGTGGATACGCCTGGCGTGCGTCGTGTTGGGATGAAGCGTCCTGTCGCGCTGAGAGTAAGAAGCGGAAGCCCAGAGGAAGAGGCTGGCTCGCCTTGCGACTTGACGTAGCTGTAGACGTCGTCCGTCCCGATGCCGGCGTAGGGCGAGTCGTCGTGCGCGACGTAGTCGATCGCGTACTTGTCAATAAAGTCCTGATCGATGATCCACGGCGCGTCCGCGACGACGTGGTCGACCCATCTAGCGGACGGCGTCAAACGCGGGGGAAGACGCGCGCAAGGCGGCGTACGGCGCACCGACAGTGGCGCACGGCTTCGCAGCGCTCGGCATGGGTCATGACAGTGCGGCTTTTGTGGTCCTTGCAGAGCTCATCGCTGCAGACGCCGACGAGCAGCGTGACGCTCGGGAAGGAGAGCTTGGCTTGGCGCAGCTGTAATGCGTGCCTGCGCGGAGTGAGCACGGTACGTCATGTCATGCGGTCCTGCACTCACCCAAAGTGGAACAAGTCATACACGCCTGCCATCGTCAGTTGCAGCGACAACAAAAACGCAGTAATAAAATGGGCAAATACCGTCAGCGTAGACGCGCACGGGCCTGTCTGTAGGCGGCTCGCGTATGCGGACGGGCATGCTCTTGCTGCTTTCGATAGCGTCGCGCACAAAGTGCTGGATCTCGTCGGGCGTGAGGCTGGCGGGGTCGAGCGTCTGCTGGACCTCGAACGTCGGCGTGGGCTCGGTGATGGCGACGGCGACGAGGGGCTGCGGCAGCGGGTGGATGCTCATCGGCGGCGTCGTCTCGGCGTCGGCGTGCGGCGGCAGCGACGAGGCGGCGGAGCCGGGCGACGCGGTGGACGCCGTCGCGGACGTGTTGGCGGTGATGGTCGAGGCGGACTCGACGTCGCCGTCGTACGTCGGCGAGTCGACGCCCGTGTCGCTCTCGCTCAGCACCGCGCCCGCCAGCCCGCTCGCGACCGCCCGCCGGGCCGCCAGTGTCGCGCGTCCGCGGAGCGCGGTGCCGGTGCCCGCGCGCGGGATGGAGAAGGCCGACGCGCCGTCGTCCGTCGCGTCGTTGTCTTCCTCGGAGCTGTCGCGGGAAAAGATTGAGCTGCGATATGATTGGTGCGCGCCTGGTACGCATATACGCACGCGTCGTAGGCCGGCGAGTCGAGCGCCATCGGGTACTTGCCCAGCTTCTGCTTCGAGTGCGACATCTTGCGTGCAGCTGGATGCTCCGTCGTCGACGACTCCATCGCGTGTCCGGCTCATCCCGGAAGTCTCGTCATTTTTCTCCACTGGGGCATCTCGCGCACAATCAGGCCTCGACACCTCCGAATCACTGCTCGATGCGGTCACGGAGCCTATAAGACGTGCATATATTCTCATCGCAGAAGCCATCTTGCGAGTGAAAAAAAGAAAAAGCATACATTCCTCAAGTGAGCAGGGTTTCAGGGTTTGTGTGAAATACGTCACAGGTTGGTCACAGTCAGCTTTGATTCGCAGATCTCACTTCCCGATACAGAGGCGATCAGGCAACCTTGCCAGCCACGTCCTGAGATCTCTCGGATGCTGTACAGAGCTCGTCAACTCGAAGATATACCCATAGAAAACTGCTTAAAGCATCTCTCTTTATTGCAAGATGAAGCAGTCCTTGACTGGTAGCCCTTGCATCAATACGACTCTCATTTTTCATATTGACCCGAAGAACTCTATGTATGACTTCGGAAGCGCCGCGGTCGTCCGCCGTCGGGCCTTCAAATCGTGGCGGTCGTTCCCTCCTTCTCCTCCTCCACACACAGCGCGATGGCCGAGCCAGATAACACTCAGGCCGGTACCCACAAGCCATGGGCGCGCCATGCTCACGCGAAATTTGTATTCCGCACAGGCAGAGCTGCTGCAGCTCTACCGCGAGAACCGCGTCTTGCGCCACGACAAGCAGACCGCTGCGGAACAGGTCACACGCGTTCTTGAGCATATTTATATTTTTTGCATACTGAAGCAGTTCTAGACGCGTGCCGCACAAGAGGAAATTGAGCGTCTGCGCCAAGAGAACGCCAAGTTGCGCGACGAGGTGCGCCACAACTGAGCCTGCGGTGGCCACCATAGATGACGTAGAAATATAGACAGAAAACCAGCATCCTGGAAATCAGGACGACCTCGAGGCCCAACACAAGGTGGCTTTGGCTGAAGTAGCAAAGCTCGCGGCCGAAAACGCCAAGCTCCACAAGAGGGTCCAGCAGGTAATTAATGCGCACACAGGACTCGCGCTTGGATCTCTTACACTACGTCAGATCTCTGAGCTCAAACGCTCGCTTGAAGCTCTCGAGAAGAAGAGTGACGATCTGCTCGAGAAGAACACCGAGCTCGAACACACGGTAAGTTGGGCTCCTGCTAGAAACTGCCGCTGACCGCTGTCCATGCTTCTGCCCCGTTCTCTCTCACGCACCCATTCCCCTCGAAAGATCAAATCCCTTCAGGCAGAGGTAGAACAGCTCAAGGGCGCCGCAAACCGCCCAAAACACTCCAACAGTGTGAGTGCTGCGGTGCGCCGTCTGTTGCGCTGCCTTTTCATACATATGTGCTCATGCACCTTAAACTGGAAGCTTCCAGCATACCTGCGACGGGTAAGCATAGGTTAGCAGAACTCATCAATCATCCCATCTGACCGTCTCCCAAGTTCAAGACATCGAAAGAACAACTTCCAGACAGCCAGAACAAGCGTAAGAGACCAGACGCAGAAACGGTCTCGGCCTTGCGGGGTGAACTCATGGATGAGGACGAAGGCCCATTTCCTCTCAAGCGACCGAACACTGCGGGCGGGGCATCCGCTTCGAAGCGGGCGAAGAGCTGAGACGGTCCATTCGAAGCTGAACATGTGCATCGTCCCTTTTTCTCACATATCTTGTCACCAATCACTAATGGAGCCATTAAAAGTCAACGGTGGCAACCAAGCGGCACAATAGGCCGGCGCGTCCACCGTAAGCACTGCATATCTACACGGTGGAATATTACCATCTCGTGCTCACCTGTCTGGAGCAGCCCTTCGATCCACCTGCCGGGAGTACATTTGAATTATGGACCCCACAACAGTCCTTCAGAAGTCGGTGACATGTCGCACTTCTGGATTGGATCCTTGATCACTGCGTACGCTGGAGGACTCATATTATGTAGTGTACAGTCCATATGCCAATTCGCACCGTCAAATTGACCCTCTTCTAATAAGGACCCTGATCTTACATAAGCACGGGAAACACCGGGCTTCGATCCGAGAGGCGCCGGCGGCCGCACTGAGTCTAAAGTAGCGATAGCGTTCTTTCCGCTTCCCGCACAACGCACCGAGCGATGGCAGCAGCAGCAGATACCGCCCAGGTTCGCCGACTGTGTCCATCTTCAAGGCCCTCCATTGACGCCACGGGCGCATAGTCTGAGCTGTTGCAGCTCTATCGCGAGAACCGCTCCTTGCGGCAAGACAAGCACCTCGCCGCCGAGCAGGTGCATTTCAACATATACGGTGCTGTGTATGCTGAAACTGCACCGTCCTCACCATGACAGGCTCGCGGCGAACTCGATGCTATGCGCAGGGAGAACGAAGAGCTGCGCGGCCAGGTGCGTCCGAGTCCCTCTCCCCCGGCGCAGGGCTTGGATTCTGCGCCTCTAAACCTGAGCGCTCATCCATATCACAGGTCGAGCATTTGCGCGGGGTCGAGCAGACGTACAAGGACGCCGCGGACCAGTCCGCAAAGCAGGCGCTCGAGCTCGCCCGGCTGCGCGAGGCCGCTGCTAAGGTGAATTGTTAAAGCAGTCATACACGTGCCCGCAATCTCAACAAAATGGCAGGTCCCCGGGCTCGAAGCAGATATCAACCTTCATCACGAGAACAAAGTTGCCCAAGACACGAAGGTGGTCGAGTTCCCATGGCATCAAGAAAATGCCACACTAATATCTCCTTTGTTAGCACGCAGAACTTACATCTCAGCTCACGTCTCAGGTGAGTTGGTTCATTTATATCCTGATATTGCATTGCGTTGATTCAAAACTACATATATAGGTTTCGTCGCTCGAGAAAACGGTGAAGGAATTGGAGAAGGCAAAGGAAACCTTGGGAAAGTCTGTTGCCGAGCAAGAAGCCAAGGTATAGGTGTCCCTCGGGCGACTTCATTAAATACTGACAGACGATTTTAAGGCCGCCTCTCTTCAGACTACGGTACGTCCTTCAATCCTCATGCGACAAATTCACTGAACACTGAAGTAGATCAATTATATGAAATCTTCCAACGACAGTCTTCAGAAGACGAATGATTCTCTGCGGACGATGGTAAGTAGGCGTGCTCCCACTCCCGCGGACGTTTCGCTCTCTCTTACTCAGCTGGGTTTTCACAGAATCAATCCCTTGAAAAGGGCCTGCGCGAGAGCAAGGAGAAGATCGTCGAGCTTGAGAAACGGGTGCAAGGCCTCGCGCATGGGGCGTTCGTCAGTGCCAAACGCCCTGCCAACGGCGTCGTCGCAGCAGAGGACCCAGCTGTCAAGCGTGCAAAGGTCAATGCGGCCGGCGGCGGTGTATGTCCGTCTCATTGACCATCTAGTCCTCTACTCACATGTTCCGCCTCCACTCGCGATGTTTGCTTCTATATCGACCATGATATGCCCACCCACAACCTGGACTCCGGCCGACTGGAACAACACCTTTAAGTTCACTCAATACGTACCCACGGTAAGCTGATCATCACAATATGTCGTGCTTTCTCATGCTGATGCACCGCGCAGCTATACCCGCCGCGAGTGCCTGCGAACACCCCCGCATCGAGCGCAACCGGCCGCTAGGCGCTGAGACTGTTTCTCAATATCTACTGGGGCTCGTCATATGCGAAATCTTTATGGCCCGATGTATCTTTTCGGTATTCTTGTCATTTATAGGATTACGAGTGATTGAAACGCGCACGGTCGCTGGGCCATTCGCCGTCATTACGCGATCAAGCAGCAAGCCTATGGCGACGTGAACCGCCTTCACTGCTATAGGAAGGGCTTGCTTTGTAGGCGCGTGAAGGTGATGAAGAAAACGGGCGTTTGTGCCGGAAGAACGAGACATTGCACGAAGAGATACCCGCCGCAATCCTTCGTTCACCCCACACCTGCTAGATGATAACGCTGAGACCAGGTTGCGGGAGGTGGTCCAGAAGAAGCACCAACCACCGCTCGATTTCTCGTATCTTCCTCAGAGCAGCGCGGGCAAACTAGATATTCACAAGCGGGAAACTGACGAGCTTTGCTATAGAACGCCAAGCAGTCACACGAGCCGAGCCGCGTGTGCAAAAGCAAAGCAAAAATGGATTTGAATGTAGTAGACAGGAATAATTACACGCCGACCTGCTGCTCGCCAGTGGGCTTGGGCGCGTCTACAAGGGAACCGCCGAGGTTATCGGGCACAGCAAGCGAGTAGTCCACTTCGCTCTTGAGCTGACCGCCAAACAGCACGGGGCCGTGCTCCGCGCGGAATTTGTCGATGCGCTTCTCCACCTCGGGTCCTGCGCCAGCGGTGTCAGCCCAAGCAAAGCAAAGAATAAAGGAGACGCAGAACTCACGGAAGTGGCGCATGAGGCCCTGGACGGGCCATGCGGCGGCGTCGCCGAGCGCGCAGATGGTCTTTCCCTCGATCTGCTTGGTGAGCTCAAGGAGCATGTCGATCTCGCGGTGGTGCGCACGACCGGCGACGAGGCGGTCCATCGTGCGCATGAGCCAGGTCGTGCCCTCGCGGCACGGCGTGCACTGTCCGCAACTCTCGTGCTTGTAGAAGTGCGACAGGCGCGCGATGGCCGCGACAATGTCCGTGCTCTTGTCCATGACGATCACTGCGCCGGTGCCGAGGCCGGATTGGGCGTCCTTGAGCGAGTCGTAGTCCATGAGCACCTCATTGCACTTGTCAATCGGCAGCACGGGCACAGACGAGCCGCCAGGGATGATGCCCAGCAGGTTGTCCCAGCCGCCGGTAATCCCACCACAGTGGCGCTCGAGCAGCTCGCGCAGGGGGATGCTCATCTCCTCCTCGATCACGCACGGGTTGTTCACGTGCCCGCTCACGCAGAAAAGCTTCGTCCCCTGGTTGCGCTCGCGCCCGAAGCCCGCGAACCACGGCGCGCCGCGGCGACAGATGGTCGGCGCGACGGCGACAGTCTCGACGTTGGCGACCGTGCTCGGGCAGCCGAACAGGCCGACGTCGGCCGGGAACGGCGGCTTCAGGCGCGGCTTTCCCTGCTTGCCCTCGAGCGACTCGATGAGCGCCGTCTCCTCGCCGCAGATGTACGCGCCCGCGCCGCGGTGCACGTACACATCGAATGCGTACCCGCTCCCGCACGCGTCCTTACCCAGCAGGCCGGCCTTGTAGGCCTCCGCAATCGCCTGCTCAACGTGCGCGGCCTCCTGGTAAAATTCGCCGCGAATGTAAATGTACGCTGCCGTCGCGTTCATCGCGCGGCCGGCGACAAGGCAGCCTTCGACCAGCTTGTGCGGGTCGCCGCGCATGATCTCGCGGTCCTTGCACGTGCCGGGCTCGCCCTCGTCCGCGTTGACGACGAGATACCGTGGTCTGAGAGTCGTGTCAGCGTGCGTATCACATTCAAAACTAAGTCGTTCGCACCGTTTATCTGCCTGCCAATTCGGTTTGTTCATGAATGACCATTTCAGGCCAGACGGGAAGCCAGCGCCGCCACGGCCTCGCAGACCCGAGGCCTTAATGGTGTCGATAATCCAGCTGTCGCCCTTGAGCAATATTTCCTTGGTCTTGTGCCAGTCACCGCGGGCCTGGCCACCGTCAGCACCGTCGACGAAGCTCCAGTGCAATGCATACCTGGGCGCCCTTGATGCCATGGTCGTGGCGGCAGTAGAGGTTGGTGAATATGCGGTCCTGGTCCTTCAGGCCGCCGTACCGTCGTACCGGCGGCGCCTCGGCCGCGACGGTCGCCAGCGCGCGCCGAGCGGTGGTTGATAACCCTGGGATAGAGTCAGCTGAGAGCCAGGCGCAGTGAGGCGCGCTGACCTCGACGGGCTGGTAACATGAGTGGACAAATCAGAGCGTGGGTATTTGGCGGAGTTGCTTCCGTGCTTTCCGTGCGGGACTCGGACTCCTCCCGTTAGCGCCGGCGGTCCTCCACTACCCGAACGTTCCTCTCCTCACCTTCGAAACCGCACATGAGGCTTGAGAAGGGTTAGAGCGAGAGCATTCACGCGAGAATATCAGCGATTGAAGTTATAACCTGGAGTAAAGGATCTTCTCTAGCATTTTGACTGGACTTCCTATCCGAACACATACTAAGCTTACAGCAGTGACACGAACATGCCCCTGCAACATACCACGAGGAATTTCTATCGCTTCTTTTCCGACGTAAACTTCACACCTCGCGATATCCTCATCTTGCTGCGATAACACGCAAGTCGCACCCGTACCACTGGCAGGCCGATTCAGGACCAGGACGGGCTCCATGATGTCCTTCGGCAGCATATGGCGGACAGCGTCAGTCGCGGCTTGTCGCAGTCGCAACGCTAGTTGAAAATTTCGACTGTATAGGTCCTTCTGGCTGTATCTCTTCCGTACTCCGGTCAATGTTATGTGACCGCGGAGGACCGCGGAAGAAGCTTAAATGATTTAATGTCCGCTCTCGTCGGTTCAGCCGCTACGTGTCTCGTTAATGGCTCCCCGAAAGATGGACAGCGATGTAAGTCAGTCTACATGTGACCGGAGATTCCTCAACTGATACAGCGCAGAAGAAAGAGTTGGAGTTGTATCGCAAGATCGATAAGCTCGAACACGAGCGCGATTCCCTCCGCGAGGAGAACCGCAGGCTGAAGGCCCAGAGAAAGAGCGAAAACGTACGTGAGGCTTCCCAGACCATAGGTGATTAGAAGGCAGGCTAAGCGACTCTCAGGCCTCAGGTTCGCCAGGAGATTCTCGAACAGAATCAAGCAAGGTCTGTCATTGCTGGACGTGCAGCACGTCCTGGAAGCTACTCACTATTCAAAGATATCAGAGATGCAACAGAAAATAGATCGACTTGAGAGAAAGGTCAAGAGATTGGAAAAGGAGGCAGGTGACAGAGCGCGATGCTTACACGTCTTTACTATTCTAACTCGGTCCTAAGAACGCGACATTACGACTCGACATTCGTATCGCCGAACAACCGCTAACTGTGAGCGCCGAAACTCCAACTCGTACCCCACGCAAGTTGCAAGCAAGTAAGTCTAAGAAGAAGCAACAGGATGCGAGTGGAAGCGAGTATCAGGTGACGATTGTCTCAGCAGTCGCAGCGCTTGCTGAACGAGACATGTGTCCTTTAGGAAGACGACTCGAGTAGCTTCGGAGCCCCGGCCAGCAGCAGGACCCTCCGAAATCGCAACGCAAACCAGACCCCGTCGAAGAAGCGACAAGACCCGCACACTGAGGAACAGGTACGTCTCAAGAGGGATTGGCAGCGCTACAAATTCATCTCATGGATTCCGAGGGCATTGGAACGACGACGGAGGAGGAGAGTTCTCTTACAGATGAATCTGGTGCCGACTTGGAGTAGGACGGCTTTCAGGGCTTTTCTCGACTCTCCCCAAAGTACAGCAACGTGAGCCCGCACATCTCCACTTTATTTAGCTGCTCGCTTTTAATTTATGCCTTACATAGGCGATGTCGCGGCTTTTTTCTGCCAGTCCACTTGCCGATCCGGCACGGCACAACAGTTCGGAGGTCAGAGTCAGGGATCAGAGTCATACAAAATCGGATCCGATGATCCACATCGTGACATCCTGTCCAGTGTCCACAACCACTTCGTGTTATAAAGTTACCGCGATGACTGAACACCAGCTACAACAAAAGCGCGCTGTCCTGGGTAGAGATGTTGCCTGCATCGTCTCAAGCGTTGTTACTCGGTCTAGTTGCTCCCGCGCTTGCCCTCAGCCCGGTTGAGCGATGCGCTGAACTCGCGGATACGCATATCCACGATGCGCACACGATCGACACGCTCTACCTGAGCGCCAACGAGAGCTACCGCATTCCCGCGTCCTGCGGCATGGGTCTCGGGGCCGACCTGCTCGCGCAGACAAGCGTCAACGTTTGTGTGGTCAACGTCGTGTACAACACCTCGGCGACCAGCGCAACGCGTATTGAGGCCTGGCTGCCCGACCCCGACGCGTGGTATGGCCGTCTGCTCGGCACTGGCGGCGGCGGTCTGGCCGGTTGTGTAGATTACGACGACCTCAAATGGGGGCCTGCGCTGCACTTCGCGACATTCGGCTACGACGGCGGCCACGACGGCACCTCTGGCGCGGCGTTCGCGCAGTCGTACGAGATCCTCGCAGACTGGGCCTACCGAGGGCTGCACATCGCCACGCAAACGTCAAAGCTGCTAGTCAACGCGTACTACGGCCGCCCGCAGGACAAGACGTACTACATCGGCTGCTCGAACGGCGGTCGGCAGGGCCTGCGCAGCGCGCAGGACTACCCCGCCGACTTCGACGGCGTGCTCGCAGGCGCTCCAGCCATCAACACGATCAACCTCTTCGCCCAAAGCAATATTGCCAATCTGGCGGGGCACGCCCTGGGCGATGCAGATTGGACACTCGTGAGGAAGGAGATCCTCAGGCAGTGCGACGGACTGGACGGTCTGCACGATAACATCATCAGCGATCCCGACGCCTGCCAATTCTTGCCAGAAGTCTTGCTCTGCGATGGCGAAAAGCGGGACGACTGTCTGTCGCTGGAACAGGTCGAGGCTCTCCGCACTATCCACTCGCCGCTCTACGGCGAGCATGGCGAGTTCCTCGCGCCTCGCCTCGATCCCGGCGCCGTGGTCGACGAGATGTTCTTCCGTGGCATCTTTAATCCAGGCTTTTATCAGTTCGGACTGGTCAGCATGCGACTTGACTGCCTTGCTCCCTGCTTATGCGTCTGATTGCCGTTGCAGGAATGGTGGCGATATGTCGTGTACAATGACAGCACTTGGGAACCCAGCGCCAGCTTTGGGTTCAAAGAAATCGCCGACGCGCACAAACGAGACGAGCAAGTTCCCGTCAGCTCGTTCAACCCAGACCTATCTGCCTTCCGCGAGCGCGGTGGTAAACTGCTTACCTACCACGGCGGCAGGGACGTCGTCAGTACCAATCTCGTTGCTCATCTCTCTCGTTAATTCATGTCGCCATTCAGCTCATTCCGTCGGGCACCTCGCTACGGTATTATCAGCTTGTGCAGCACCAGCTGTCCCTCCCGCCCAGCAAGATGGACGACTTCTACCGACTCTTCCTCGTACCCGGCATGGATCACTGCTATTACGGTGTCGGCGCATGGCAGTTTGGCCAAGTCGGCTTTTCCGCCTGGTCTAACTCGTCAGACTCGAATGCGCTGCTCGCGCTCGTCGATTGGGTTGAGAACGACAAGGCACCCGAGACGATCCGCGGGTCGTCGGACGGCTCGAACAACGCGACGACCCCGGGCCCAAAGACGCGGCTTCATTGCAAGTATCCGGCTAGGAGTCTGTGGAAGTCAGATGTCCAGGACTGGGTATGCATAGACACGCCCTAAAGGCTCAGTCCAGTCTTGCCAAAAATGCTGATGATCTAGCGTCATAAATTATATAACTTCGTACTCTATTGCTGATAATAAAATCCCTATACCTGTTTATCACCGGGTTTGGCGCGATGGAATCTGGATTGGAGTGAGCTCTGACTGAGCGGAGTAACGCGTGCCACAACGTGCCAACTCCGCTGTCTCCCTCCTTCCGTCCGCCTCTGCTCTCGTCCCAAAGTACGCAGGCCGTACCAGGACGCTCCGCCTTCCCGCGTCCTTCTAACCATACCATGGCGGCCCGCAAAGATCCCCAGGAAAGCCGGCCGTCCATTGCGCAATCGTACTCGCATCTAACACTGGCTTCGTGCAGACAGAGTTATTGCAACTGTACCGCGACAATTACGAGCTACGACAGGAACGGCAGCTGAGCGAGGAAAAGGTCTTCCGAATACGCGTCGCTGGTAGCGCTAGCGCTGACGTTTTGCGGATGCTGCTTTTGCGAGCAGGCACAGCAGGCGGCCGACGAACTCGAGCGCTTGCGAAAGGAAAACGAGGAGCTGCGCGAACAGGTACAGTGACGCCAGCCCGCTCATACGCGTCCTATGCACTGTATAAACCTACAAAACGCGCGCAGAAAGAGGACCTGGAGAGTCGATTGGTCGTCGCCGCGCCACAAATTGCGAACTTGAAGGCAGACATCGTCCAGCTGCGCAAGGCTGCAGTAAAAGATGCGAGCCAGGCGCGTACCATTCCGTTTCTTCTACTCTGCACGACAGCTTACTGTTACGGCGTGCTGTGTCCAGATAACAAAACACGAGGCGACGATCAAATCGCTGAAGCAATCGAACGCGGACTACGTT
The DNA here is from genome assembly GCA_002287115.1 of Auricularia heimuer. Classification (NCBI taxonomy): domain Eukaryota; kingdom Fungi; phylum Basidiomycota; class Agaricomycetes; order Auriculariales; family Auriculariaceae; genus Auricularia; species Auricularia heimuer. The sequence continues at coordinate 1,424,819 of NEKD01000003.1, read as the reverse complement.
TCCAAGGTCTGTCAAAACCGTCTCCTCTCTTGGCATCATCCCAATGCTCATTCATACCGCCTTTGGCAGAACAGAACCCTGGAGCTTGAGGTATGATAATCACGACCTTCGTCTCACACTATACGGCTGAATTTAAATCTGACCGTGCGTGTAGACCAAGTCGCTCCGAAAATCACTGCACGACAGCGAAGCCAAGGTCAAAGAGTTGGAGGACCAGAACCAGCCCGTCGGCTCGCGCCCGTTTCCGCTGAAGAGGAGGCTTGCGACCCCCCCGAAGTATCATTATGTCGACTTGTCGCCGCGAGCGAAGCGCAGGAAGGTTGCAACGAACGCGAGCTCGAGTTCGAGTCCGATACGTATCGACGACATGGTGCGCAGAGCGCTGGTATATTTTTCCCCAGCTGATTACAATGTGTAATCTCTTCAGCCGCCCGTATTCGCCAGGCGTAGAATTCGACGAGAGGCTGCCATGACCTCTGACGAACTGCCTTTTCCGGTATCCTCCTCACCCTCTACGTCGGCTGGCCGAAGGCGAGAACTACTGTTCATCCCAGACTCCTCGGTGCGCCGTCGTTTTGAGCTCAGGCTGTTGCTTGCAACTTATATTTATTTGGGCCAGGACATGGAGCTGTCGGACGACCCTCAAGTCTCTCTGATATTATAATAACGGCCTCCCCGAATCGGGGCCGTCGCCGGGATGCTACTATGCGGAAGCATAAGGAGCTGCTTGGGCCTTAGGACTCCTGATGTCGGTATGGAGGTTTGCAGTCAATTTGCATCGCCACCTGGGCCGGTCTAATATCAATTTAGCCACGACGCGTAAATTCTGGGAAATAGATCGTTTCTATTCTCTCAAGCAGCCAAAGGAGACTGCCTCAAGCCCTGCAGGCACCCACGACCAGCTCGCCGCCGGTTCGTTGGATACAATGGAGATCGTTCCGTCAGTTGACACTAACGAGCGATCCTTCGGCGAGAGGCAGTAGGATGTGAATATCGCTTGGAGAGCTGACGCGTGGACCGGACCACCATGGTCATCCCGACGGTTGTTATCGGAGAGATGTCGACGCCTCTTCCGCGGCTGGCAGTGGCCGCAGTGCTGATCTTGGAAAAGGCCATAGATTTCTAAAAGCGAGCGGGCAGCCATCCGGGCCGACACCCGTCGGCAAGGCGCCGGGGACTCGGAATAGGATTCCCGGCGTGTCTTCAAGTTATCCTCAGCCTTGCACATTGCACCTTTCACCAGTGAAAGCGATGAATAACAACGCTGCCAATCTTGTCAGTTCCTCTTGACGTGCTCTTGTTCCTCACTGATCTCTGGATGTAGAAGACCAAGATCAAGGATCATGTGCTCAACTTGGCGGCTGACTGCAGCACGTTTCTGACCATGTACGACGCTCTTGAGAAAGGGAATAAGGGAACAGTACGTATCCTAAAGTTCTTTGATACTCGTACAGCACTAATGCCATACTCTATTGCAGCGGGATGAGAATCAGCGACTCAAGGAAGAGCTGCTCGCGAAGGAGCAAGCTATTGCCACACTCGAAGCAAAGGTACGCAACAAATCAAACTCGAGGCCTTCCTTGCAGGAGGACTTACGCGGCATACACTTTCAGATTATCAGCCTCGAGAAGCAAGTGCGTATGCTCGTGGTGGCGGTACAACTAGTCGAGGCTGACCGAGAGCTGCAGCATTCAGAAGCACTGTCCGATAAGGACCGCAGGATTCACGAACTCGAAAGGCGGTTGCAGGCGCCGGAGAAGCATGAGCGACCAGCAAAGCGCTCACGGTTAAGCCTCGTCCTGGATAGTGACGAGGAAGTCGACATTGATCAACCGCAAGCGCCGCCCTCGACACCGGTACATTCGCCCAGTCACCGCATAAAGCGTAGTCGGGTCGTTTACAGTGACGCTGAAGACGAGGATGACCGGCATCATGTCCCTTCGACGCCAGACAAATTGCCCAAGCGTCGAAGGTTCCAGCGAGTTGTCAGCAGTGAGGACGAGTATGAGCAGCCAATTCCCTGGTCGGATACGCCAGAAAGATTGTCTACGCGCCGGGAGTGCAGTCGTGTTGCTACGGGCGATGATGAGACAGAAGATGAGCCCGAGGTACGATTTTATACGCGCAGCCATTGCCCGTCCCCAGTCAAATTTCCTGAATTTTCAGGACGATACTATGGATGTCGATGCCGACGAAGGCGATGTGCGTGCTTTCCTTGTCTCACGGCGTTTGACTTGACTCACGGAAGCACACAGCAGCAGTCTGAGGCTTCGACCACGGTTTTGAGAGACGAAGACGATGCTGTCACAACCGAAGATGAAATGGCTGAAACCGCGGATGACGAGACGGACGAAATATCCGACAGCGACGTCGAAAAGGCGTCAACGTTTTCGCCGCCACCACCACAAGCACCCTCCTCATCCAGGAAGTCCGCGCGTCTCGCGGCACTCGCGCCTATCTGCTATAAGGAGAATTATCCCGTGAGTACACCTCTCAGACCGTCTAATAGGTACTAATGTGGCGTCATTCAGTATCAGGACGTGGAAGACGATGCGTACGGGCATGAACCTCCGTCGCAGACTCAAATGGAAGATGCAGCGAGCTCCTCCGGCGAAGACTCTCGTCAAGACTCCGAGGATGATGAGGAGGATGGCCCTCCAGATACGTCTGTCCAAGACGACGACAATGACAGTCCCAAGCCTCTATGCCGTCTTCCCCCATGCAACAATTGCAGAACAGAGGGGCTAGACTGCTGGACACGCTCAGGCCTCAAAGCCTGTTCGTCGTGCAATGACCTGCATATCGGATGTGTGCGTCCCTGTACAGTCGCGACCCTCATCAGTGACGAAGCTGGAGATTATGAGACGATGCTGTGTTCCAGTGCATAAATTCAATTTTGTAGCGAAATCTGTACGACCCATTACTTATCGCTCGCAACGGAGATTTATATACACCTTATGGGACATTTCTCATTGAACAGATGACTGCCACGGCGAGGCACGACGTCCATGCCGCCAGTCATATATATAGGTTGGCGAGACGAGCTCTACGTGTGGTATACTCGTGTTTCACAGCATCGCATTGCCCAAGTACACGGAGACAATGCAGATTATTAGATGGGGACCCAGCAGCTGATGAGAGTGCTCGTACCGTAGAGGAACAATGCGCAAAATCATCATTATATATGAGTAGTGAATTCATGACAGACGGGTAGTGAGGCCAACAGGCTGGCGGCCAGAGATGAGTCTGTAGATAAGCCACATAAGCCCAGCACCGAATACAACTATCATCACTTTTTTGAGGAGACGATTGCGCTCTGCCGCACGCCGTTGCTGCGCCTGAACGCGGAATTCGCGAGCCTTCGCCGAGAGAAGACCTGCACGCCGTTCAAACTCCTCAGGAGGCTCGTTGCGGCGCGCGAGCATAGCATCAACCTCGTTTTGAGGGGCCATTTGCTCCTGTCCTGACACTGGCTCAATTGAACGCGCGGATGCGCTTTTGTGGCACGGAGAGGAGGCGGAAGGTGCGAAGTTGCTGGGCCCACTGGCCAGTCCCAGCTCCGACTCCACTCCCGAGTTCGACAAACCACCACTTGCCGGAGCGCGTCGATCGTCCCGGCTGCTTCATGGTTCACATTGTATTATTAGGCAACTATAGCATCGCCTGCCAGCACATCGCCGGGCCCCGAATCGAGGTCGGACCGCGCTACACCTCAAGCCTACGGCAGTGATTTGCGCGTGGCGTCCCTTCTGGATCGACGTTCCACGCTGCTATTGGCACAGCTTGCCGTGGTTGGCGTCCATTCTCGGTCATGGACTGGACGTCCAAGGCGTCAGTTGAGGGGCGACTGTCTTCACCTCATGTTTTCACGGGGGCACGAGGTTATTAACACCGTCCATGCGCCGGATAGGGTAGCCTGGATGCTAGTGACCCGCAGCGCGTCGGCTCCAGGGGCCGCAGGCCGCAAGGTGTTCGGTTGCAGTGGTGGCGTTCGACATGCGCCTTGAACGAGGCCTTTGCTTGTGTGGTTGTGCGACTTGCTGTGTCCACCCGTCGTCCTCTGCCTTTTCTACCAGCACAACGGTGGTTTACACCCTCGCTTCCCCCTCCTCGCTTTCCCATCGACCTCGACCTTAGTCTTTTACACATGGCCGACCTGACCGTTGCCGTTATGGAGCTCACCAGCGCTCTCTTTCCTGCCCGCCCCTTCCCAGCCTTTACCATCGACTCAGTATACTACCCAGCTCTGAAAGAGGCGCACCTCCGCTCGTTCTTAGATGAGCGAACCGTGCCCTATCTCGGTGTTTCGGTGTTATTCCAGACGCAGCGCAGGCTATCTGGGATTGTTTTCGCCACGCCGACTAAGGTCCTTCACGTCATGGGCCTCTGCGAAGGAAAGCCTGTGCAGGCCCAGCTCTTGCAGCAGTACCTGTGCTGCAATCCCGATTTCAAGCTGTTCGGCGCTGATATGGATGTGATCGCCTACGGGCTGTATACCGATGCTGGCGTCCTGGTGGCGAATGGCGTCGATCTGCAGTCTCTAACCCCGCGCAACGAGTCCATGGCCAGGGATGCTCCGCAGATCTACTACGAAACGTTCGGCGTTGGCAGCACGACCAACAATTCGCCCCTTTTAAGCATCTTTTGCGATCCCTATTCGTCTGAAAAGGCGGCAGCAAAGGCGATCGTGCGGGCGCGTGAGTTTGCAGCTGTCGGGCAACGGTCCTATCTCGCAAGCCAACTGGCCCGGGCGGCCGTAGTCTCAACCAATGCTATGCAGCCCTGGGTGAGCAGCTTCGGAGCATACCGATTTGTCAAGAATGGCTTACAAGTTACGATAGGTTCTCCAAGTGGCAGCATCGGCGCATCGCATTGTCAGACGTCTTGATGCGCTGAAGCCTCCGGTCACAAAGCACGACGTTGACAAGGAGGTTTCAGCCGGCAAAGACGGCCTTCAGTTGACCTGCGAGAGGTACAACACGCGTGTTCGAGGGTCTGGGGTGAGAATTTACGGATTATAGCCCCCGCTGCTGCTAACGGCGCGCAAATAGAAGCTCGAAATTGTGGCCGACAGCGGATTGAAGTTTGTCGGCACGATCAGAGAGGTCAAGGGCAGGAAGGTTCAAGTGTCGCTCTCGTGCAGCCTTCCAGCGCGCCTCAGGAGCGTAACGAGTGTGGGGAAAGATCCGCAGAGCCACGCAGAGCATCGCAAGGAGGCGCTGTTGCTTAAGCTCCTCAAGGGGCAAATTTCACCATGCCTATCGCAAGATCGCGTTTTCTCAACCATCTGGAACTCGGACAGCCAGGTGCTCGGAAATTCGACTCGCAACCTTATCGTTGCGACTACTGCGCACGCGACTGGTATTCAGTTGAACGACTCACAGCTTGCCGCTGTCCAGCAGGTCATGCGCGACGTGCCGGACGGTCTGGTTGACGTGGACGTCATTGTCGGCCCTCCCGGGACTGGCAAGACCACCATGATTGCCGCAAGCGTTGTGGGGTTACGATCGGAAGGTCGTCCGGTATGGCTGGTCGCGCACTCCAATGTCGCCGTGAAGGTACCGATAGCATTTCTTTCTGTAATATTGTCTGATCGATCGCCTAGAACATTGCCGAGAAGCTCGCGGACGTCGGATTTTGGGACTTCAAGTTGGTAGTTTCAGAAGAGTTCCACTTCGACTGTACGATCGTGTTCTCTTCCCGAAGGGCTATTCTCGTAACTAAAGCATCTGCAGGGCACGAACATTTATACCTCAAGATTGAGGAGAACGTGATCAGGTCGGATAAACTGAAAGGCTCGCGCCTGGTTTCCGAGCGTATGCTGGGCGGCGCACAAGTCGTTTTGTGCACACTCGGTACTCTCTCGGGCTGCTGTGCCCGTTTAACCTCTGTTGTGCCCGTGGAGACCATGATCATCGACGAGGCCAGTCAGATTGAGCTGAGCGAGTATCTCGTTCCGGCTCATCTGTACCGACGGACCCTGAAGAAGCTGGTATTTGTCGGCGACGATAAGCAACGTGCGTTCTTACATTGTCCAGGGCATATACCAACCATTTGTACTTATCATATTACCTCAGTTGCGCCTTATGGTCAAGAGGACATCGGCAACATGCAGAGTATCTTTGAAGTCGCGCATCATCGTTCACGGGCGATTATGCTCGACACATCCTGTCCGTCCCATGACCCACTTAACCGTATCTAGACTCTGCATCTCACCTAAACCCAGATCGCCTTCCGCAAGCGATCTGCAAATTTATTTCAGCGCGGGTCTACGATAACAAGCTGCATTCTGGATCGGTGCATAGCATCACAACGCGCGATGCATGTAAATTCGTCGACGTCTCCAACGGTGTGGAGAAAAAGTCGGGTAACTCTTGGACAGTTCGTGTGCAATTATTCGCTTCGCAACTATCACGCTTACACAACTTGGGCTTCAGAACGAGCATGAAGCAAATGCTTGTATCTCCATTGCTCGGCAGTTGGAGCGAGCGGGCAAGGAATTCCGCATCATCACGCCCTACGATACGCAGCGCGCCCTCATCGAGCGGAAACTGAAGGACTCTGAGATATCTTGGGAGGACCGAGTGTTTTGTGTTGACTCGTTCCAAGGTGTGCACGGTGGCGTACTATCTTCCGAACTATCGGCGGTTTTTAATGCACTGTCACCTCTTCCAGGAAATGAGGCACCCTACATCATCGTTTCTGTCGTGAGGACCGACCGTCCCGGATTCCTGAAGAACATTCGCAGGACCAATGTCATGCTCACACGATGTACTCGTGGCATGTACGTCTGCTCGAAGAAGACGTTCCTGAGTCGCAAGACGGCGAAGCATACGTTGATTGGCGAAATGGCTGCGGAGTGGGGGCAAAGGGGATGGATATCCATGACGGACGTCTTGAATGACCGCATTTGAGATCACTGTACATACTGTTTCGCGTGCTATCGCGGCTTGGAGTTTTATTCTGCACAGACGATCATCGCACGGCTGGACGCAAAACGCATCAATCAAATAATAATAATCACCGGAATATGCACTGATAAAGTAATCCAGAAGACTCTTGTCGCACGGGCAGCCTGATAAATATGTTTGCCCAGCTTAAGAGGCCAATTGCTTCAAGTTGATCAACTCCGAGTCTCCGATTCTCCGAGTCCGAACTTCACACTCAACCAAGCGGCCTCAATCATAATGACCAGACGACAGTCATTCTGCTATCTGCATGTGTTTTGTGAGCGCTACGCAGACATTCGAAGGCGCCTGCAGCTCGCTCAACCTTCCGCATTGTTGGCTTGCAGACATTTAGCTTGTCGTGCTGCGTATCGAGCTCCGAGCGCACCGCGAGAGTTTGCCTGTCTAATATTGCAAGCGAGTCGCTGGCAAGGGTCGCCTTTTCTAGTGGTGCTGGCTTTGTATAAATGCAGTGCATATGACGGCGGTAAGGCATGCTCGCAATCCAGTAGGCCGTACGCATGGTGCAGCGCGTTGGAGCAGCGGTTTCTGACACGACTTGGGATGTCATGCACAACATTTCCATTGGTACGGGTCGCCGCGCCGGGTAGCTTCGCCTTCTTCACGCCTAGCACGCCCTTCGAGGGGCTTGAGGCAGTGGTTCCAATGGCATGAGGCATCCGCCTTCAGTCTTTGCGCCTTGTTTGGAACCCGTACCCCTCTGTTCCTCACCCTACACCTGCGCACGCTGCTGCTAGCCCCCCCCCCCCCCCCCCCCTCCCGAAGCTCTTCTGTTCACATTCTACCACAGAACGCTTGACGCTACGCGATGGCCACCATAACCGACGCTGCGGTGCAGTTGACTGTTTCTGTTTTTCCGTCTCGTCCTCTGCAGGAATTCATCGTTACTACCCGACCGTATGCGTCGGTTAGCGAGGACGTTCTACGCGAATTCCTACGTAACAGTATCTCTGGCGACTACCTGGGAGTATCTTATCTCTTTCAAACGCAACGGAGGCTGTCCGCTGTGGTATTCGCTACGCCCACCAGGGTGCTGTACATCACCGGCTTGAAGAAAGGCCAACGCAAGCAATCCCAACTTCTGGAACGGTTCATATGCTGCAATGATAGACTGCGGCTCTTTGGGGCTGACATGGACATCCTTGCGTACGGCTTATACACTGACGCAGGGATGTTCATGTCGAACGGCCTGGATCTTATGTCTCTGGATCTAGGCGACCCAGACGCAAATTGTTCTCCATGGCCACTCATTCGTTCTGGGATCAGTATTCGGCCCGCCACCGTGGGTCGCTATTCGCAATGTCTTTCTTACTCAATCGAGCGGGAACCGCGAAGCGAAAGCCCTCGTTCGAGCCCGCGAGTACGCCGTTGCGGCACAGCAGCATCGATTGGGCGCTCTTCTTGCGTCCGCGCCTCGCATCTCCACTAAAGTTATGGATGTGAAGGCACGTCTTATGGTTTCTGGCAAGTCCACTGGCGAGACGTAACGTTCCTCCTTATAGACCCTGGCCATCATAGCCAAGATCCATCGCGACACCGCCAGGTTGGACGCGATGAAGCCCACCATACAGAAGAACGACGTTGAGAAGGCGGCCACCGTTACGGAAAAAGGCCTGGAAGTCCTGTGCTCAAGATATAAAACACGCATCCGCGCCACTGGGCAGGTGCGTGCTTGGTCGAGATCGGAGTGCCGCCCCCTGACAGCTATTGTTCACCCAGATACGTTTACTCCGTGCTTCGAATGGAAAGACAATCGGCGCCTGTGTCCGCGCAGTCAATGGCAAGACCGCCACTTTTGAGACGCAAGGTGCTCCGCCGACCAGCCTCAAGTCGGTAGTGACTATCGGAAAGGACCCTTTGACGTTTGCAGAGAAAAACAAGAAAGACATTCTGCTACACGTCTTGCAAGATCGCCTCTCGTTCAAGGGGAATGCGGTGTTCACGGCTATATGGGGCGGCGGTCTGGCTATCCGTCCTCATCATCAAATTGCTCTGCCAGCAACCGTTACAGTTCCTTTGAATGCATCGCAGGATGCCGCGGTGCGCGCCGTTCTGGCGGAACCCCAGCGCAACGGTGTCCTGGTGCAGCTTATTCTTGGCCCACCTGGGACGGGCAAGACCTCCACCATCACGGCTATTGTTCAGGGTCTTCGGGCGACACGGCAACCAGTTTGGATCGTCGCTAACTCGAACGTTGCGGTGAAGGTGAGACGGGGATCCACACCGTATGGCACTGATTGACAAAGTGGCCAAGAACATCGCTCGCAAGCTCGCACAGTGCGGGTTCTTGGAGTTCAAGCTACTCGTATCCCACGAGTTCCACTTCGATTGTACGTTCTCGCGATCATGTAGTCGATATGTCCTGACGCTAAGACTGCGGCAGGGCATGAACACTTGTACCAACGTCTTCAGTTGAACCTTATTAGATCGGAAATGTTTGCCAAACTGGATCTGTTGGAGGTAGAGCGCCTCGTATCTGGATGCGGAGTTATTCTCTGCACTATCAGCATGCTTTCCAATGCCTCCATGATCGATGCAGGCTTTACGCAGGTCGTCCCAATCGTAAACTTGCTCGTGGACGAAGCGAGCTAGATCGATGTTGGGGATTACCTCAGTGTTGCAGAAACCTTCAGTCGCACTTTGCGTAGACTCGCGTTCGTTGGAGACGATAAGCAGCGTATGTTTCTATTGCGTCTTCCCACACTTCAGCTGAACAATATTCTTCAGTTGCACCCTACGGACAAGATGAAATCCGCGACCTACAGAGCATCTTTGAACTTGGGCCTCACCGCTCCCGTGCGCTGATGCTCGACCAATGCTGTCAGTGCGGAGTCTTGGGATATCAAGCAATTACTGACGCACCTATCACAGATCGCCTCCCTACGCCTATCTGCGCATTCATCTCCCATCACATGTATGATGATATGCTCAAATCGGTGCACGTTATCAAGACGCGGCGCTCCTGCAAGTTTGTCGATGTCCGGGATGGAGCCGAGGTCGAAGTCAGCCGCTCGTGGACCGTAAGCTGCTCAGGCGCGTAGTTTGCTGACGGGAGGCTCATCCTGTTCAGAACCAACTGGAAGCCGACACATGCATTGCGCTTGTGAAGCAATTGTATAAAACGGGCAGGAGGGACTTCAAGATCATTACGCCGTATGACGCTCAGCGCAAAGTCTTGGAGGATAAATTGAAGGCGACGGATGTGCCGTGGCAGGACAGCGTCTTCTGCGTGGACTCGTTTCAAGGTGTGTGTCGCAACCTCTGTTCAAGCCCACTCTCATTCGCGACGCATGTTTAATTAGGGCACGAGGCAGAATACATCGTCATCTCTATCGTTCGCACGAAGAAACCTGGCTTCATGAACAACGCAAGGCGCACAAACGTGATGCTGACGCGCTGCATGAAAGGCATGTACATTTGCGCTCAACGCGCATTCCTGCAGTCTCCCGCCGCACAGCAAACTCTGGTCGGAAAGATGGCCAAGGAATGGGCTGACGGCTGGATATCATCAACCGATGTCCTGAACGGCCGTATTTGAATAGTAGAATCCTAGATTGTCGGTCCAGAATGTCGCCCATTGTCGCGCTTTAAACTGTAATGACAGCTCTTCGAACTTCACATGACTGTCAGCCAGTGTGGAACGTTAGGTTTGACACGGGCCCTATCGCACTCCATCGACGAAGCATGCAGCTCTATGAACTGTCGAATCGAATAATATAAGGCAAAAAGGATAGCAAGTCTGGAAGCATGGTCTCAAATCAGGGCAGACAAAGGCACATGACGGGGGAGGAAGGCACTCGCGAGCACATCTAGATATACACCGGCGCCGCGCATCAGTATTCGACTGCAGCTAGCGTCCGAAGAGTGGAACCTGCCCCGCCCATCCGCGTTCAACTCAAACTCAGAGCTCTCTAAAATGGCGCTGGTGGCAGCAGCAACGCTCCCTGGGGTGTCAACGAGCCTTGACGGACACGGCCGGCTCCGCCGGCGAAATCTCTATCCGCGGCGGGGACGGGTGCACGTGCGGCGGCGTCTGCGGCGGCGGTTGAGGCCGCTGCTGTTGCTGTTGATGCTGTTGCTGTTGCCGCGGCGGCGGCCGCTCGCCCGCGCGCGGCGTGTTGTCGTCCTGCAGCCGCAGCCGCGTGAGATCGTCGACCATGGCCATGCGCTGCGCGACGTCGCCCGCCCTCCGCGGCGGCGGCGGGTGGTGCGTCCAGTGCTGCGCCCGCGGCGGCAGGTTGTCGCGCTCGAACCGGCGCGGGCCGCCACCTCCACCTCCAGACCCGTGTCCGGGCCCTCCTCCGTGCGCGGCGGACGGCACGACGACGCCCATGGGCACGGGCATCGTCGGCACGCGGAAGCTCGCGTTCCGCGGCGTCGTCTCCGCGTCCTCGGCGAGCGGCTGCTCCCGCGGCTCCCGCTCGTGCTCCGGCTGCGACTGCGACTCCGGCTGCTCCGCCGCCTACCCCGCCCGCGGGACGACGGGCCCGCCTCCTGCTGCATCAGCTGTTGTCGCCGCGCGCTGATTTCCGCGAACTGCGGCTGGTACGCGAGCGGCGACGACGCCTGGGGCTGGTAGGCGGGTTGGGACGGCCCAGGCTTGGGCGTCGCGCTGTGTGCGCTGTAAGGCGGGAAGCTGACGACGCCGCGCCACGGCTCCGCGCCGGCGCTCGCGCTGCGCCGCGGGTGGTGCGAGATGAAGCCCGGCGGGTGGCGCGCGGGCCATGGGGCCTGCTGTTGCGGTTGCGGGTACGCGACAGCGGGCACGCTTGGCCGCCCGCGGGCGTAGTGGTGGTGTTGGTGGTGGCCGTACGGCTGCTCATCCGCGCCGGAGCTGGACGCGACGCGCATCGGCTTGTAGTGGTGCATGTGCTGCTGTTGCTGGTGGTGCATCGGCGCGCTCGCGATGCTCGCATCGTCCGCGACGCTAAAGTCACTCGTGCTCCGCACATCCGCGTCCTCCACGTCCGAGTCCGCCATCTCAGACGGAGTCGACGGCGTGGGTGGTATCTGCCCGGTGGGCAAGCTGAGCATGCCCGGGCGTGCGCCAACCGTGTAGGGCGGCGCGGGCGGGACTTGCTGCGGCGAAGACGCCTCTGGCAAATCTTCGCGCTCTGCACATAGCTGCGCTATTGCTAGCAACGCCGAATCCGGCCGTGCGGCAAGAATGCGCGAGGCGCGCATAAACTCCCCGCGAACCTGCGTTTCGTCAACTGGCCTGTATCTAGAGCTTGAAGAAATCCACGCACGAGGTAAAGGCCCTCCTTGGTCACACATCGCCCGACGTTAAAGTCGATCTCGAACGGGTCCTCGATGCATAGCCGATTCCCGTCTCTTCTGGAGCTGTACTGCAAGGCGTTGTCAGAACGCAGACTGAAAAATCTACCAAACACTCACATCCGCCGTCCAGCCCTTCTCCGCCTTAGTGAGTGGGCCCATGCGTATGGACGCGACGCCCGTATTGTACGGGAAGTCGCGCGAATAATAGCGGAAGAGGTCGACGAGTCTAAATTGGAAAGGAAGTTAGCGATCCAAGAGATGGCGCGAGACAAAGCGGGGAAGCACTGGCGGCGGGACCATGGGCTTGCAGGCGCAGAGTGGCCGTTCGGCGATAGGCAAGTCGGGCCCGGCAGCTTGATCGGCAATGACGCAGAGGTCGGCGATCAAGGCACCGCCGCGCCCAAAGCCTGGCACCGTTCGGCTGGCTGCTGCGGCCAGCGGAGCGAGAGAAGAGAAGAGACGCACAGCTCGGCGACACTCTGCGTGTTCTGGCTCTGCCATCGGTGTCGCAGCGTGTCGATGTCGTCAAAGAACCTGAGCTGAGTTAGAAGGGCTTGGGCCGGGGATCTGGACGGACCAGATGTTGTTGCCGCCGTGGTGGGTCTGCTCGTGCGTGCGCGGCGTCGGCGGCGGAATTTGTTGGATGTTGGGCAGCACGGGTGGCGACTTGACGTGCACCAGGAAATAAATGACGAGCAGCACGTAGCCGTAGCTGGACAGCGTGCCCTCGTACGGCGAGTTGATCTTACTGCGAATAGCCATCAGTCGCGCTGTCGCCGCAGAAATGCAGTCAGGTCTCACCGACGCTTGGACCAGACTTTCACTGGGCACGGTAAGGCAAGACACAAGACTGGGCAGCAAATGGCGCACGGAAGAGGACCATGGTGCGCACGCGGGCGGGGTCGAGCGAGGCGTAGGTGTGCAGCATCCGGGTGTTCTCGAGCGCGAGTCTGTTCTCGAACCCGATGTCGCACGCGATCCCAAACGGCAGCCCCGGCGATGGCGCGAGCGAGAGCTTGATAATGGGGATGCGCGCGTGCGGCAGGGTCTTGACTGTGAACTTGGTCTCTGCGCCGCGGTGAGCTCAGTGGATTGTCGCAGGTGGCACAGGGCATACCGCGTTCCAGGAGGTCGCCAACGAGCGTGACGAGGTCGCCAGCGTTGAGCGGCGGCTTGCCACCCTCGATGAGGCAGCACAGGTCCATGTCTGAGCAGCCACAGCGTGAGCACTGAGCCGCCGGCGCTGGCAGGCCCGTTCCGCTCACCCGAGTTGCGCAGCGAGAAGCCGTTCGCGGTGCTGCCAAAGGCCATGAGCTGGGAGTGGGGCTCGACGGTGCGGATGAGCTTCTCGAGCAGCTTGCGGACGTCCTCCTTGATGGCCAGCTCGTCGTTCGTGGGCAGCAGCCGCAGCACAAACTCGTACAGCTGCGTGTTCAGCTCCGCCAGAAACAGCTTCTTCTGCTTCTTGTACTGCGGGCTGCTGCTCGACGCGGTCGACGGCGACGGCGAGCTCATGCTGCCAGAACAGACGGCGGTCGGGATGTCGCTCGGCGAATGCCGTATGGCCGGTCTCGCTCTTCCGCTCGCTTTTATGGCCTTTTCGACTTGTTGCCACTGCTCCTGTTGTGCCAGTCCCTAGCGCTCAGATATCAGAGGACAATCTAGCATCTGCCTCTCAGGTCAATCTCCGGGGGAGATGACGCCAACGCCCGCATTGTTAACCCAGAATGTACAACCTTGCAGCACTGGTCTATTTGTGCTACATGTCCCCTGCTTGACGTAGCCTGAACAGGGTCCTTCCCACGACGTCTGGACTATGATATGACTGTCTAGCTGCTCAATTGGTGCGGGAATGGCGCTGGAGGCAGCGTCACTTCACTTCTGCCGGTGTTTGTCTTGTGCTCTGTCATTCGCACGCGATGGCTCCGCTATTCTGGACTCGGGTCTCCGATGACTCGATGGACCCTTGTATGCCACCACGGCCCTGCTGGAATATCCCCGCTTGAAGGTGAAGCTAGAATGGCTTTAATCGCCCTGCGTCCGCAAAGGGCCTCGTTTCTTCCATCGATATGCACCTGTTTACAGTACACGTACCGTAGATGCGGACAGGTCCTTGCAGTTCATTTATCCCTGTACCAGTGCTATGGAGGAGATACTCATACCGTATTACAGCCTCTCCCACAATCACACGGTTTTCCGGAGAATGTCAATCTTTGGAACACGGATGTGATTCTATCTCCATCTCCTGGCACGGTATTGTACAAGCGGTAGCGAATGCGAGCAAGAGCACAGGAATTCGACATAATATAGCACAGTTTCCAAACAGACATAGCAAGGGACACTATCATCCAGCATACTCCAGGTTTGTATCGTAATCGTCCGCCTCGTCCATAATGAAGGTGTGTCGCGAGACAGGAAACCGACACTCGATCCCCGCGAAGTGACAAGGGGCGCAGGAATCAAAGCCAGAGCGCTTCATGCACGTCTTGTTCTTGCGGGTGCAATTATCGCATTTCTTCCGCGATTTGGGATGGCCCTCCTCATCGCTTAGACTATCGTCTTCCGGAGTTGCAGATTGCGACTCCTCAGAGTCTTCCGCGTCATCCTGTGTGTGCGTCGACTCCGCGCTATCGTCTCCTTCACTTTCCCGTTGCTAGTATTTCGAAATCATGAGTAGGTGCTATAGAGAAAAGTGCGCCGTACCGATTCAGACTCCTTATCCGAGTCCTTCTTGTCTCGAGCACGCCGTAGGGATTTCCGGCGTTCAAGACGGTGCAATTCCCGGAGGGGCTTGTCATCGGTGTCTTGCGACTCCTCTGAAGATCCCTCATGTTCGTCTTCTGTCGCATGCCCCGTGTCACCCTCGCCTTTCTCATCGTCCTCGCCTTCGCCACTGTCATCGCGGCCGTTGTCGTCGTCAACAGCGGCCGCGACTCCGGAAGACCTCTACAGATCGTATTATTATAACGCTGCCACAAGCGTAATGGCTGATCAGTGTTATTACTGTACCTTAGAACCGCCCTTAAGAGGGGTCTCGTCCTGAAAGCGAGTGAGCTAAATTCACGTGGAACCAGTCGCGCATACCGAATCGGACTCGCTCTCACATATTTTACCCTTCTTGCGTGGTCGCCCTCCCGATTCCTGAAGTTCTTCGAGCTTGCGCTTACGCCCCTGGGCCTTTCCAGTCATTCTGCGGGCTTGAATGGACTGCAGCAAGACGAGACTGTCGGAGGTGGCCTGGGCCAGCGTCCGGCCACAACCGGATATCATGATCATGATGTCCGAACCTCCAGTGGCTATAGGTAGAGCGCCATAAACCCATTCATAGAGAGTATGTACATGAGATGTAGGAAAGGGGCCCAACAGTACATAATCACTTGGACACCAACATCGTGTTATGGTCCCAGACTCGACAACGAGGAACGACTCGAGCGTATAAGGACGCTCACATCTGATGTGGTAGCGAGCGCACCGTTCGCACGCCTTTTCGCCGGAGAGTGTCAGACAGTACTTCTTTCTCGCGTCTGAGCATTTGATGCATTTGGGCAAGGGGCTCACAGGAGGATCCTTCCTTGTGTCGCCCTCGTCGTCGTCGTCGTCCTCTTCCGAGTCATCGTCTTCACCATCGTCGTCGTGGCCTTCATCCTCGCCCTCGTCTCCCTCTTCCTTGCCCGCATTTTCCTCCTCCGCATCGCCTTCGGCAGACGTAGCGGGGGTTCCGTCTTCTTGGTCATCCTCAGAGGCATCGTCGGACTCGGATTCCGAGGAACTGGACGACTCTTCGAGGTCCTGATTCTGAAAACGGACATGAGATTCGATTCAGTTTGCATGAAGGAACAAGACACACCGGATCGACCTCTTTGTAGCATTTGCGTGGGAGCTGGGCGATACGCGCAGACTTTCTGGTAGGTGTTTCTGGAATCTTGTCGGCGTCGTGCGCATCGTCACCCTCGTGGTACAGCATGTCTTGATCCCCAGCCTGATGCTCGACATCATTGCCGCCCACCGCCGTGCCGGAAGCTTGGGGTCGGGACTGTAGTGAAGGTCCGTCGTGAGCTGCACTGTTGTGTGGCAACTATATTACGCACATCGTCACGGTCAACATCCATGGCCTGTTCCTGCACATTGAGAAAGACAGGATGTAAGAAAACGGACACATTATCCTCGAAGCAACACTCACCTCAGGCTCAGCGTCGCCTTCATCCTCGCCTCGAGAAATCCTTCGCCGCTTGCGAGACTTGCGAGGCCTTGTTGGGGTACCTGGCGCTATAATCTGCTCCTCGTGTCCAGCTTTGCCTTCATCGTCACTTTCGTCGTCGAAGATTATGCGCTTGAGAGACCGTCTGGAGGCCTTGGGCTGTGCTACGTCCTCGTCCTCCTCCGCGCCCGCGGCCTCAGCCTCGTGCTCGTTGCGACTCGGACGTATTGGAGTCGCGGGCGGCGTTGCCAGAGCATTGCGAGGTTGTGGCTTCTCTTGGAGCTGCTTGATGATGCGGTCCTTCTCCTCGATTGTGCGTTCCTTCCTCGAGAGCTCCGCGGAGTGCTGGGTGTCTCAGTCAAACGTTCGAAGAATGCACAGCCCAAGGTGATACATACACGGTTGTCAAGGTCCAGACGCTGTAAGAGAACAAGATGAGTGTTTTTTTCGTCAATGTGAGATTGGAATTCTATCGGTTACACACCTCAGCTTCGTGTGTGGCGTTCGCACGCAGGAGCTTTTTATTAAGCCGCTCATTCTTGTCCCGCTGTCATAAAGCATAAAGTCAGATAACAATCTATGGGCGCCCGGAAGCACTCACGAGTTCCTTGTTCTCGTTCTCGAGAGCCACATTTCTTGCTAGGATTGCATTGATGTCTCCGACCAGGCTGAGCGCGTTGTCCCTTATTCTCGCTTTCTGCAGCCAATGAATAGGCTAACTCTCACAGTCTTTAGACACGGCGTACCATTTCGTCTTGGGTATTAGTCATGGTTGATATGTAGCAGGTGAAGCGCTGAAGGTGCAGGATGAGGATGAAGGGTAAGACACGCCGGGAATCCTATTCCGAGTTTCCGGCGCTTTTGCCGACGGATATCGGCCCGGGTGCCGATACAAATTAACCTTCGCGCTCAGGCACTCAGTCACAGTGAGGAATCGGTGAGCAAGTTGCAGGGCGTGAATAGTAAAAACCGAAGACTTGCAGTGGTAAGATGCTTACCGTCTTGATTGATATGCGAGACCAAAGTCTCTCGGTTTGGCGGCCTCTCTGTAAAATCACTTCTCTGAGAGTTTTCATCGCACATTGCACCCTACCAATACTGCAGTCCGCTTGATATTATCAGCAACATCGCATATGCTGAAGGGTATGTAATCCCAGAATGGGTCTTGCACGTTACGGGAGGCACCTCCACAGCATCGATTTTCAGACACGACATAAAGTATTAGATGAAGACGCAAGCACACGAGACATGCCGTCGCGGTACGCACGAATCAAAGGCTACTCTGAGTACATGCCTTCTGTTGAGCTTGCAACAGATCGTGCCTGGGGACATAAGTCAAATGTGAGCAGAGCCCAGTCGGCGCTGTGCAGTGCGTCTATACAGCAGATCAGATTTTCGTCCTAGTAGACTTGGCATTGAGACACAGTATCCAAAGCAAAGATAGGGGGGTGAGCGATTGCATATTTGAGTGTAAGTCTTGAGTATGAGGCAGTTCGTGGTCAAAAGGGATTCACTGCCGGGCGGTGCCGCATGCCCCGGTTGGACGGCGGCCACCTACTGCCAGCCCATGGCCTTCTTCCAACGCCCGCAGAGCGCGGCCATTCCAATTGTAGCACCAGAACCGAGGTCGACTACCTCGTCCCCAGGCCTGTCTAGCCAGAAACCAGCGGTCAAGAAAGGTACCGCCCTCGCGTTGACTCGAGCTGATTCATCTCACTCGCAATGGCCAGAAACCATTCAGAAGCACTGTAGAAATGTGCTAATTTACGGGTGTGTGAACACATGTCAGTGCTGATGAAATTTAGTCACTTATCTGATATACAGCTCTTGCAAATTCGAGGGTCAGGGATGCACATATTATCATCCTCCGGTACCATCCATCCACTGTCCGTACGAAAGGCCATATGCTCAAAGCCATTGCAGAAGGCTGCCGAACCGTCTTATTCTTCAGGCTTCACGTCGCCCACCCAGTGAGCATAACGTTTGATTAACTGGCGTAAAGGCTGAGCAAGCCACTTGCAGGCTCAATTCCCCGGCGCCGCTCGCCGCGGATGCGCCTGTCTTTGTTCCCAAGCTCGCATCTGGCACGGACGGGTCCCCTTGTTTGCTTCAGCGACACCAGCCGAGATCGTCCGCGCTCTGTCGCCTCAGTCCGATGCGCAGCAGCAGCAACAAGCCACACACTATGCGCAAGACGCCTATAACCCTTATGATCTCGATCGCATGGGCTCTCTCGACCTCAATGAGGGTCACGACATGAACGACCTTGTGAGTAGTATTACTTTAGAGGCACATCGAACCCGGTATTTCTTTGGGTACAACATTGGGAGAATGCGCGCTGCACTGCCCGAACTCGAGTAGCATCGTGACCTCAACGCGCTTGCATTAATGCGGTTGGCGCTGCTCGGCGCGGCCATCCAGTGACCCCCACACCCTGCAGGATTATCCTTTCCCAAGGGATACAATTTTGAGAAGGTTTCATGCATTAGCACCCAATACATGAGACCTTTTCAAAAAATTCCATCGTCTTTCGATGAAAAGGCATGTTACAGCGTGTGCTGCGGTTGACGCTGTGCGTCCCGCTTCGTTGGATGGGCACTCCCAACCTGCATGATCAATGCAGCGCGCGCCGTCGTGCTGAAGCATGGCGCGTTGCCATAGCCCTCTAAAATTCTGATTTTACTGCTCGAATTTCAATCATACTGATTGTATGGCAGGCTTCATCAGGTTACTACAATACGCACCTAACAGTAGATGACTACCTCCCGCCAGTTAGTCGTCCTTCCCTCGTTCGCCGCGCGTGCTAAACCTGCGCAGCCGCTGGAATACCACCTTTACACCCAGACGATGCCGCCGCGGATGATGACCGACCCGCAGCGGCCGCACGTCGCAGGCTATTTCATGAGCGACTATGTCCGCGAGATGCTGCTGCGCCGTGCCCAATTCACGCGCGCGGCCCCGCCGCCCGGCGCGTTCGCCCTGCCCGAGGAGGTCTCGGGATACCATTCGCTCGTGCCCATTGAGAACATTGCGCCCGAGCGCCGACGCACGTTCGGCCCGCACCATGGCACAGTATACCGCGCTGTTAAGACGGCCGATGGCCTCTGCTATGCGCTGCGCCGCGTAGAGAGTACGTTGGGTATCTTCTTGCGGAGACGCGATGATTCTTACTGGGTCCATGCTGATTAGACTATCGCTTGTCGCACGAACAAGCCTTCACGGCCCTCGAGCCGTGGACCCACATTCGACACCCAAACATCGTCAGCATACGCGAGGGCTTCACGACTCGCGCATTCAATGATGACTGTAAGCGTCCCTTCACCATGTCGTTTTGCACGTTGCTCACAGCGATAGCGCTGGTCGTTGTGTACGACTTCCATGCCGACAGCCAGACGCTGGCCGAGAAGTATATGCGCCCCCGGCTACCCGGGCGGCGACACCAGCAGCAGGACCAGATGATCTCCGAGCAGACGATGTGGTCGTTCATCATCCAGATCGCCAATGCGCTCAAGGCCGTGCACGACCGCGGGCTGGCCATGCGCACGATTGACATTACGAAGATCATTCATAGCGGCAAGAACAGGTCAGTTTCTGTGCACCACCGCCAGCCCCGCCTTGCTCGCACTGACTCTGCGCAGGCTGCGCGTGGGGACCTGCGGTATCTTCGACATGCTGCTCTTCAACCAGATCCAGGACACACAGCTGAACCAGGTACGCGGAGGTAATGACTACAGCATCCGGTGTTCATCTCGGTCTCCAGCAAGAGGACTTGGTACAGTTTGGCAAGGTCATCTTCCAGCTGGCTTGCAACAACATCGCCGCAACGAACAACCTGCCCAAGGCCATCGAGTCCATCACGCGCAACTACTCGCCCGACCTCAAGAACGTCGCGCTCTTCCTCATCTCGAAGCCGAGCCCGCTCAAGACCGTCGGCCAGCTGTTCGACATGATTGGGAGCAGGCTCCTGACGGAAATGGATGCGATGCAAGAGTGCGCTTATGATTCCCATTCCATACCTCGCCTCCATGCTGACGGCTGCCGCCTAGCTACGCCGACCAGCTCGAGTCAGACCTGATGAGCGAGCTCGAGAACGGCAGGCTCGTTCGGCTGCTGTGCAAGTTCGGATTCATCAATGAGCGCCCAGAGTACGTACGCGCGACTGTGCGGTATGCTCGTGGGCTGACTCCACTGCAGGTTCGACATGGACCCGCGCTGGTCGGAGACTGGCGAAAGGTACCCGATCAAGTTATTCCGCGACTACGTCTTCCACCAGGTCGACGAGCGCGGCAACCCGCACCTCAACCTCGCGCACGTCATCACTTGTCTCAACAAGGTCCGCGTCCGCTATTATCACTGCCTCTTTGCCGGGCCCTCATGTTATCCAAATGCAGCTCGACGCCGGTTCGGAGGAGCGTATCATGCTCACCTCGCGCGAGGAGCAGAACTGCCTGGTCATCACCTACAAGGAGATCAAGGCCTGTCTGGAAGCCGCTTTCGGGTGCGTTTTGCGTCCCGGCCTGTTCTAACGATCCGCTGACGCGTCGTCGCAGAGAACTATCTCGCACTCGTTAGAAGTTCCCTGTTTCGTTCTCTCGTTATCGCCCGTGTTTTCGCGCCTGCGCTTGCTCTCGATTTCGCTTGATTTGCGCCAGTGTTAGAAAATGTGGAAATTTGCAAAAACAGTAGAAACGACATTTGCGAATAAACACAGATGAAACCTCGCTGTGGGTCTGAGTATCTTCTCTTGGTATATGATTCGTTGAGTATCGTATACTTGTACAAGGGTGAAGGGCCCTCATCATCGTGCACATCAGATGGCACACAAAATCAAGATAACCCTGCCATTCGCTCGACCCAACGCACAACCGCAGCCACCTGACGAACCGCCGAATCCGTCTGAGCCAAGCGCAGGTCGGGTCGAAGTTGAGCATCTGTCGCGACGACAGGTAGCACGCGGTAGCAGACCTGAATGGACGAGTCATTGTTTGCCGATGCGGTCAGACCGCCTTTCGGATTCACTGCCAAGTCTCAACTGGCCTCAGTTGATATCATTGCAAGATGGTAGCAGTGCTCACTAGAGAAATGAACGACGTCACCACGTCGCATTGCTGGGGCCCATTGCTCTGCCGTTTTGCGCCAAACAGCTAACCGCATTACAGACCCAGAGCCGTCCCCAAGTACGAGCTGCAGAAGCGAGACAGGACCCGTTTTAGTTGGAATTGTTTCGGGACCGGTGACCTCTAGCACTCCAGCTAGGATATTAACCTTAGCTGCAGGTTGAGACATGGACCCTTTATTGGGAAGCGACGCCAACGACATGACCTTGGCAGGGTTGAACGTAAAGTTCGGGAACAACGCAATTGAGGCATCATATGAGCCCGTTGAATGATCCAGTGAGCGGGACATGTCTGTGAGAAACGAGGTGCGCTCTGGGTTCGGTTGCGAGTCATCCGGGGTCAAGGAGGAATCCTCCTCCGCAGCTGCAGCAGATACCGGTTTTATGTGTGCATCGCTAGGCTCTTTGCGCGGATTTGTAGGTGCCCAGGAGATTGCGCTGTCGTCGATGCTCAGAAGACCGCCAGCCTGACTCATAGACAATTCTCCAGAAGAGTCGCCAGACATCGAAGAATAATCGTCGTACTGGTCTAGTTCCGAAACCCCAAGGGTGATGCTATCGGCGCTGATCTCAAGAGTACGGTCGTGCAGGTTGGCTAGCGCCCGTTCTAGGTCCAGCGGTGCCAAAGGCATAGATTGGCCGACTGACGAAGACCCACTTGCTGCCAGCAGAGGCGAAGTGGCATCCATTGGCTCGACTGTAGTTTTGAGTGTTCGCCACGTATAGTCATGGCTGTCTGTGTGTCCAGATACCGCGCCGCGCGTAGGCGCACCGCTGAACACGACATATCGCATCGCGGTACAAGTCCAAAGTCTGACGCTGTTCCGTCCGGCAGCAAATCACTATCACATTGACTTCGAAAAAAATAAGAATACAAGTCCAGGACTCAAGCCCATCACGCAATACATCAACAAGCAATACTCTCCGACGAAGGGGGCGCGACCGGAACTCCTTTCACCGCGCCGGGGTCGACATGCGCAGAACTAGAACTCTCCGAATGCATCCAATGCTGAGTGCCTTCCTGCATCCTTCCGAGAGGAATTGGATTCATTGGAGAACCCCACGAGCGCGCGATGCGAGAAGTGCTATAGGTCGAAATCCGCGGTCTCGCAGCTATTTCGGTCCGGACGATGATGAGACTGAAAGTTATGCTGGCCGTCGGAGCATCCTAGTACCAGGCTGGTGTTACTAAAGATGCCTCTAGTAAAAAAAAGTACTCACAAGAGTAGAAAACCAGGCCTCTGGATTCAGGGCGGCTGCATAAAGCACGCAATACAGTAAATTGACGACGGAGTATAATGCTGCGCTCTCGATAACAATGCGAATGACACGCGATGTGAGACTCTGAGTCTGAGTCGCCTGGCTATCTGAAGGGTTATAGGAGTCCCGCAGTCTCCAGTGCAATGACGTTAACCTCCAAACAACCAGGCCTAGGACTGAGATTCAGAGACAAATGATCTTTCCGCATTTGCCAACTGAAACCTACCTGTGCAAATGCCCGTTGTGCAGAGAGAGCTAGCTAACCACGCTTCTGTCCACTTCGTGACTGTGGCCTGAAAGATGCTCGTATGCACGTCGACTTTGTGTTGAATAGTGACGAATGCGACCCCACTGACTGGAATTGAATCTTTCAGGGTACGCATCACCCTCAGCGTGATGCAGCGCACCGCATGTGGAAAAGAACGTCAATAGCGGGACTACGATGATTGCCAAGTTGCGCTCCCAAATCATCCAGGCCCTGTAAACCTGCGACGGGCATCGTGAGGGAGCGGGATCCACGGGCAGTCCGACAAATTACCGTCATGGCATCGCCCAGGGTAATCGCTCCCAGTTGCCCCACCTGCGTGATGGTTTTCTCTGGCGTCGTGATCAACGCCCAATATGCGTCGGGCCCTTCAGGATAGGTGACGAAGCCGACGAACGACCTATACCATACGCCGCACATGTGCTGGCACACGTTTAGATCGACTCTCATCACGGCTAAGGGACTAGGGCTCACAATGGTAGCGAACAGGAATATGAGAGGTGCGACGACGATGAGCGGGATATTGATGCTATCGCGTCTTCTCCGCGTGCGGAGCAAAGCGAGCACGGACTCGACGAAGAGCACCGCGGCTACGCCTGCAAAGTCGCTCATCAGGATCCTACAGCCAGGGAAAGTGTAGTACGCACCGTAGGCAACGGACTCTATAAAGCTACAAGTGATGAAAGTGGCCCTCGACGAGATGACCTGGGAGGCCAGCATGTGGCTGCTGGTTTAGGGAGCCGAATCTGATGACGGGAAGAAATGCAGCTGGCTTTATATAAGCCACATTGGTGCAGTTTGCTTGCCGCGCGCTATCCGCTGCAGTGCCCGGAGATGTGCCAATGTCCACGCGAGCGCCAGGGCCCTGCAAATGTTCTTTAACTTCATCAAGTCCCGAGACGTCGTCTACAAGCTGATAACCCGTGCCTCAGCCGGCAGGCCGGTGTCGCGAGTTGCAGCCGATCACAGGTTTGCAGGGTAAAGAAGCAGCGGGAAGAACGATCTCAGGATGCGTGGCGATGCAACCTTGCGGCTTTGACAGCAGAATTGGCAGGTACTGGCAGCATGGCCGTGTCCGCAAATTCGTCAACACGGTCTGTTCTGGTAACTCCTAGCCGGCGAAACATGGCAAGCCCAGGTGCAAACGCATCGTCGAGTACTGGCGGATAGCCGGTGCATGCCGTGCCTGAAGCCGAAGCGCGGTGGTAATCCTGCTCTGCAGCCGTCCTGCAGGCAACGGGCATCGGTCGCAGATGGCCGCCGTGAGCGCCAGTATGAATCATCGTCTATAAAAGACAAAGCGTCCCAAAAAGAGCTTCTGTTAATGTCACCCAATGGCCATGGAGAACGAAAAGCAACAGAATTTCCGCATCCGACCAGCGATCTTCGCAGATACCAACGCCATCGCAGATGTGCTGCTTCAGCAAGTAACGCACGACGGCTTCCACGACTTTTTCTTCCCGCGCCAGGACGAGTATCCCGACGATTTCCGCGATTGGTGGCGACGATACTGCCGCCGGCACGTTCTGCGCCCGTACCTCATGACACTGGTAGGCGAGGACGAGACGGGGAACATTGTCGGGATGGCGATGTGGGCCTTTCAGCCGCGTTGCCTTCTCAGCCCCGGAGAAGGCCCCAAGCCCCAGGAGCTCGACCTTGCGAAGGACACGCTAACAGAAAGTACGCGTTGGAGGGCTACCACAGTGATAGCCCGCTTTTGCTGACTGCGCCCAGAGATCCAGAGACAATACATCCGCATCGCAGACGCCTTGCACGACAAGGTCTATCCGAACAGAGCAGTGAGTGAGGAGGCAATGGCAGAGTTGCCGGGTGTCATGTCTGCGTTGGAGGAGAAACTGTGGAAGGGCGAAGACAGAGTGTCCTGGTATTGCTTCGAAATTGCCGTGGACCGAAGCTGGGATGGCGCACAGAAGTTGTGGGACGAGCTCATGCAATGGGGACCAGAGCGCGCGCAAGTCGACCACGTTGCGGTCTTTGCGGGCGCAGGCACCCGAGACGAGCTGGACGGCATGGCGCGTCTGGGATACAAGCAGGTTGCAGACCTGACGTTCAGTCACGCGCACGGATGGATCCTGAAGCGGGAGGCGGACTCGATACTGGAGAAAGAGTCTACATAAGTAGAGGAATCACAGCGATGAAAAGACGGACGAACCAATAAAAATATATGCACGGATTCATCTAGTGATTACAGTACATTGCGAGCGAAATCAAGCAGACTCACAGCACGATATACAATTCAAAGCTATTCATCATCGCTGTCGGGGAACTCTAGCGGCTCCTCATCGTATTCGTCCTCGGGTACGGAGAGCCGTCGCTTCTTCGACGGTCTGCCGATCGGTTGTTCATCGTCGTCTTCACCACCGTCTGAACCACCAATCTCGAGGCCGTCATCCTCTTCGCGGGGTGATGCGGCTTGGGCTTGGGCTGGGGCAACCTCCATATCGTCGTTTTTATTGGAAGGCGTAATCTCCAAGTCGTCATCGGAGTCGTTGCTGTTGGATGGTCCAGCAGCAGGCTTCACGATGCCCGAGCGGATCTTCTCGCCAGGCCTGCGACCCAACTTGACGGTGCGCGCCGCTGCAGATGCAGTGAGAAGCGCCAACTGCAAGACAAAGCTCAGCACTCGAAACGAAATGATGAAGCACCGCCGCACGAACCTTGCGTCCAGCTTCAATATCGTCCACCGGCTTCGCCTTGTTCTTCGCGCTCAGCAAGAGCGGGTCGAAGCCCAACGCCTTAACGGTGGCAGCATCGAACACCTTCCGCGCAGCCTTCTCGCGCAGCTCGTCTTTCTTTTCCTGCTCCTCCTTCTCCTTCGCGGCGTCCTTCCCCTTGTCTTTGTCCTTCTCCTTGTGGCGGCCAAGCACCTTCATCGCGCTGCGCACCATGTCGCGCCCGACGTCCTCGTGCGCGTTGTCGAGGTCGCGCTCAAGCAGCAACTCGAGCGTGTCGTCCGCGCGCTTGCGCGCCTTCCGCGCCTCGCGCACGCGCCCGATCTTCTCGTGCACGAAGTCCATCGTCGGCGCGAGCGCGCTGACGGTGCGCCCGCCGACGACGTAGGTCTCTTGGCCGCGCACGGCCTTATCCTCGCGCTCGCGCGGGAGGAGGCCGATCTTGCGCACGGGGTCGAAGGCGGGCTTGCGCGCTTGGGCTTGTCGCTGCGCGAAGGTCGTCATTCCCGACGTTCTGGTCAACGGAGCAAGTGAGCAAGTCGAACAATATGGCATAACCGTCGTAGCTCGTACCCAGCTGTGAACTCCGGCCTGCTCGCGCGACGCGACTGCACGGCCTGCTGGACGTGATAGTCGCACACCTCGCTCGTCCGTCTAGGCGATGCTGTCAGTCACCCACCAAGCCAAGAACGAGTCAGAAGAAAGGCACGCACTTGTCACACCAACTCCCACACGCCTGCCCATCCCTCCTCCTCGCCGTACACATGCCCAAATCCCTCGAATACCCAAGCACCACAATACTCTCATCGCTCTCCGGCGTCAACGCCAGCAAATTATTCGTCTGGTCGGGCCGCGCATCCCGCAGCGCGGACATCGGCTTCAAGATGCGGGGGTTGAGGATGGCGACGACGGCGCCGGTGCGCAGGCGCGACGAGGCCTCGAACGCGCCGCGCGAGCCGCCGCGGTACACGCGCGTCTTGGCGCCCGCGCCGTCCGTCTGGACGCTGTACGAGTCCGCCTCAAAGAGCAGCAGCGAGAGCTGCGCGTCGCCGCGGATCTGCTTTTGCGCGTTCGCCGAGGCGTCGGTGCGCGTGCCGAAGTCGACGAGCTTGAGGCAGAGGAACTTCTTGCCCGTCGGCTTGCGCTGCTGCTTCTCCTTCTCTTTCTCCTTCTCTTTTCCCTCGTCCTTGTCTGTCGCCTTCTCCTTTCCCTCCTTGTCGTTCGCGTCGGCACTAGCGCTGGTAGAGGCCTTCTTCGCGGGGTTGTACTTGGACGGGTCGGGCTCGTCCTTGTCGTCCGTCTGGTCCGCGCCTCCGTGCCGCATGGACATCTTGATCGGTCCGCGCTCAGCAACAACGGCGATGGTGACCCAGTCGCTATCCACGGGCACGTCGTACGTATTGCGGGACGAGAGCCTGACAACCGAGTAGAGCGTGGACGGCGAGATGTAATAGCGCGCTCTGAGCATGTCCGAAAAGTCCTCGTGGGGGAGCACGCGTTTTCTGAAAGGCTGGTCAGAAGAGCCCACCAACAGGATGATAACGGCAAATAAGAGCAGTTGAACGCTCGGCTGGACAGAACAGCACTCACGAAAGCCTGATCCCCGAATGCGGCTCGACAGTTTTCCATTCAGGGTCGTCAGGCAGCTGCTTGTGCTCGTACGGGCCCATCTTGAGGTCCTCAACAACCTTGAGCGTATCGTCGCGCCCGACCGACGCAAAGTCGGACGGCGGCGGTGGCGGCGGTGGTTCCACGCGTTGGCTGAACGACGTAGACCTCGAGCTCGCCAGATCCTTCTTCAAGTCGCCTGGCGCCTTCGTCGCGATGCCAGCCAAGTTGGTCACGAATTTGGATTTAGCTGGCGCCTGCGGGACGACGTACACGCCCGTAGGCTTCGCTTGCGCCTTGCGCTTGGCTGGGACAGTAGCCTTTGGCGCTGCATTGTCAATGCGTTTGGACGAGGGGGTGTCATGCGAGAGGATGTAGATGTTCGACATTCAAACGCGAGAGAAAGAGAGGACGGCGGGGTTGAGCGGAGTTTGACGACGCGTGTCGCGACGCGCTCACATTTGCATCCGCGGCCGATCGGATTCAATCGCACAGCCAAGGGAAGTCGTGAAATAGGAGCAGGAGTATTATTTTACTTTGCGGTTAGAAATACATTGCAAGGGTTCGTCAAAGTCCTTTAAAGCTCAGTCTTGGCACGCTCGGTCGCCTTCGCGCCCGCATTCCCAACATCGTGCTTCGCGCCGCTCAGAATGTCGAGCACCTTGCCCAACTTCTCCTCGGCGGTGCCCACGCCTCCAGCAATGGTGTCCTTGATGCGCGTGTACAGGCTCTCGCTCGCCCACTGCGTCTGGACCCAGCGGATGCGGACCTCGTGCAGCAGGTCTGCGCGCGTCTTGGGCATGGAGGCCTCGGTGACGTTGTGGTTGCGCAGGTACGCGCGGAGACGGGCGTCGGGCCAGGTGGTGTACGCGGCGACGCGGTCGTGAGCGTCCTTGTACTTGGACTGCATGAGTTTGACCAGCTCGTCGCGCTTGACCTGCGCGTCCGAGCGCAAGTAGCCGTTATCGATCAACCACTGCCGCATTTCGCTGTCGCGCCATCCGCCGTACACCGTGTCGGCCGCTTTGCGGGTCACTGCGTCAATTCATCAGCCGAACAGAAGTAAATTAATATGCTTACCAGAGTTGTAGTTGTCCTGGATGAGCTTGACCATCTTGTCGCGCTTGACCTGGGCGTCGGACTTGATGATGTTGTGCTCGACGAGCCACGACTTCATCGTCGAGTCGTCCCACGTCGACCAGACGTAGTCGTTCGTGCCGTAGTAATAGTCCTTCATGAGGCCCACGAGCTTGTCGCGCTGCTTCTCGTAATCCGACTTGATGATGCCGTGCGCGACGAGCCACTCATGCTAAGAGTACAGCGTGTCAGCTCGATGTTCCCAGCCATGAAGGGGAATACGTACAATGTAGCTGTCGCTCCAAGCGTCCCAGACGGGGTCGGCAACCGAAGCGTACGCAGTCTTCATCTTGGACAGCATCTGCTCACGAGCGATCTGCGCGTCGGTCTTGATGACGCCCTTCTCGATGAGGTACGAGCGCATCTGCGAGTCGTCCCAAGACGAGTAGACGTAGTCCTTCGTGTCGTCCATGGAGCGCACGACGGCGTCGGTGGCCTGCGCCACGACCGAGGAAGCCGAGGCCGAAGCCTGGGACATAGGCGAGCCGTAGTAAGCCGTGGACGCGGCGTAGGAAGCGGTGGAGGCATAGGACGATGCAGCGTTCTTGAAAGCCTTATATCTTAGACGAATATTAGTTACTGGAAAAAAATAAGAGCGCCGATCGTGACGTACTGTTTGTTGGCAAGCAACACGAGTTCCTCCTTTTTGCTCGACGGCGCGACGACGCCCTGCTCAAGCAAAAACTGGCGCAGGCGGCTCTCGTCCCACGAGTCGAACGAGCTCTGCTTGACGTCCTGGAAGACCTGCTGGGCCTGGTTGTACTGCTCCTGCGTCCAGCTCGACGCGTCGTTCCAGTTGGCCTGGACGAGGTCTTGCAGCTGCTGCTTGTCGTAGCCGGAGGGCACGTGGATGTTGCGGTCGTTGAGCCAGTCTTTCAGCTGCTTCGTGTCCCAATTCGAATATTCCTGCTTGTCGGAGCCAAACTGCAAAGTAAGAACCGGTAAGTAAATGCGCTCTGAGTCGCGACAGGCAGTGTATGCGTACCCAGGAGGCCGCGGCGGGCAGGATGAGGAGTAACAGGGGAGTATACCGCATCGTGAAAGTCGTAAGTCAAAAGTAGGAGCCCTGACGCCGCTGGGGCCCGCCCTTTTGTAGTCTCGCGCACGTCCCGCATAACCCATGACGTCGGCCTACGTAAGTGCGCGAAGGTGAATGGGAGCCTCTCGCAGTGGCGCTCAACGCCCGGCATTTGCCGCAGACCGCGTCATCCCACGCTCTATTCCTTTCCAGGGAACAACTGCGCCCTTCACTTCAACGCAATTTTACGCGTATCAACACGATGGCCGCCGTCTCACGGGAGACTCCCACAAAAAATGTTGCGGAAAAGATGGAGGAGTGCCTGAAACACAGGGTTTTGCTTCTCTCATTGCTCAGCAACTTCTTCTGAGCTCTGATCTCCCTGACGAATCGCTGTGTTCTCCCCTGGTCACCTCTGGATTTGCAGGAGTCATGTGCGTTGACTCACCTGGATTACCGGTACAGCCAATGGAAATCCGCGGTGCTCGACATGCGGACGCCTGTCAACGCGTCGCGCAACCGATGAACGCGTCGAGACGCGTGCTCGCGGCTCTCGATCGGTCCCACGGAAATTCTGCATTGGCCCGCCTCGCCTATTCAGAGGTGCATCGGCACCAAGGGTCCAGCACGCTTAAAAGTCACGCAACCTCCGGGTTTGAAAATGAGTCGTTGTTTCTTGAGTAAAACACTGACACACCTAGCTACCAACACTGACGCCTACAGAGTCCGTATATATGGAGAAGCACAGTGACTGTGCCGATGGATCCCATGATACGCCGACAGTTGATCCCGAAGACTCACTTTTCCAACTCCTAATGCACTCCGATTACTTATCTCGACACCATCTCCGGGGAGCAATAGCAGCAATGCATTGGCAGTCTCGGAAATTATTGCACGAAGGGCACGAAGTGGAACGTGGATGCGGCATGCCAGCCTCACTCGCGATCGGGCTCATCCGAATCTGGATTCCGTGTGCTGTGCACGCCCACCCGCAACAGCCAAACATCCTCACTGGCAGCGGGCCTGCATGTCTAGGCGCCCCCTATCTGGGGATTGCACGTGCCCCGGTTGGTCGGAGGAATCGGCACGCGAGAAGAAATGATGCGCGCCTTACAGCGGCCGGTGGACGAGCAACTCCTCGGAGCAAACTCTCTCTCCATTTCGCTGCTTTAACGACCACTTTCACGACTCTCCCTCTCCTCTGCTTTTCTCCCTGCTCTCGTCTCTTGCTTTCGCACATCATGACGCGCCCCGAACGTGACGCACAGACCAGTAACGCCAATACCAAACACAAGAGTGCGTATTGTGTGCATCGTCCGACCGTCCCAACGCGGCCTGCTTTCTGCATTCTCCCATCGCATCCCGCTGCATAACTGATTTGGTTCCTTTTGGCGTGGCAGATGGACCCCCTCAGCTCATGCTGAGCAGCCTCTCGTCGTTCGGCGGCCCAGCGGAGGCGGACAAGAAGGCCAGGCGCAGGCTGCCTAGGATTACGGATGGCAACCCCGATCTCTGCCCGCAGATCATGGTCATGCAGCTCGAGGGCACCGGCATGCACCCCCTCATGCCCGCCAGCAACGAGCAGACGCAACGTTCGGGGTCGTGGAACACCTTGATGTCGGCGCTAGGACCATCCTCCGCGGGAAGTCGCACGGGGACCCCCGCCCTTTCCCAAGCACCCCGGCTCGAGGCGGACGACGACACGGCTGTCGCTGCCGATAGGTCTCGACGCTGGCTGCGAGACGGGCACGGCGCCGCGGACATGCATGCACGTCGCACAGCTTTCCCGGCGCCGCGGTCTCCGCTGAGCTCTGGGAGCAGCGACATGTCGCTCTCCCCAGAGCCCATGTCGGGACATCATTCCGATCCCGTGGACTACGCTCCCACGCCCGCCAGGCCTCGTTCCGCGGCAGCCTTGGGCTCACGGACGTGCGCCGTCCCGCCATCGTCCCAAGCTATCTACGACCACATCACGACACTCATGTGCCCAACGTCGGGCAGGCTACACCTCTTAATCTCTCCCTCAGTGGTCCTCCGACCCCGCCCACCCCTGGCCCTGCCGATGAGGCTCTAGGGCTACCCCTCTGGTCTTCTCATCGTAAATCGTTCGGCGTCGACGAAACCGCAGCACATCGACGCAACGCACAAGGCTCTCGCCGGGAGACCAATACCAAAAGCTATCGACCACCTGCCACCTATCACACAGCTGCTAGCTATGTCCGGGATATTGCACCCAAGTCTCAGGCTGCATCTCCCTCAGCGTCTCCTCCGCCATCTCAGGCGTCCGCTGGGCGCTCTACCTCAGATTCAGACTTTGCATCACCTCCAGCCTCTGGCAGGCGTTCCTTTTTCGATACAGTGCTCTGCCCGTCAACCGCACAGGATCCAAAGGAGGAGAAGGATGAGGATGCTATGGACATCGATGTCCCACCACCATTCAACGCTCCACGCGGTCATTCCGCGCCCGCGCCCTCGGCTGGCAATCGCGACTCGCTGATTGTCCGAGTGACCGCAAACTGCAAACGCGAATACGCAATGGTCCCCGCAACGCGGCGCCCGCCGCGCAAGGAGCGCGTCTCGGACCACACGGTGAATCCGTACGCGTGCACGCACTGCACGCGACGCTACCCGTCGGAGGAGACGCGCGACGCTCACCAGGCGAAGCACAGGTACCCGTGCGACCGCTGCGATCGCGTCCTCACCGATCTCAGCACCCTCAAGGCACACAAGGAGCGCCACGCGGGCGTGCGCGCCTTCACATGCGACCGCATGTGGGTCAGCCCCGACGGCGGCGAGGAGGCATTGTGCGCGAAGGCGTTCGTGACCTTCGGCGACTTATATCAGCATATGCGCGAGTCGCACGGCGTCGTGCCGAAGTCAAAAGGCGAGGCTTTCAGCTTGGGGAAGAAGCGATAGCGTTGTGTGTGCTAGGTAAAATTAGATACTGATGACATGTAACGACATTCGAACAACAGGCATTTTAATCTCCGACTCTTTTCCTTCTCCTCGTTTCCACGCCTCCAGCGCAAGTTGTGCATGCTTGGTTTTGGTCATGTCGTTGACACTGCTTCCTCATCTAATGATAGGCCGCCTTGTTGACATTGGGACCAATTCGGGTCCTCGCGCGGGCTGTGCATAACCTGGAATCCGATTGACTGTGCCGTGGAGCTTGAAACTGCTTGAAAACGGCGCTTAACGCCTTCACCTCAAACTCGTATTCGAGGCATGCATATGGTACACCTCTAAAGCTGGCCGGGCCAGCTAGTGACGTACAAATCCATTTTTCGGTCTACTTGCAGCCCCGGATCGTCAGGTACACCCCCACTTAGTGCAAGCGCCCCATATTCAGACGGGCCTGGATGCAAAACGTGACCGGAACAAGCAAGCTAGGCAGGTATACCTGGTTACGAACACAGACTAGCGGGATCTCGCGATGCTAATCAGCTGGGGTACGGCCTAAATGGCAAATCGGAAGGCGGACGCCTATATAGAACGCGAGCAGCTGTGCGTTCTCGCGCTTCCTCTCAGTATGGACTTCATTGCGTCGCACTTCTACGCCGAGGGGAGGACCATCAGCGTCACCGGCGCCGAGTATTTGCGCGTGGCTAGCCTCGCCTGTGCCACATACGAGTGCGTTACTCCACTCGGGAATATGCTCAGCTGACATGCGTAAAGCTGGCTGCTTACTCTTCCTGCCGAGTACCGTTTCTATCGTAGCCAGTCGCGCATCGTTCGCCCAAGGTACGCACATATACTGCAAAGCTCGCCGAGGTTGGCATTGACCATTCCCCGTAGCTTGGCATGTGTGCTGTTCATCTTGATTCGGTGAGCTACTCGTGTTGTGAGCTACTGTTCATATTAACCTGTCGCAGGTACACCAGTATCTTCGTCCTCATCGCCGCTTCCGTGGGCTATTGGGGTGAATTTACGTTGCCAGCTTGCAAGCGTTACTTCATGATCGTCCCGGTGGTCAAGAGTACGCACGAAGTCGCCAATCAAATCACAACTTCCGAAACTAATATGGCACCTTAGCTATCCAGTCAGTTGTCTGCCAGGCAATTTTGAGCATAAGGTAAGAGACAGAGACTTTGCCTGGTGCTCTCGATGCTGAGCGCACGCGCAGGACATACGCCTTGTCAAAGCGGAGCACAAGAGCTGGATACTTCCTCATCTTCATGTTTGTAACATTTGCAATCGTACGTCTGAGTCCTTGTTCTTCTGTCGTGTCCTCACGGCTTCCAGGCCGAAGCCTTCACCAACATTTACGGTCGCATTCGTACGTCGAAAGGCCTCATATCTGTGATTGTCTTTGACTTACGATGCCTTAGCCAACAATCGCGAGGTACGCTTGCGTCTGCGGATAGTCCTCCATCAACTTATTGGATTGCATTATTCGTCAGGGGAGGTGCGGCGATCTCATGGCAACATGTTGGCGTGCCTATGCTCATGCTCCTCAGATGCGGGTCAGGAAACGCGCCTGGAAAATCCGTTGCTTGGATTTTCTTCGTATTTGCAATGATATACGACGTTGTCACGCTCTGCATGTCGGCATACTACCTGCTCGGGAAGTCGCCCGTCGAATACTTCTCGTGAGTGTGTCTTACCTGAATATTGCAATGCTTAACGCCTCCCAGGTTTTCTCGGCTCGCGCGGATGTACGCGATTCCCGTTGTTCGCGGGAGACTGTCTGAAACGTCCCTGCAGGATTCTGGCTGACGGCTTGGGATACTTCTTCATTCTCACTGGTGGGTTAAATCCCTCAAGTCTCCGCTTGACGTTGACGATTCCTCTCAGCCGTCAATATCCTCAACCTGGTGTTATTCCGACAATCGACCACCGAATTCCAGGTCTGTCACTGTCACAGCATCCGTATTTTCCGCAGTCGAACTGAGTGTTCCAATCTAGGGTGCAGCGTTAGTTCTCGACTGAGTGGCATGCTGCCAATGGCCGCTCACCTCGTCGCCAGGTCCCCCCTCGCTCAGGTTGTAACATGGATCATGTCTCAACGCATCTTGATCCACTTGCGAGGTGAGATGACCCTTGAAGCAGTCTTCCATGAGCCTTATCACCTTTTTAAGACGCTGCCGACGACACATCGCGTGGGCGTACACCGAAAGATGCACCGAACTTCGGCATGCCCGATGGAGGCTCATCTCACGAAATGGGAATCCGTATCACCATCCGCAGGGAGGTGGAGAATAACGTCGACGAGCCAGATACTCGCAGTAGCACGAAGGAGACCCTTGGATCGGCTCGCAAGGATCGTGAAGCCTTTGCTGACTGATTCAGGTCAGGCGTACACCATGAAGGGTGGACGAGCATGCGATGAGGGATGCAACAGCATGCCTGTGTTTCTTACCAGAAATTTAGCCTCTGAATCATAATCCAGTTTCTTAGAAAGGTTTCTGCGGGGTTTCTCATGAGGTTTGTACTCCAGCACTGCCGCCGGCAAACTACCGGCAAACTCCTCATGTTCACTTCGACCCCACGGCGCGTTGCATCTTAATTCGGTCGGCTCTGCCTGCTAGGCGCTGCAATGCGCCTCACTGAGCTCCCGGTTGTCGGCCTTCGGCGCGTCAACTCGATAGTCTTCGAGGGCGGAGGTGATCGCTATGGCCTCAACTCGCGTCGCCAATACCGCCAGTGGCAGCACCTCTGGTTACTCGCGCTACTCGTGATAGCCTACGTCCTATCGTTCCTACTTGCTCGGGATCTGCTTTCTAGGAACTCACGGATCCTGCTTACCCTGCCTCGGATACGCGGCCTATGGGACATGCGCGACACCGTCGCAGCAATAAACCAAGACGTTGCTACGTATCCCCAGAACCGGCATGCCGATGTTTCTGGGCGGTATATACACTTCGCGAACCAACATTTCAACAGTGGCGTGAACAATCTAATTCAAGAACTGCTTTTGCTGGCCGAACTAGCGCGTCAGGCTGACCGTGCGCTCGTTATCCGACCATTTCTGCTCGACCGATACGCCGCTATGCCTCCCCAAGTATTCCTATCTGGCCCTGCAGTCGGCGGTGAAGGCGTTGAGCGCCGAGCTATCAGTCTTGAAGCCTGGGATCAGGTCTGCCCGCCCAGCCGGACGACCTGGTACACCAGTGCCCAGATTAATAGGATGCTGGGGCTCCAGGGCGGCAACTTGACTGAAGGCGGCGACATCATGGATAAATGGATGCGGTGGTTGAAGGAGCTCGATGAGCCGTGTGTCCAGATTACACACGGCTTGCCGCTTGTTTTTGACTTCGAGTACGTGCAAAGCCGCCTTCTCGAATACTGAAATTCATTCATGAACAGCATGATCACTACCCCGCGTGTCATATCGTTGTTTCCCATTATGTCCATTTCGCCAATCACGACCTTCTTTGAGTGGTCTCCGATTGTTTCACGAGGCCTCGCGAAGGTGCTGCCCCTCATAGCACCTGCAGCTTCCTCCAGCGACCCGTTGGAGCCTCTGAAGGGGCTGGCCGCCCTCCATATCCGACGCGGAGACTTCCGCGCACATTGCACATTCCTCGAAAGGCTCAAGCTCGGCTACAACAGCTGGAACCTTCTCCCTTCGCTGCCTGACAAATTCGACACCTCCAGCTCTGCCCAAGATGTTCGGACTGCACGCTACCAGAGCCATTGCTGGCCGGATATTCCGCGCATCGTCTCTTTGGTGCGACAGTACGCGCAAGATCACAGTGGAAAAATCGACCGACTCTACATCATGACGAATGCAGAGCATGACTGGCTTCATCGACTAGTTCGCGCTCTCCACGACGATGACTGGCCGAACGTGACAACCAGTCTTGATGTAGTGCATTTGCTGGAAAAAGAGGAAACTGTGGTCGACCAGGCCATAGACATGGAGATCGGGCGTAGGGCCGAGTTATTCATCGGGAATGGAGTGCGTATTCTCTTGAGTATGCGGTTGCTTCAGCACTGACGCCGTAATCAGTTTTCGTCGTTGAGCAGTAACGTCGTGCTGCTCCGACTGGCTCTGGTCCATAAGCCCGAGTCTATACGATTCTGGTGACGCTCTGGCGTCTGCAACGACGAGTTCGGCCTATTGATGCTTGCTTCAACGACACGGATTTAATCCATAGGTTCTCCGTGGGGCGCCGATGCCCTATGACGTCGACCGCGCCGCCGTTTGCCAGCTTGTGCTCAGACCATCACCATAGCCTCACAACTACGCCGCGCATCTCGTATACTTCCTTGGGGACGAATCAGAATGCCTGCACCGACGATAGAATACCGCCTGCTGAACGCGGTGACTCCTTTGCCGAGCATAGAGTCTCCTGACTTCGGCGCACATTTCGACTCCTTTGGTGAGCGGTACGACGTCGTGCTCATCGGCGACGGCTCGCACGGCACCTCGGAATTCTATGCTGCGCGGGCCGAGATCACCAAACGGCTCATCACCCACCACGGCTTCACCGTTGTCGCAGTCGAGGCGGACTGGCCTGATGCGGACGCTGTTGATCGCTTTGCGCGACCCCGACCAGACCTCTCGCAGCCTCAGCCAGATCCGGAGGCGCCGCGCAACGACGGTCAGACGGAGGACATCACCAAGCCGTTCGCCCGCTTCCCGACCTGGATGTGGCGTAACCTTGAGGTCCAGCAGTTCGTACACTGGCTGAAAGACTTCAACTCAGCTGTCCCGGACGACCAAGCGACTAAGCGCGTGGCGTTCTGCGGTCTCGATCTGTATAGCATGCGTACAAGCATCGACACCGTGCTCAAATATCTCGACGGCATCGATCCACGTATGGCTTCCCGCGCTCGACGCCGCTACGCCGAACTCGACCGCTGGGCAGATGAGCCCGTAGAATATGGCCTGGCGTCCGTGAAAGACCCCTATTTCGAGTCGTGCGAGGCCGACGTCCTTAAGGTGCTCCGGTCGCTCCTCGAAAAGCGTCTTCAGTATGCCACCCGACGCGGCGACGGCGACGCCTTCCACAACGCCGAGCAGAACGCGCGCCTCGTTGCTGACGCGGAGCGGTACTACCGTGCGATGTTTTATAGCGACGCGTTGAGCTGGAACTTGCGCGATGCCCACATGTTCGACACGCTCGCGCGGGTGCGTGAGCACCGCAAAGGCGCGAAGGCCGTTGTGTGGGCGCACAACAGCCACGTCGGCGATGCGCGCTTCACAAGCATGGGCACGCGGCGCGGAGAGCTCAACGTTGGGCAGCTGTGTCGTGAGGCATGGGGCGCACGGGTTGGCATCATCGGCTGCGGGACGCACACCGGCACCGTCGCCGCCGCGCACGAGTGGGACGACGACATGCATATCATGCACGTTCGTCCATCGCGCCCGGACAGCGTCGAAGGCCTGATGCACAATATAACCAAGGCTGCGTCACTACCGCGCTTTGCGCTGGACCTGCGTGCAGTGCGGAAGGACGAGGAACTGGCGCGTGAACTCGAAAGGGAGCGGCTCATGCGCTTCATTGGCGTGATATATCGTCCAGACACGGAACGACAGAGCCATTACTCGCATGTTTGCCTGCCCCAGCAGATGGATACGTTTATTTGGTTTGACGAAAGCAGGGCAGTGCGAGCGTTGGAGAAGAGGCAACCCAAGTCTGATGTTGGGCTCGAAGAAACCTATCCGTTCGGTGTATAAAGCAAACAACAGCAATAAAAGAAAAGAAAGGCGTGATATATGATGCATCGGGTGCATTGTTCGCTACTGGCTGTGCAGACTTGAATGTGCAGATGGTACTTACAGTCAATGCTGGCCCCGGAGTTCAAACTGCTTCCGCGACTTTCTTCCCAACCACCGCCTAGCGATGGCGAGCCTGGCCGAATTGACCCCTACGCGGGTTTGCGGTTTTCATTCCCTGCCAAAGGAGATTCTGCGCCTCGTTATCTTGGAGATATATGCTCCGCTAAGCGCAATCGCGAGAGCATGGTCAGCTGCTGGACAGAATGCACGGCTGGCCTGGCTAGCGGCAAGCACCCCGATTTCACGACCTTGGGCAGCAGAGGTCTACCCAATACTATACCATTCCATTGATATCCGCAACCATGGGCAGGCCGTTTTGCTTCTACGCAGCATTAAACGCAGGCCAGCGCTTGCGGGCCTCGTGCGACACCTCACTATGGTTCCATGTGACGCTGCGCCAGCTGAGCCGACCACACCGCGCCCGTGGTGGCATATGGCTTTACTGCATTCCCTCGCCCTCCAGAGAGGCAGACGGAAGTATTGGAAGATATACGACGAACTTCTTCGGCTCTGTTCAGCAGTAACATTTTGCGTGACCACACCGCTCGACTGTGGCTTCCTGGCTCGTTATCTCCAACCCACAGATCTATGCATTTGCGCCATCGAAGATTCCGTTGATCTCGATGGCTTTACTCAGCTTCGCGCCCTTGGCCTAGTAGGCACCTCCTCGTTGCGTCCGGTTCAATTCTCGAACTGCAGTGGTCCCCAATGGCATCTCAACTCACTATGCCTCCAGGACATCACCGTATTAGGGCATGATATTATGCAGTTACTCTCCAACCTCCGTTTAGAGCTCGAGGTCTTGCGGTGTTTCGGGCTGCGGGTGACCGATGAGTGGGGGGTTGTACCTTTTCACCACTGGATTACACCCGTCCAGGATACCTTACAGAAATTCTACTTGGACGGCACGTACTCTATGCCGCTCGGCTTTCGTATGCTCAGCAATGCCACCTTCCTCCTCATCGACATCGCTGCGATACCCTACATGCGGCCAGAGGACTATCTCCCCCAGACTGTACGAAAAGTACAGTTTGCTGGATCATGGCACGCCGTCTCTGGCCGGTTCATTTTCCTCTGCGCGGAGCAGGCGTTACGAGTTGTCCAGGCAGACC
The DNA here is from genome assembly GCA_002287115.1 of Auricularia heimuer. Classification (NCBI taxonomy): domain Eukaryota; kingdom Fungi; phylum Basidiomycota; class Agaricomycetes; order Auriculariales; family Auriculariaceae; genus Auricularia; species Auricularia heimuer. The sequence continues at coordinate 1,385,436 of NEKD01000003.1, read as the reverse complement.
GGACTGCCCTGCCGAATTTGCAGACGTTGTCGATTTGTTTAGCTGTATACAACAGCGCGGACCTCGCTACTTGGCAGCTGCTTTCCTTCCTCCTGAAGGAAGCAGCGCGGCGGCGCGGAAGGGAGTTCGAGTTCAATGCGGTTGTCACCTACTGGCATGGCGGCGACTCGTTCGAATGGCGGGATCCTGGGCATGTGTCCCGTCGCGGTGGGAATGGACGTTCACCTCGTTTACTCGACAGGCCACTCACGCTTGCGAGGAAAGTAGCAAGGAAGAGTGGACCTTGATGTCGGTCTGGCACCAAATGGCAAAGGCGCGCTCGTCTCCTTCGCAGACTTTATGTTCGAAGATAGTCGTTAGGGGTGGCGCGTGTAGTGCCCACATTAATATCTTGCCTGGATTCCAGAGGATTTTGTCCGAAATGGAGGAAACTACACGAATAGAGAAAAGGAATTCGTCTTGCAATGCGACTGTGTTCAGTGGTCTGATTATGCAGATGGGCATGTCTGCAGCTCCAATACGAGGACCACTGCTCGTGAAGGCGAGCTGGTACGCGACGCGACATCGCAACCTCCCACGCCCGAAACTCTGAGCCCAAGCATCTGGCAAGCGAAAAGAATGAGAAAAAAAAGGTCTACAGATTTGCATGCCTAACCAAAATAAATAATTACTGTAACCATGACACGTGAGGAATCTGGAAAGAGCCATTGACACGAAGCGGTTGAACGGGTGCGGTGCGGTGCAGGTGAACCTCCACGAGACATGACATGTACTATGATGCGTTGAGTAATCGAGAGGGGAAGAGAGAAGAGAGCATAATAGGCGGGGGGACGAGACGAAAATACACAATACACTTTTACAGAAGCCGACGCACCGGCGTGCTCACGGCCGCGCATTACCATTGACAGGCGGCACCGCCGGGCGGGGCAGCGCCTTGCCCGTCGGCGTCGTCTGGCTCGGGCTGCGCGCCGGCGCGGGCGGCCGCTTCGGCTCCCTGTTGTCGAGCGGCGACCCGCGCAGGCTGCCCTTGCCACCGCCCGCCTCCTTGCCTTTGTCGCCAGCGGCGGTCTGCACGGGCGAGACCTTCGGCTGCGGCCGCGTGCTCGCGGGCGGCGGCATGGGCGCCGCGGCGGACTTCGCATTGGGGGCCTTCGCGGACGGTGCAGGCTTCGAGGCAGCGGCCGCCTTGGCCGCGGCCTGCGCCGCGAGCCGCTCGCGCGAGCGCTCCGCCGCGGCGTCGTACACGTAGTGCACGGGCGCCTTCACGCGCTTCGGCCGCCCGGACGACTCGTCCTCCGACTCCTCCGTCGTCTCGTCCAGCGCGTGCTGCTGCCGGTACAGCTCGTGCGTGTCGAGCTCCGCTGCATCCAGCCAACCCAGAAGAATCAGCACCCGCCAACACAGAAAGAAACGCAAAAAGCTGAACGAACGTTCGACCGCCCGCCGTTTTCCCAGCGCCTTCTGACTCGGCGCCGGCGGCCCATCGCGCTCGCGCTCGCGCACATCCGCCGCCTCGCTGGCCATAAGACTCTGCACGCTCGCCCTTTTCCTCCCCTCCGCCTCCCTATCCCTTTCCCTATCCCGTTCCCTCTCAGCCCCGCGCGTCGGGCTAGGCGTGCGGCTGCGCGGCCGTCGCGGGCCCATCGGCGCGGGCGGCGGCGGCGGCATGGCCTTGTCGACCGGCGTCGGCGGCTGCGCATGAATCTGCGGCCCGCCTCCGCCATAGCCCTGGCTGGACGAGAACGAATTGCTGTGCGGCAGCGCCGGCCGCCCCGCCCCTCCGCCGCCACCACCCAAGTTGCTCGAGGAATGATTGTGGTGCGAGCTCGGGTTGAAGCTCGACGGCGACGGGCTGCGGCTCGGCCCGCCCGAGTGGCCCTGCTGCGGCGCGTCCAGCTGGAAGCTCCCGTCCGCGCTCCAGTATTGTATTTGCTGCTCAGAGGAAGCGATGTCAGAACATCGATAAAGGGATTGGAAGCGTAGAGACGCACCGTCCGATCGATTTTGGTCTCGACGCGACTTCTGGCCTCGACTTCGCGCTCCTCGGCCTCCTGCATGCCCAACCGATCCAGCTCGTCGTATTGTCTAAACGCCTCGATCAACTCCTGGTTCGCCAGCAACAGCGCCGCGAGCAGCTGCTCCTCGCCAGTCTCTGCGTGGACAGGCTACACAAGGAAATATCAGTCAAACGAAATAGAAAATAAAAACAGGAAAGAAAAAAAGAACGCACAGCTTGAGCATTCACATTCCCAAGCTGCTGCTGCGCGGCGGTGGGGCCGTTGAGGTTGCCCGCCGCGACGGCGGCGACGGCCTGCTGCTCCTGCAGCTTCTCCCTCGAGCGCTCCGCATTGGCCGTCGCCCACGGAATCTGCGCGACGATAAAGTCCTGCGACGCCATGCACTTCTGGTGGAACTCCTACAAACCACAAAAAAAAACGGCAAAACGCATCAGCTCAACATTCAGCGTTCAATTGGAGCCAGGAGCGCACCCTAATAACACTATTCACCGCGAGCTCGCTGGGCTTCGCGTAGGTCATGGCCTGCGAGAGCAGCTGCGCGTGCTGCGAGGCCAGGCTGCACTCCTCGAACAGCCGGCGCATGTCCTCCTCCGCGCTCGGCACCTGCTGCTGCTGCTGCTGGGTGCGCTCGGTGCGGTCGCTGCGATGTCGCCGGCGCGTCTCGAACGGGTTGCGCTCGGTGCCGTAGGGCGACTGCTGCGGCTGCGGGGTGTGTTGCTGCTGCCGCTTCGGCGCGGGCGGGGTGAACATCGGGTCGAGGTCGTCGAACGGGATGCCCTGCGCGGTTGGCGTTGAGAAATACAGTAAAGCGTTTATGTGGGAAAAAAAGGTTGGAAGACGCACCTCGTCGGGCTGGCCGGGCGACTTGACGCGCCGCCACGCGCCCGCGAAGCCCTCGCGGCCGGGCGACGGGTGGGCGTAGGCGGCGCCGGCGAGGACCTCGAGCAGGCGCTCGCGCACGACGGGCGTCGTCTTGCTCGACGTGCACACGTCCTCGACGACGTCCAGGAACTTTTTCGTCGTCGTTTGTGCTGCAGCATTTCAGACCCCAGGAACGCCAGCCAAGAGTGAGTGAGTGAGTGTGGACGCACCGATGAAGATATCCGAGGAGTAGCGGAGCATGATGGCCCAGAGCTGTCGCGCGAGTTAGCCCTGACGGACAGCAGGGTGGGGTTGGGATGGAGCAAGGGTGCGCACCCTGGCGGCGGCCATCTGGGCGCTGGGCTCGGCGTATCTGGGACGGGGCCAAGCGTCAGCGTGGGTGGGTGTGGGGGCGACGTGGCAGACGCACTTGAACTCGCGGCGCAGGGCCTTTGCGGCCTCCTTGGCGTTGGCGTCGTTGGCCGCGGCGCGCTCGCAGACCTCGAGCACGATCGTCCAATCGTCCGACGCGAAGCCGGTCAGATATCCTGCCATCCAGTCAGTCCATGCCAACGGCTACAAGAACAGCGTGCGTACCAATCATCCGAGTGAGCTCGCCCGGCTGGCCCGTGGGATGGTGCTCATGCTGCTGCTGCTGCTGGTGCTGTTGATGCTGGGGGCCGTTGTCGCGGTTGCGCGAGAAGAAGCCGGTCTTCTTCTGCAGCTTGTTGCCCGCGCCGCCGCCGTCCTTCGCGTTGGGCGGGAGCGGCGAGTCCGAGTGCACCGACACGCTCTCGAGCCCCTGCTGCCCGCCGCCGCCGCCTCCTCCGCCGCCGCGCGCACCAAGGTGTCCGTGGCCGTGGCCGTGGTGCGAGTCCGTCGTGTGGCTCGCATGGTGCATATGCTGCCCGGGGCGCGCGCCGCCGGTGCCCGTGCCCGGCCGCGGCGACTGCTGCGGCGTCCCCGCGCCCGTCTGCATCTGCGTCTGCAGCGGCGCGGCGCCCGGCGGCAGCGGCGAGAACTCGGGCGTCGGCCCGTTGGGCGGCGGCGTCGCGGACGGCGAGAGCACGACCCAGTGCTCGTCCTGCTGCGGCGGCGGCGCGCCCGGCGGCGGCGGCGCGTCCTTGGGGGCCTTCTTGTCCCGCTGGAACAGCTTTCTCATCGGTGGGCGGGCAGAGGCGGGGGCTGCTCAGACGTTCAATGGACTGGAGCGCGGAACGGGCAATGGGCTGTGCACGCTGAGTTCTGATTCATCCATCCCATCAGCCGCGGCCGTTGAAAGATTCACATCATTCCAGCTCGCGAGTTGTAAAACCTAAGTAGTAGTACTTACATGCACTCAAACTCATACCATATATACCGCAACTATATACGCATCATAATCATCTCTTGCCCATAAGGGCATACCCGCTCCCCTGCGGCCCATGCAACTGCAACAACAACGCAACACCACAAAATCATCAGCAAGGCAAACGGACAGACGACTGAAAAGCCAAGTCATACCTTGGAGTAACAGCTCCTGCAGAGCGGGTCGCCGTCCTTCTCCGTGAGCCGCGTCGAGTCGAGCAGCGAGTTGCAGTTGGTGCAGCGCAGGCACGCCTTGTGCCACACGCGCCCGATGGCCTTGACCTGCTCGGCGAAGTAGACCGCCTTGTCGCACACGGGGCATAGCGGGTTCGGCTGCGCGGCGAACCGCTTGCCCGGGCTCGGGCTCGGGCTCGCGTACCGCTGCACCTTCGCGGGCGACGTGCCCGTCGCGGTCGGCTTGAGCGGGTGCGCGCGCGGGGGCATCGCCGCGGAGCCCGTGTAGGCCTGCTTCAGCGGCCGCGCGGCCGTGCTGGTCAGGCTGGGGTCCGAGTCGAGGAAGCCCGGCGTGCTTGTTGCACTTGCGCGTGGCGAGTCTGAGGTTGAGGGCGGCGTCCGCGGGACGTTCTCGTCGTCCTCATCGTCGTCATCTGATCGCACGATCGTCGTTGTCACGCTTGTTGGTAGCGGCTTCGGCGAGAAGGTCGCAGGCGACGACGATGGCGACAGGTTTGCCGAGCGCAGGTCTACGGCCTGTTCAGTGTATGCAGTACGGTATGCTCTGGGGACGGTGCGCACCGCGGGTGCCAAACAGGCGCACATGACACGCCTTGCTGTGTCCAGTAACGAGTCAGCGCCCGCCCCGGGATATGCAATGCAGTGTGTGGCCTGCGCATGCGCTCACCAGTACGGCTGCAGCAGAACAGCATGAGCCAAGCGCATCGCATCGCAAGCCAGCCGAATGGACGCACCTCGCCGTTATGCTCGACGAGCCCGCCACTGTCCAGCCGCCGCCCGCAGCTCTTGCACTTCAAGCACATCTGCGCATCCACGGGCCACACTCAGCACTCAGCCCAGCCCAGCCCACAGACACAGCGCACGCACCTTGTGATAATACTACTCATCCCACCGTCAGCAAGCAGGAGTTACGACTGCGGCAGGCGCACCTTGCGCCCAGGACCCATAACCTGCAGCGCGTCAGCGTTGGCAACGGTGCCAACGGCGACGGTGCGCACCTGCTCAGCGGCATAGACGGCCTTGTCGCACGTCGGGCAGTACTGCGTTCCTCCAAACGACATGGCGGCAAGTGGCAAGTGCTCAGCGTCAAAGTCAGGGTGTAGTATCTAAAGTACGCAGTCGTCGCGATCGAAGCAAGAGCGTCACTGGCGTAATCAGACTCCGAAATGCTGTGCCCTCGAGCGATATGAATCTCTGTTTGCACTTGTGTGCTTGCGTTTCAGCCTGCGTCGAGCACATGCCATATGGAAATTGGAATGTGGATCCTGGCCCGGTGAGGTGATTCCGAGTCAAAATCCAAATGAATGCTAATCCGGTATATTGCACTGTTCTTACACTGACATCGTACATTCCTTCCTTCACATTCATCCGGCCCGTCAAATATGGGACGCCTGGCGCGCCTTGACGGCCTCCTCGCTCTCCGCGAGCGCCTTGCGCGCAGCGTCAGCCTCCGCGTGGCTCGCGAGCACGATGTCGCGCTCGAGCAGCGCGAACGTGTCGCCCTGCTCCGGCGTGAAGCCCTTGAGGCGCGCCTGCTCGGCATCTTTCACCGTCTTCAGGTCCTAGGAGACCGTTTAGATGTGAAAAAAGCAAGTGAGAGAGGAGGGAGAGGAGGTACGCACGACGACAAGCGACTTCTTGACGCCAAAGACGGCGTCGGACGTGATGTACTTGTCGCCGGACGGGTAGAACGACGTGACCAGCGTCTCGTAGCCCTCAGCCTTCGAACACCAGTGAGTGAGTCACTAGAAAAAATGGCGTTGAATAGGTGGGAAAGACGCACAATGACCATGAGATGCAGATGCGCAGGCCGCATATTGTGCCGGTCGAGCTTCGCGAGCAACTTGCCCACCGGACCCTGCCATCGCACCAGGCATCAGTCATCTCACTCTCCCATTCACACACAACAAGAAAAAAAAAAACGCACGTCTCCGGGAATGGGATACGCGACGGGCACGACGGCGCGGAACGCATAGCTGCCGTCCTCCGCGCTCTTCAGGCGCCCGCGGCAGTCGGGCGTCGTGCGGTCGTCGTACTGCGTGTCGTAGTGGCCTGTGTCGTCCGTCTCCCACGTCTCGATCGTCGCGCCCGCGATGGGCCGCCCGGCCGTGTCGAGCACGCGCCCGTGCACGTACATCGGCTCGCCCTTCCCTGGGGAGGCGATGGAGGAGCCCAGTGCGACTGAGAGATAATGAAGACCTGCTTGGGGAGGGCGGAGGTGGAGGACAGACCGTCTGGCGCGTCCTCGGTGAAGAAGGGCCCGAGGCTGTCGGTGCGTACTCGTATGAGATCACGAAGACGTTCGAGAGGATGAACGCACACAGTAGACTCGGTCGAGTCCCCGACCTTGGGATGATTCAGCGCGTCGACGAGCGCTGAGACGCCCAGGACGTCGGAGAGGAGGATGAACTCCTGCCGGCTGCGAGCGCCCAATCAGCTCACCGCGAATTCTCTCACGGAGACGCCATACATATCTGTGCACGTCTGCCCGGTCTGTGTGAGAAACTGGATGGTCGTCCTGCGTTCGGTTATTTACTGTGTATTCTCTGCGACTGGGAGGGTTGCGACAGGCTTACATCCACTCGTCTGTGGTCAAGCTGATAGGGGCATTCAGCGATTGCGATTATCGTTGCAATGACAGGATCAATCGACGCACTTTGTCTCGCGGACATAGTCGTGGAGGTGGCGGACGAGGGTGTCGATGAGGAACTTGAACCGGGGGTCCTTGCAGTCCTTGTTGATCAGTCGCGCGTTGGACGACACGATCTCAGCCGTGTCCGGGAGCTGCGAGCCGTGAGCCGTGAGCTGTAAGGCAGAGAGAGTACGGCTCAGGACGCACGGGCAGGTCGACGAGGGGCTTGTTCTGGATGGGTTCTGCCTGGACGGAGCTCATGGTCACGGTGGGTGGCAAGAGGCAAGAGACGGACGGCGGCGGACGGAGCATTCCCGTACTTAGAACCCGGCACATGACCGCCGTGGCCACCGCATCCACAAGCAGCCTGCTGCTGGACGACGTCGACGACGTCGCCGCCTGGATCAACAGCGAGCTCGACGCCGAAAGCGCTGACGCGGACCTGAGCGCGCTGGACGCGCGCGTCGGCGCGCTGCTCTCGCGCGTGCAGATCGCGGCGCACGACACCGGCGCGCAGCTGGAGCAGACGATCGACGCCGTCTCGCGCGCGGTGCCGCGGCTGGCGTACGACGTGCAGTTCATGCGCGACTCGGCCCTGTCGCTGCACGCCGCGCTTGCCGGCCTGCAGGGCTCGCTCGGCGCGTCGGGCGCGCTGGAGCCCGCGACGGCCGCCGCGCTCGACCGCCTCGACGAGCTGCACACCGTCAAGGGCCGCATGGAGGCCGTCCGGGACGTCCTGCGCGAGGCCGAGTCCTGGTCCACGCTCGAGTCCGAGGTCGTTGCGCTGCTCGCCGACGCCGCGTACGACCGCGCGGCAGAGCGCCTCGCCGAGGCGCGCCGCTCCATGCTCGTCTTCCAGAACAACCCGAGCACGAGTCGCGCCGCGTGCTCATGGTGTCGCTCCAGAATCAGCTCGAGGCCGCGCTCAGCGCTGCGCTTGTCGCGGCTATCAATACCACGGACATCCCAGCCTGCAAACGGTATTACAGTATATTCGCCCATATACAGCGCGAGCAGGAGTTCCGCAACTACTACAATGGCGCGCGGAGAGAGGCTCTGGTTGCCCAGTGGAAAAGCGCTATGCTCGTCGAGGAAGGCGGCGCAGCTGCCCAAAAGTTCACAGAATTCTGGGCCAAATTCCTGCAAGACTTTCTTGAACTGGTCAACACCGAACGACCCGCCATCGCTGCCATCTTCCCTGATCCTCAAGCTTCGCTGTCCACTCTGATTCAATCGACATTCGATGCGCTTTCGCCCAGTCTTTCGCAGCGTCTCGGGAGCGTCGTGGAGCACCACGGCGCGCAGGCATTACCGGAGCTGATAGTCGCGTTCAAGTCTGCAGAGGATTTTGCGCTCGGGACTGAACGTGTTATGGAGAAGCTGCACTTTGCCGCGGTCCTCTCGCCCAGTCCCTCTGGCCAGCAGCCCTCTGTTTCTCCAGGCGAGCCGGACCTCAAGCGCCGCCACACAAAGCGCATGTCCATGTCCATGCGCCTCTCGGGCACCGCCAACCGCTCTATCAGCGTGCCCGCGCCTCCCTCTGCAGCTGCCACAACCTGGGCTCCTGCGGTCTTCGAGCCGTTCATGGTGCTGCAGAGCGAATACGCACAGCTCGAATCACGCTATCTTGACGCGATACTGCGGCTGGCGCAGACGGACGGCTCGACGGACGGCGCGGCACTCCTGAGGGAGCGGTTGCTAGATGTGTTCAACGCATCGGAGGACGCGCTCGGCCGGTGTATTGCGCTCACCCACGGACTGGGCTTCCCGGGCCTCCTGCGCGCGCTCGAGGCGCAGCTCAAGGCGTGTCTCGACGGGGCGCTGCCTTCCGCACCCGCCACGTCGTCGGCCAGCGCACCCGCCGTGGACGACCTCGCGCTGCAGATTGACTACAGCGACGCGGACTGGCGCGCGTTCCAGCTCGCGCTGCACCTCCTCGAGACGTGCCAGAACGCCGCGGGCCGTCTGACGGCGCTCGAGGGCCGGCTGCGCAACGCCCTCGTCCAGCTCGCGCAGACGCTCAGGGGCGGCGCGAAGGACGGCGCGGCGATGCAGCTGTTGCAGGCGAGCTCGCTCAACTCCCTGGAGCTGCACTTGCTGCTGGACTCGGTGACCGTCGAGCCCACCGCGCCGCCGCCCACGGCCGGGCTGACCATCCCGCCACACACGCCCATGCCCACCTCGCCGAGCTTCGCGAAGCGCCCGCTCCCGGGCACCAGCAGCTCCACCGCGGCGACAAAGGAAGCGGAGCTGCTGCCCGGCGCGCGCGCGGCGCTGTCGGCCTTCACGCGCGAGACGCAGGCGTTCCTGCAGCGCACGATGCTCGCGCCGCTGCTCGCGCTCGTCGCGGCGTACGCGACACAGCCCGTCTGGTCCTCCGCCTCCACTTCGTCCGCCTCCGCCGCCAGCGCGGGCCTCGCGCTGCCGAGCTTCGGCCTGAGCCCGACGCGCGCGATGCAGCGCCTCGCGGACGGGCTGCTGAGCCTGCCGCAGCTGTTCGAGGTGTACGCCGCGGACGACGCGCTGGGCTTCTCGCTCGCCACGCTGCCGCACGGCGCGGGCGCCGAGGACGAGGAGCAGGAGGACGACGCGACGGGCGCGTGGCTCGCGAGCCTCATGCGCGCGCTCATCGCGCAGCTTGCGGGGACGGCGCTCCCGCACATCCGCAGCCTCAGCGCGGCCGGCGCGAAGCAGCTTGCGTACGACTTGGAGTACCTCGGCACTGTCGTCCGGACGTTTGGCGTGGACGGCGAGGAGCTCGAGCGGTGGCGCGAGGTACTGGAGATGGACGAGAGTACGTTGCGCGCTGCTGAAGATGGTGGCGGGGAAGTGGGGAGGCTGGTGCGGAGGATCCGGGGGTGGTCGTAGGCCGTCCAGTCCACCTTCAGAGCAATGCTGGCGTTTTCCCAATGAGTTGCTTCTTGTACAAAAGGGCCGACGCTTTAATTACATGGCGCAGGGCAATGCTACATCCATCAATCAAAGCGTTCGGCACTCCGTATCTGTAAAGTACACAAATTCCCAGGCAGTCAACCTGGCCGATTCCCTACGTGGCGCGGAGGTTTAAACCCATTAGGTGGGCACATACAATACAGCGATTCGTATGGGAGCTTAGGTGGGATTAGGAAAGGGATAGTGATAATAGCATCATGTGAGCGGGATGATATGCGCCATCGCTACCACGAGGTGTCCTCCCCTCCTGGTTTCCTCGCAAGCCTGAACGTCCTGGAGAATAAACCGGCTAAACGACTGTTTCCACGGGACGTGCGATGACCAGCCTGAGGATCCCGCCACTCGAACGAGTCACCACCATGCCGGTAGGTGATGACGGCAAAGAACTTGAAGTCGATTCCGCGCCGCTGCGCCGCTTCCTTCAAGAGGAAGACAAGCAGCGCCCAAGTAGCCAGGTCCGCACTGTTGTGGACGCCCAAGCAAATTGCCAAGGTCTGCAGATCGGGCAGCGCAGCGCGGTCTGCCTTGATAATTCGCCACGCATGCTCTGCGAAGAAAAAAATAGACCTATCCATAACGCTGTGCCGCGACGCATTCAGCTGCACTTGGCGTACAGCATGGGGAGATATTCCTCCGGCCGCATTCCAGATATTACAGCGACGTCGACGAGTAGGAAGTTCAACTTGCTCAGCATTTGAAAGCTGATTGGCCAAGGATATACGTCGTCGATGCAGAATTCCAGCAAGGTATCATGGACGGGCATGATCCAGTCGTGGAAAGGTACGAACCCCAAAGCATCCGTCACCTGTAGCCTATAACACTGCAAGTCCTCGAGCTCCGGACGGAGGTTGGATAGCAGTCGCATCATATCATACCCTGAGACAGTAAGATACTGGAGGCACAGTGAGCTGATATGCCATTGGGGACCACTGCAGTTGGAGAATTGAATCGGATTCAACAATCCGGTGCCTGCAAGGGTAAGGGTCCGAAGGAGAGTAAAGCCATCGAGATCAACGGAATCTTCGATGGCGCAAATGCATAGATCTGTGGGTTGGAGATAACGAGCCAGGAAGCTACAGTCGAACGATGTGGTCGTGCAAGATGTTACTGCTGAACAGAGCCGAAGGAGCTCGTCGTATATCTTCCAGTACTTCCGTCTGCCTCTCTTCAGGGAGTAGGCCCGCAGCAAATGAAGCTGCCACCACGGTCGCCGTGTAGTTGGCTCGGCTGGTTCAGTGTCGCTCGGAGACGCAGAGACGTGTCGCACAAGGCTGGCAAGCACCGGCCTGCGCTTGATGCTGCATAGAAGCGAAACAGCCTGCCAATGGTAGCGGATATCAATGGTGTGGTATAATACGGGGTAGACCTCTGCTGCCCAACGTCGTGAAATAGGGGTGCTGGCAGCCAGCCATGCCCGGCGTGCAATTCGCCCAGCATATGACCATACTCTATCTGGTCCGCCTTGTGGAGGATATATCTCCAAGATAACGAGGCGCAGGATTTCCTGTGGCAGAGAATGAAAACCGCGACCCCGCGTAGGGGCCAGTTCGGCGCTCGCCATCGCTAGGTAGGAAGTGGTTGGGAACAGAGTCGCGGAAGCAGTTTGCAGTGCTCGGCGCTGGTACCGTCACTGCGTGGAGAATTCCCGCCGACCGAATGTGCTTGATATTTTTTTGGCGCTCTCCCATTGATTGAAGTCGCCGAAATGGTGTAAATTTCGCGTTCTGCGTTGTTGGGCCTTTGGGAGTTGAGCGAGAGACAGTTGGACCATCGCGGATATACCGGACCGCGCGCCTTTGACTTTTCTTTCACACTGACAGTTGCCTGCCACTGTCACAGCCTGGCGCGCGCCGTGCAGGCTGCATACTTCGGCAGCAGTCCTCCTTAGGCTATTCACTCGACGCGTACCGCTACCAACCTCCATTCATCGTCTTGCAGGATGGACGCAGCCGCTGGACTGGGCCGTGTGGGCCATGCCAGTCACTATAGCACCGCCGCGCTAGCCACAGGACTCATGCTCAGCGCACGAGGTCTCGTCTCTGCGCGAGCGCAAGCTGCGCAGGTGCCCTATCCTGCAGCGTCCGCCGTCACCCTGGTGACACTCACCTCGCCAATCATCCTGCGTTTCGGCCTTCTTGTCCTCGGCCTCCGGAAACCTGGCACCCGCCGCCGTACGTTCTGTCAGAGTGTACTCTACGCGACCGATTCTGCTCAGCTTGTCTGCTCTCAGATATGTTCTCGCGCGACTCGGAGCTTGGAGAAATCGTGGAGGCCTTGCCCGGGCCGTTCAGCGGTGGCATATTCGACTGGACGAGCGCGATGCTCATATTCGCCACCGCGCGAGGCGTGGGGTTCTCTTCGACACTATCTAGCCTTGTAGGCGTGGCTTTCGGCATCGCTAATGTAATGTGACGTTTCTTTCGGAACGACATTTGTAAGAATAAAATCAGTTCCCCTGCCCTCAGAGTCAATGCTAAGATCTCGCTGATGATACCCCCCTGTTCCAAGCTCAAGGCTCCTCTCAGGACGCCCAAGCGGTGTTCTGGCTTCCACATACGTATTGGTGCCGCTCTCGCTGATTCGCGGCCTGCCTCTGGCCAGTGGCAAGGTGGCATGCCATTGTCAAACATCGGCAGCAATACCAGTTCTTCCTCAGCCGTTCACTCGACTCGTACCACCAGCCCACCGGGCATGTCGTTCATGGACAAAATGTATGCGATGGCCGCGGAAGGGGCCAAGGCAGCTGCACCCCTTGCTGAGTCTGTGCGCGACACCACTGCTCAAATGGTCAATGAGGCCAGGGCACACGCGCCCGGTGCCATGGCTGCCCTGGACAACATCGCTGAAAAGGCGGCTCGAGGAGTCAAGGCTGCAGCACCCATTGGCAGGTCTGTGCTCGAAAGCACCACTGCAATGGCCGCCGAAGGGGCGAAGGCAGCCGCACCTCTCGGCAAGTCTATGCTCGACAAGGCCGCTACAAAGGCCGCCGAAGCCGGGGACCAGGTTCCCAATATCATATCTGCACTCAGGAAGGCCACTCCTGCGATAGTTGAGGACGTCGATCCCGTCGGACGTGCTTATGGGCCTGCCGTGACAGCCGTCGTGGTAGTCTACCTCTCCCGGCCAGTGATACTCCGTTTAGTGCTCGCTTGCCTGGGCTTTAGGAGAGAAGGTGTGCGCCGCAGTAAGCACTATGAAATGCCGAATCTTCTTCCAACGCTGATGCCACTTCCAGATTCGTATGCGGCTCGCACGCAGTCCAAGATGGGGCGGGTTCAGCGTGGCTCCTCATTTGCGGGTGCGCAGTCAACTGGCGCTACGGGCGCTGGTGAATTCTCTTGGAGTGCAGCATGCGCTGTGTGCGGAGTTGCGCGCGCCGTTGGATTCTCTTGGACGACGGCGGTTGCTGCAGCGGCGGTCATTGCTGCGCCTGCGATCGCTGGACTTACCGCTGCTATTCTCATTGGGTTGCGCAGAGCGTGACTGTTTGGTTCTGGATGCCATGGCCCCAGCGTCTTTCTCGTGAATTTCACCGACTATGTGTGTGTCGACGTTGTATGCGAACATCCGAGCCGTCGACCAGTCGTGTGGCGGAACAGGACGCAAGAAGATGTCGCAGTACCCGTACGCTGATGCCCACAACGTCGGGTAGCGGTGATTTTCGTACGTATAGAAACCTGCAAGGCCAAAATGAGATAGTATTCCGAAAGACAGGTCAAAGTCCAGATGTACCCGCGACCACCGTCGGTTCCACATCACTTTCAAGGAATTCGAAGATCTCGGCGTCGCAGCGAGGCGGAAAGGGCTCATCGCCTCCGTCCTCCGAGTCGTGGTCGTGTTGCATGACTAGTATGAACAAGCAATGGAAGCGGGAAGAAGAGCGTGTTGCTTTGTCGATGTTTGGCTCCTACGCGCAAGTCCTCGGATTACCGAGGAATATCGCACCAAGACAAAACCTCAAAACACCAGGGCCTCGTTTCCATTATAAAACCGCTTTCTATACCTCATCCGCGAGTTGACCGACAGGTCCAATCGTTAGTTCAAGTTCGAAGTAAGTACTGTACTTTCGTAATAGCTACTCAAGCGTCTGAGTCTACAACCACAGCCCCATTCTCACACTTCACACCGGACGCCGTCGAGTTATCCGTGAGGATACCTCCGGCGTTGTACGTCGGCGCGTCCATCTCGAACAAATACGCTGAGTTGCCCTGGATGTTGAGGTGGTGATTCGCATACACCGTCGGGCCGCATGCTTTTGGCGCTCTATAAGAAATGCCGGCAGAGGTCAGAGAAGAAGTGAGAAAGAAAAGGAAGGACGGACGTGATGTCGATGTGGTTAACGTAGACGTCCTTGCACTTGCCGACCGAGCACACCATCGCCACGCCGATGTTGCCGTATTTTCCGGACGCGGTGCCCTGCTGGTTCGTAAAGCTGCATGCAGGTCACAGTCAGAGCTCATGCATCCGCTTTGAATAAGCGAATTCGTACTAGACGTTGGAGATCGTCATCTCGCTCGGGGTGGCGAGGCAGTCGGTCGGTGTGGTTTTGTAACAATTGTCTAGAGGCGGGAAAGCATTGAGAAGATGCTAAGCGGTAGACGCTGCGGTACGAACCGATCGTCAGAGGCGAGTCGTTATTCGTGTGGTTGAAGTTGGAGAAGACGATCTGGTTGACATAGCCATACCCGCGCTTAGCTCCGCCCCAGGTCTTGATGCGAGGGCCGTTCTCAGAGTTCTGGATGTGCACGTTGTTGACGTAAACATTCTCCACGATATCTACCACCAGCCGGTCAGTCCGCATCACCCATGGCAAACGAAAACGACTGGCAGACCCACCTTTCACCCCATCGTACTCGCCCAAGCTCCCCACGCTGACCCCATGCGTCCCGTTGCACCAGATATTGTCCACATAGATATTCGTGGCATTCGGCTTGAACGACACGCAGTCGTCGCCATTGTCGACGCGCAGCGAGTGCAGCGTCACGTGGCTGGACGCGTAGATGTCCACGCCGTCCGTCTCGCGGTTGCTCTCGCGGCCGCGCGCCCAGGTGTTGGAGCGCGAGACGATGTCGAGGTCGTGGATGAGCACGTTCTTCGAGGAGTGCACGAGGATCGTCCAGCGCGGGCTCTGACGGATGCGCAGGTTGCGGATGACCAGGTTGTCGGCGCCGTACGCCAGCATGAGGTGCGGCGGGCGCAGAGAGTCGTTGGCTATCTGCAGAAGGAATGAGACGACGGAGAGCGAGAGGGAGAGGGAGGAAGGACGTACGCGCGCGTCGTAAAATGTCTGGCCGTTGCCGTCGATGAGGCCTGTCCCTTCTCCGTCGAGGATGACGTCCTTTCGCCAAAGAGCCACGCAGCAGAGTTGTCCTGATAGGCTGTGTGCAGGTCAGAAATGCGAAATGGGAATGCGGCGGCATGATACTTACAGACGTTGAACGCGTTGTCGCGCCAATAATCAACCTGAAGACTCGGTCAACACGCAGGAGCATCACCAGTTATTCGACCTACATCGTCCTTGAGCGTCAACTTGCCCAGAAGTCTAATGTGAACAGACTCCAGCCCAGAGGTGTCTAGCTTCGTGCCAATGAGCAGGTTCTCGTTTTGGGAATGACAACGTTGGAGCAGGTCTGCGAGCGGGAACGAAGTCAGCGAGCCGCGTCCTGGGGTGAAGACAACGCGCCTTGAATGCCTTGGCAATCTTTGGTGAGTCGTCCTTGCCATGGCCAGTGGCTTTGAGCGTGCAGCTAGGGGTTTTAGCAGCCGCAGCGGTCGCGACAGCGGCAAGAGAAGTCGTCAAGGCGAGCGAGAGCAGCATGTTGCGGGTGGGCGAAGCGAGCAACGCGCTGACCAGTGCACAGATCTTAGGCGCGTTTTATACGCGGCAGTTCATGTGGAATCGTCATGCTCATCCTCAGGTGAGAAGCGAGCGCACCGCCGGCCCGGGGCGCGTCGACGAGCCTCATGATCATGATCCCGGACAACAGCGTGGCCGAATATTCAGGACAGGGTCCTGTGACATGCCGACGATAAGGAGCGAGCTAGCGAGCGCCGAGCACTGAGCAAAGCGTACCTATTTTCAAAATTTCCGATCTGCTTTGCTGAGCAGAGGCAAGTGAGGAAGTTCCGGGCAGCGGGCGCTTCCGTTCCGCTGCCACTCTTTTCTGGACAACCATGTCGCTCCTTCGTTCCTGCGCCCGCCAGCTTGCCCGCTCTCACAAAAATGCCCGTGTATCAGCACCTGCTCTGCGGAGATGTCAAACCACGATGGCTGGGCCGTCGACTGATGCTTCGTGCGCTGCCCAATTTTATTTTCTTTCAACAAATTTCTGGCTAATTCTGGTTGCAGGTCGGACCGTGGGCTCATATCTTCGACGCAATAGACGAGGTCAACCCGGGAACGTCGCCCGCGCCGCGTACACCAGCGGGGCTGCGCGGCGGCAGAGCATGACGGCGAACGAGATCAACGCGTTCGACGAAATGTTCAGCATGATTTTCGACGCCGTCAACCAGCACCAGCACGCCGCGCCGTCGCCGTCGCCGCTCGCGGCCATCGGGCGCACGGGCGGCCTGGGCGATGTCGTGGGCAAGCTGCGCGGGCGGGCGAAGCGCGCGCGCTGGACGACGGCCGAGGACGAGCAGCTCGACCGGCTCAAGGAGGAGATGGAGCTCTGCGACACGGACGCCGCGCTGCTCGCCTGGGCCCGCGCGTCGTATTCCACGACAGCATGCACGCGGCGCCGAGCGCGCTGTACCCCGCGCTGCTCGCGCTGCTCATGCGCATGTTCCGCGAGCGCTTCGACGACGCGCACCTCGCGCTCAGCGTCTTCGAGCACGCGCGCCGCCTCTCCGTGCCCTCGTTCGTCTTCGGCTGCACGACGCCGGCGTACAACGAGCTCATCGAGACGCGCTGGGCCGCCTTCCGCGATCTGAAAGGCGTGCGCGACGCGCTCGAGGAGATGCGCGTCAACGGCGTCGAGTGCAACGCCAAGACGCGCGCCCTCGTCGAGGCCGTGCGGCGCGACGTTGGCGAGCGCAACAAATGGCTCGAGGACTCCATGGCTGGCGGCGAGGTATGGGCGATGCTCCGCCAGATCGACGCCCTCTCCGCGCCCGCCGCGCCAACGCCGCAGCAAGAAAAGCGCAGGAGCCTCAACCCAAAAACCGCAGCGCGTGGAGAGTGGCGCGCTAGCGACGAGTGGAAGTACCGCATCCGCGAGGACGACGTCGACCCCGAGACAGACGTCCTCGACGAGGAGTGGGCGAGTACGGAAATGTTCATCGAGGCTGCGTCGTACCAGCAGTCCTCATCAAAAAGAACATCGGCACCTGCTCCGCGGCGGGCTGTATCCTATTGATCTAGGTGTATGTAGGGCCAATGATCATCTTCATGGTGGGAATACGGTATCGTCAGCGGACTTCGCTCTTTTGTAATTGGAAACAGCAGCAAGAGCTGATTCCGCGATAATCACAGTACACCAGCACGCCTACAATGACTGCGCCAGCAGGTGAACCCAAGGCCGAACACGTCTCCGCCTACTCTCATCTATGTTTGCCACCGGTAATAATACCCATCCTCTGCGCGCTTGAGAACGGAGAGCCGCGCGAAACAACCGTGATTCTAGACTCTCTGCGGGCCCAGGGTCGCATTAAAACCTGAGCGGTGTCAGCGTCAGTCGTGGAGTTAGGAGCTTCAAGTGCGTCGCATACCGGCGTGAACATCTCACGGCCTCGCAAACCCTAGGATACACAGTACCGTCCAGAGGATTGATGCTACGATCAACTGGATCATCTGGAGTGTATAGTAGCCCATCCACGCCGTCATCGAGACTGCAGATTCTGCCGTCCAGAGTATAGATGCTGCGATCCCCTGCATCATCTGGAGTGTATAGTATACGCCCCACACCATCATCTGGACTGTGGACTCTACCATCCTCAGATAGAACCCAAGGAGACGTCGCACAATGTAGAATATGATCGCCCGACGAGGACGAGTGCGAAGATGAGAAATAAAACGTCGGCGACGGTGCCGATGTCCTCGGCCTCCTGTGAGATTTCTTCGTGCGCAGACATAGGGATTTGAGGAGGCTGCGTCTCGAAATCGGCGGGCATCGTAGCGGGGCTGTCGAGCATAGACTAGCTGATCGGTGTGACTGTTGTGCCTTCGCCTGTTCAGCGGCCATCGCAGAACTCTTGTCCATGAACGACATACCTATAGGCGGGTCGTCGTCGTACACTCTGGTAAGAGGCTGGGAAGGACTGCTGCCGATGTTTGACATTCCAGAGGCAAACCTTGGGCAAACGACCGGGCTTTTACTTCCGGTGCCGCTCTTCAGCCTTCCTCTCAGTGGGAAATGGCGCCTGCGTCTAGGGACACGTTCACAGCCAGTACTACGACATTTGAGGTGCGGTCTTTAACTCAGCACACCAATCGCAGATGCTGAACAGCGATTTTCAGTTCCCATGGCCAGAAGGAATCACGCCGATTGAGCGCGTCCTCCTCAGCGCGAACGGCGACTTGCAGCGACTGTTGAGGTGCACCATCTTTTAAAGGCTAGACATCGGCGCGTAGCTAACACCAATGTACAGCGCGTTCTTCGCGAAACCCATCGACGCGCAGGTGCTGTCGACGGAGACGTCCTTCGCCGACGCGGCCGCCGGCGCGCGCACGCTGCCCATGACCCAGAAGCGCGTCATTCTCCTGCTGTGCGACGGCCGCGTCGTGTGCAGGGCCACCTCGACCGTCGTCGCGTCGTCCGCGCGCGCAGTCGACCTGCTCGAGCAGGGCTTCTTCCTCGGCCAGGTGCTGCGCACGCTGCAGCAGATACCCGAGTTCGCGCTCAAGGACGTGCGCGTGTGGGATGATGAAGATGGGAAGCGTTTGTTAGCGAGGCAGTATAGGGTTTCTGTAGACTGCCTCGAGTGTGATATTGAGGAGGAATTCGTTGATCGCGATATGTTTGCTTCAAGGGGCATATAATGTTGACGCATCCTGTACCATAGGTTAAACGTGGTTACTATATCCTCTGTAGTCTAACGGTTAAGATACATGTCTTTCACACATGGGACCCGGGTTCGACTCCCGGCAGGGGAAGCAGCTGATATAGATCACTTTTTGCTCTTCCTTGGTAATCCCGGTCTATTGTGTCATTTCGAATGATTCCGTTGATGTCAGTGAACCTACACAAATGCCGTCTTCTGCGCTGGTCTATTGTGATTTTGAATGCTTCCCTTGATGTCAGGGAACCTACATAATTGCCAGCTTGTTTACTATAAAACTTCAGCAATGGTCTTGGAGTTCGTGAGCAACTACATCCTTTGCGATCCATGGTTAGCCACATCTACCGTCTGCCCACAGAACTCCTTCTGCGCGTCGTCGAAGAGTGTTACTCTCACAGTGGTCTGCATCATATTGCTCTTCGGGGCAGACGCAAACGCCGTGCCTGGTTGGCATCGACCGCAACAGTCTCGCATTCTTGGCTGGACATCATCTACCCTGTGCTCTACCACACTATAGTCCTGCACACGCACCGGAGCACACGCCTGTTCCTGCGCTCGCTTGTCCGCAATCCCCCCATTGCGCACCATGTCGTCCGGCTGTCCTTCCTGGCCCGCCCCGAGCTGAACGCGGCCACGACGCGCTGGCGTCTCCGAGTCGCGCGCGGCCGTCTGCTGCCCCTCGCGCTCAGCCTGGAGCGATACCCCTATACGGACCGCGACTCGGAGCCGCGGTGGCTCGCGACGTGCTACGCCAAGATCGCGCGCAGGTGTCCGCGCGTGCGCAGATGCAATGTCGCCTTTGGGCATATGCGCGGCGTCCTGGGCGATGGTGCTAGTGCTAGTGCTAATAATGGCTGCGCATGCCCGTGGACGGCGGACTTGGAGTACTTGCATGTGGCGGATATCCCGGCCGCGGTCGACCTCAGGCTGGCGCCGTTGCCGCCGGCGCCGGGCCTCCGCCACCTGACGCTCGTGTGGACGCGGCCGAGCGGGCCCGCGCGCGCGCTGCACCAGCTCACGCCTGCGCATCTGGCGGGGTACGCGCAGCTGGAGCATCTGGACCTGTTCGGCTTGCAGATCGACGAGGCGGCCATGCGCGCGGTGCTGCTGGCGCTCAAGCCCACGCTCAAAGGCCTCAAGGCCTGCAGCGTCACCGTCTTCGCCGCCGGCGCCGGCGCTGGGCATGTCGCGCCGGCGGAGTGGCTGGAGGCGGCGTTGGGCGACTCGCGGACCTTCCGCGAGCTGTACATGTGCACGCGGCGGAGGCTCTGGGCGCATACGCGCCCGCTGTGCGCGCTGCAGGGCGTGAGATACTTGACGCTCGACCTCCAGCATCTGCCGCGTTACTACCAGCGCGGGTTCTACCCGCCCAACGTGAAGAGCGTGTGCTTCGTCGCGGGGTCGTCGTACAGGAGCACTGCCAACTTGTTTCCGCCGTGCGTGTTTGCGCGGTATGCGTGGCGCCTGATTGCGCGTGACCGCGACGCTGGCTGCGTGCTGCAGCTGCAGACGGTGACGATTGCCGTGCCGTCGTGCTGTGCAGAGGAGACGCGGATGTGGGTGCTGCTGAGCTTCTTGTTGACTGCTGCTGCCAAAGCGCGCGGCTTGGAGTTCAAGCTGAACCTTTACATTATGTATGTGTCTGGAGGGGACACATTTCGCTGGGAACCGCCTCCTCGACCGTCCGCTAAGGAGCGTGTGAAGACGGTTTTGAATCGTTTGTTACGACCGAAAGTATAGACGGGAAGCGATTTATGGCTGGACCATGAGACGTTGATAGTTGTGGAGATCTGGTGCTGCGGCTTTTCTCACACTCTTCCCAGCATGGCACATGCATACAGATATTGAGATCGAGAGTCGTGTGTGCGTGAGAGGTGTATGGTATGTGTTTCAGGCACAAGTAGCAAGTCATTGTTCTGAGACGATTATAAAATCAGTATCATGATACTCAGTATGGCCGTCCGACGACGCGCGTCCAGACGCCCCATGGGGCAAGCAAGTCTCGCTCTGGCGGACCGTGTTCGCCTGGGCCCGGCGGTCTGGTTGATAAATGGGGTAACCAGGTTGCTGTCGCAATCGAGCCACGCAAACAAACGGCTGGACACACATATGACACCGTTGCGAGATCGGTTGGAATCAAAGAGAGGCAGGTCATTAGCGCAAAAACAGCTGACACAGCTTTTGCAGCAAGGCTCACACGACACAGGACGGCGGGACGGGGAGCTTTGACTTTAAGCACTGCGTAAGCAAGGTCGAAGTGCTTACGTCTGCAGCACAGCCTTCTGTTGTGCCTCACGCGTCTCCCTTCGGCGCCCGCCGTATTTTACCTCCGAGAGGAGGATTGTCCTGAGTCCTCGAGCGTTGGCATCCCTTTCTTTTCCTCGCCCCAGCGATGTCCACGCCCGCCGCGCCGCTGTCGACGACGCCGTCGCTCGAGACGCCCACGCTCGCCGATGCCCAGACCGCCAGCAAGCCCGAGAACGAGAAGACGAACGGCGCGGGCGAGAAGACGCAGGGTGCTGTTGCCGCCGACGCAGAAGCCCAGGAGCCCGGCGAGGAAGAGGAGGACCAGTCGCGCTTTATCACCGGCAAGCGCCTCGTCCTCATTTTCGTGTGCGTTGTGTATTGTATGCTGCACACGGCGCGAACGGCCGCTTAAAACCGTGCTCAGCGGCTTTCTGTGCTCGATTTTCCTCGTCGCCCTCGACCAGGTCCGTCCTCGCGACCGGCGTCTGGCATGCCGTCACCGATTCTGATTGGCTCCGCAGACGATCGTGTCCACGGCGCTGCCCCGGATCGTCAGTCGGTTCAACGCGCTGTCTCAGGTAACATGGGTCGTCTCAGCCTGTAAGCTCTCCGTGTCTACCATGCAGCCCTGTACTCAACGCCATTCCAGACTTCCTGACCCAAGCCGGGTACGTCGATGACCAACTGCCCTTTGAACGCGTCGTTCATGTCAACGCGCCACAGGTTCATGTTGACAGCCGGCCAATTCCTCACCCTGGCGTCGACAAAGAAAATCTTCCTCATCTCCATCACCATCTTCGAGATCGGCTCGCTCATCTGCGGCGTCGCGCCCTCCGTCGAGGTGCTCATTTTCGGCCGCGCATTCGCCGGCGTCGGCGCCGCGTGCATCTTCGTCGCCATCCTCTCGATCATCTCCGAGGTCGGTGCCCATTGTTCTTCTGACACGTGTGGTGCCCGCTCAATCGCTGCCTCACAGATCACGCGCCTGAAAGACCGCCCGATATTGATGGGCGCGTTCGGCGCCGTCTTCGCGTTCTCCAGCGTCGTCGGCCCGCTCCTGGGCGGCGCGTTCACCGACCATGTCAGGTGCGCGAGTCTGAACCTCCCGCATACGCCTTCAATCCAACATCACTTTTTTGCAGCTGGCGCTGGTGCTTCTACATCAATCTGCCTGTAAGTCGGGGGGTCGTTGAAAGGTCGCGAATTCTCAGACGTTATAGTTCGGAGCCCTCGCGATCGTCACGGTGCTCTTCTTCCTGGACGACCGCAAGCCGCGCCCGAAGCCCGGGATGGAGGACCTCACGCAGCTGCAGAAGTGGAAGAAGGTCGACATCGTCGGCTCGTTCCTGTGCCTCGGCATGGTCACCGCGCTCCTGCTGCCCCTCCAGTGGGGCGGCAACACCAAGGCGTGGGACGACAAGGTCGTCATCGCGCTGTTCTGCGTCTTCGGCGCCTTGGTGCGTTTTCTTTTTCTTTTCTTTTCATTTGTTCACTGGTTTCTCGCTGTACTGACTGGACGCAGCTCCCGATGTTCATCGCGTGGGAATGGCACATGAAGGAGGACGCCATCCTCCCCTGTTCTTGTTCAAGAAGGGCACGCAGATCGGCACCTGTCTCGAGGCGTTCTTCATCTTCCTTGGGCTGTTGCTTGCCACGGTGAGCATTGTTGTGCTCGATATCACGTTGCCGCTTCTAATTCCCGATTTTTGCGCGCAGTACTACCTGCCGCTTTGGTACCAGGCGCAAGGTCACAGTGCTACCAAGTGAGGAAACCTGTATAACCAGAGGGTCATGCATTGCTGACTTCGAGTGGAGGTCCGGCATCGACATTCTGCCTTTCCAGGTTCGTCGGCGTGCTCCCTTGGAGGCTAACCTGTACGAACGCGTCACGTTAATTCCCATTTCTCAGATTGCCACAGTCCTGACCGCCATGCTGAGTGGTGTCGTTATCAATTTCACTGGTCGCTACTGGTGCGTCCTTGATCACGCGCATCGTGCGCTCAGCTCACCAGGACTTCCTGCAGGCCGTGGCTTGTCTGCTCTCCCCTGCTTGTCTCGGTGGCTAGCGGACTCTTCTACACGATCGACGAGAACACGTCGAACGCGAAGGTCATCGGGTACCAGATCATCATGGTACGTGCAAAGACGGGTTTCACGAAGTCTCAACTACAGACTAATGGAAAACGAAAGGGTGTCGGTGTCGGAGGCGCGCTCCAGAACGTGGTCATCGCCATCCAGGCCGAGTACGCTGACAACGAGCACATGGTTCCTCAGGTACAGTAATATTCAGCGAGAGATTACTCGGTGGAAATGTATGTATACTCACTGTAACGCAGTCCACGGCCGTCGTGACATGGGCCCAGCTGCTCGGCGGCATCATCGGCATTTCGTACGATGCGCCCTTCGTTGTTCATGCGTGATCTGACGTTTTTTGCGTTGTTTAGTATCGCCGGCACCGTCTTCGCCAACGGCCTCAACGAGTTCCTGCCCGTCAGCCTGCCCCCGGAGATCCGCGACCATGTCCGCGAAAGGTGTGTTGGTGCAGCCTGGTCCTCTAGCGGAGTGGTTGATAACGTCCGCAGTGTCGCTGTGATCTTTTTGATTCCAGACGAAGCAGTGCGGGCTGTCGTCATCAAGGTGAGTCGCGGTTTCTTCATAGTACAACCATCGGAGACGCCTGGGCTAATAACGCGTTGCTGTAGTCATACATCAAAGCGATCGACAGGGTGTTCCTCATAGGCATCCCCGCGGGCGTGCTCGGCGCGCTCTCCGCGTTCTTCGTGACGAACCACAACCTCAAGCATAGAAGCAAGCTGCAGTCCGGCGTCGCCATGCTCTGATCAGTGATCACGAGCTGCCGGTCATTCATTCATTCGCCCTTCCAGTTGGGCGAGCTCTCCGGCCCTGCTTTGACTTTTGAGTTTGGCCGCGCTTAGATCGTGACAGTGACACGCTCCATTTGCAGTGATGCGTTCGGCCCCCCCGGATTGGATTTAGACTTAGAGAACCTCGCTCTACCTCTAATGCTCTACTTTGCGCATTTCTCCGCTCTTTTACATATAGTATACGGTTAATTGCTTTTAGGCATCTTGTGGCGACGACAATACATGAAGAATGGACATACCTGGACTGGAATTTTCACCAGCATTCGTAGAATGACCATTGCTTTGAATTCTCTGCAACTTATGTTACCTACAGCAAGTACTGGCATAAACAGATAACACGGGAGCAGACTTCAAGCTTCAAGCTTCAAGCCCCGGCACTGGTTTCGTCACTGCTCCATCATCGCTGTAAGTCGTGCATATTACCAAGCCGCAGCGACGACGTTCGCCTCGGATGGACCGAATTCATCTACAGCCGCTCGATTTTGTGTCGCGGTTACCCGTGTATAGTCCCGGCCGGACGTTCACGGTTGAAAGCATCCGGCGGCGGCTTTCTCCCGCCGTCAGTTCTGCCTGTCCACCTGAAGTCTGTTTAATTTCTGGAGGAATATGTGATATCCTGGGACACATAGGGGCCCAGAAACGCGTTTTTAGCACATAATATGCCCGGCTAGTCGACTTGGTGCATTTTCAGCGACTCCCGGAGCTATTCGGTAACCACCGGACCTTCTCCTCCTCGTCCCCGCACGCCACAGCACACGCTGGGGCAGCCAGAAAGACATGATACAGACTTGTGGGAAGGAAAAGCGATTATGTCCTGCTAAATCCGATGCGATCTAAGTATCACATGTACATACTAACACTCGAAGTGAAGAAAACCGAAGTCTTACACAAATCCTTGTGTTTGGTTCACCTCAGGGCCATTATACTTAGCTTCTGCATGTAAATTAACTTTAATATATATTCTCTAGAACATGTGTATTTTCTTGTAGAAACAGCTGTGATTCAGGCTAGACGGGGGCTAAGGGGACGAGGAGGAGAAGGTCCGGTGGTTGCCGTATAGCTCCGGAAGTCGCTGAAAATGCACTAAGTCGACTAGCCGGGCATATTATGTGCTAAAAACGCGTTTCTGGGCCCCTATGTGTCCCAGGATATCACATATTCCTCCAGAAATTAAACAGACTTCAGGTGGACAGGCAGAACTGACGGCTGGAGAAAGCCGCCGCCGGATGCTTTCAACCGTGAACGTCCGGCCTGGACTACCCGTGGAACTGGCCCAGCGCATCCTCCGAGAGAGCTACCATTGCACACTCGTCAGAATATTCGCTGTCCGGCGAACTATACAACTGCGCCCTGGCTTGCGCCTACTGTATGGTAGTTGTATCGCGCGCCCGGTGTGGACTTGTCATATTCTGTGCTCTACCACTGCGTCGTCCTCTGCTCCCACCGCCGCGCACGACTCTTCCCGATCTGTGCGCCCTCGTGCAACACTTGGCGCTCTGGGGAGATTTGTTTTGCACTACAAGAAGCGTTGGAGGATCTCTCTGTCTTTTGTAACGCTGCGCCAGCGTGAGATCAGTAACAGTGCTGCAACCCTCCCTAATTATCCTATTGATTCAATACTCAAGACCGCTATTCGGGACCCCTGAAGCCTGGCCGCCGGCCCCATAACTATGTATATCACACGTCTCCAAAGGCCTCCCGGTTTTTATCGCCAGAGCCCAGCGTGGCGCTCTTCGTGGTGGGCGTGCCGGCATGCTCGCCGTCGTCGTGCTGGACCTCGCGCCGGATGGTGATGCGAATGCCCATCTCGTGCGACGAGCCGCCTTCGGCGCCCATACCGAAGTTGGGTGCCTCTTTTGGCGTGCGGCCGCGCGACGTGTCGTCCCCGATCTCTGAGCTTTTATCAGCATTCAATGGGAAGCCCTTGCCGCGCGTCGGACGTGCCTCTCAGGTGGATGAGAATGCGCTGCGACATGATCCACGTCACTGCTTGAGCCAGTGGAGATCTGCTATTGGTGTCAGCGCACGCCGCCATAGCTTGCCAGATGGTGGCAAACCCAGCAGCCTGTCGGAGATGCGATTGTTCAGTCAGGAGATCGACTGAGCAGAGTGGGTTGCGTACTTGAAGTGCAGTAGGAGAGGTTTTGAAGAGAATCAGGTTCAAGATGTTGACAGCTGCGCCAGAGCTTCAGGGACATATCCAACAGCATTTAGAGGCGACAGCGTACCCGTGAGTAGGAAGAAAAATCCCAGTCCATCAAATACAATCCTAGCGCTCAAGTCAGGAGTCGCGTCGCCCAGAAGAACCGAGCTCACATGCGGGCGATGCGCGAGAACCTGCGGTGGCACCGGTCACCCATCAGCACTGAGAGCCGCAAGGGGCGGTTGTAACACGACGCACGAGAAGTAAGCAATTGGAGACCTTCCCAATAGGTAATAGGATGAGATGACGAGGGTGACGAGGTCGTAAGTCATTGCAAAAACGAAATGCAGCCAGGCCACCGTGTTCCCCGGCGAGTTGCCAGATGTGCAGCTGGTGTTATCCGATGTCAGGCCCTGGATGATAATGAAAGAGAAGATACGCACTGTCCCTGTCGCGTGGAAAGGCATGGTCAGGGCAAATACGCTGATCGGGAATTCCTTCTCACATTGGGCATGCTCGCTGTGACACCGTCTGTCAACGACAAGAAGCGCGATGACAACCGAAAACTCACGTATGCGGGCATAAATGTTGACAAATGCAAGGGCCTAGTCCAAGGAATCAGCGTTTTCTCCAGAATGAGATGAGAACGCGAAAATGCCTACAAATCCAAACGTGACGAACATGACTGCGAGGAGGATTGCCACAGGTTTACTGCGTTTGGACAGTGCATATGTTCTGCGCACGATCGGTTATGAATACGGCAAAGGCAAGATGCGTCAGCAAGCGCACCTGACACTGAGAATGGCCTGGGATATGATTGTTTGGAAGGCTAGGACGGCATTCAATGCACGGTCAGATAAAGAGAGGCGGCGCACTCTTCGTAACGGGTACGCCCATATAAAACCGCTTGCACCCCGCCTCGGAGAAAGTGGCGAAGTTGCCGACGTTGCTGAATATGATGACCGTGATGCTCACATATCTACAGAGTCAGGTCAGCTATGTACGTAACGGAGTCAGAAGGATGTGGTTTCACCGCATGAGGAAAAAAAGAACGCAGGCTAGACTGCACGGCCGATGAAAGAGAGTAGCATACGGTGAAAACGCGTGTACCTCGGACGAAGGATGTTTGCCTGTGTGCGATAGAAGCGCCATTCCGCGGGTAGAGTGAGAAGCCAGCTACACGAGCGTTGTCAGGCGGTTATTATCTGTGAGCTATTGGCAGAGGTGAGACGCACTCGTAGGCGGCCATGGTGAGCGCGGCGATGCGCAGATACTGCGCGCTCGTGTTGCTAATGCCGCCGCTCACTGACAGGGGGGCGAGGAACCGGCCAAGGAAGGAGTCCATGGCGACCGTGGCGGGCGCCTCGTAGAGTAGACGCGGCGGTACTTATACCAACGACCCTCACCAAGGCCTTGGAAGGCCAGCCGAGTACGATGGACGACTTTAGCCCTCGCTCGCCTCGCCCTGATTGCGCACTAGCAGCTAATTTGTCAAAGGAATTTCAGGTTGACAGATCCCTCAATTGAGTGACTGAGCGCGCTCACCTTCCCTCGAGCTCTGTCTTCAGGGCTCCTTCTCATGCGAGAGACGTGAGACTTTGTGGAGCAAGATTCTACGAACGTTGACAGGAAAGCATGCGGCTTAGCAAGCGGCAAGTCAGGCAGAGGTCAAAGGACGCGATGCCAGAATCACCGCTTCTAGATCGGTTCGCGTCGTCGCAAGGCAAAACGCCTCCACGGGCTCGTCATTAACGCGGCTTTGCTACATTGCAATCCTCTGAGGATTAAAACGTCCTGCGAGCGTTCCACTGTCGAGCTCCACAATCTGGTGACCTCTAGAGAGCAGGGATTCGGATATCAAGTGAGCAGTTTGCACGATCGATAGGGGCGCATAGCAGCAGTGCCGCAGGCGAGCATTCGACGCGGAATCTTCTCGCGTGTGCCGTAATAAGCTACTACCCCAGATGCGTCATCTTCAGATTTGCAATGGCTAGAACTGCTCGTGATAATGCTGAAGGAACACTAATACTAATAGTCAAAATACGAAGCTTTACGGCATCAAGTAGTTAGGCCTCACTCACGATTGGATGAATGCGCCTGCTGGGAAGATGTTGCAAGTTTTCTACGGGAGATACACTGTATCTCTCTGGTAGAGAGACTCCTGCCTCGTTAGATACCACACTGTCCGAGTCCTTCGTGAAGAATGGCAGCGGTTGTCTCGCTTACATGAATGTATTTGCTGGCAATGCAATGCGAGCTCACGGCTAAAAACACCAAGCGTCATGAAGCATGGAGCATGATGACTACAGTGAGCCTGCAGCACAAGTGATACCTTCAATCCTGAGTGAGAAAAAAATATGAACAGGACAATTGAAACTTACCTTAAGCAACAGTCACATCTCCCTCAGCCTCTTCCTCCTAATCTTGGGTAATGTGCTCGTTCACAAGCTCGATGACCTGCACACCGTACTGATCAGCAAACCACCACGACGCGTGAAAGTCCAGGTCCTTCGGGGTCATAATGCGCGAGGTTGACAAAATGCTCGAGCATCCTGTGGGGAAGGAATACTTCCTCCGCTAACCGCCTGTCGCGCAGCGCCTCGGTGGCCACTGGCCAGGACACGCCGTAGCGTGCGCAGTCCGTTACGGAGCGCGGCCTCCTTGGGCCCGCGGACATATGACGATACGCTCGTCCAGTATGGCGTGCATTCCGCGCGCGAGTCGGCCACGCCTTCAGAGGAGTTCAGCCTGTGAAACTGACGCTTGCCTTCATCATGATCGAGGTCGTAGCAGCCCGAGTCCTGCGGGATGTGCTCCTTGACGAGCCGCACGATCTGCGCGCCGTACTGGCGCGCGAAGACCCACGTCGTATGCGCCTCTAGGTGCAGGCGGTAATGCGCAAGATCGACTATGGTGTCGAGCAGCGTGTCGCCAAGGACTGAACGGCCCGTGGTGTCTATTGCCGAACTCCTTGCCCAGATCACGGCGTGCGCGGAGGGCGTCTCGAAGGGTCCGCGGGTGGGCGAGCTTGCCTTGTGCTTGAGCAGCAGTATCGCCTGCCTCGCCTTTATCCTCCTCCTCCTCCGCGGAGTCTTGAGGAATGTACGCGTTCACCAGCCCGACGACCCTCGCGCCATACTTCGTGGCAAAGCTGCACGACACCCGCACCTCGCGGGACTTGAGAAGGCGGTGATGCGCGAGCTCGACCAGCGCGTCGGGGAGGAACGCGAATTCCGCGAGGAATCGGCTGCCGAAGACCTCGTGCGCCAGGACGACGCGCAGCGGCTTGCCAAGAAAGAGTGCGTGCTCTGTCGGTCCGCGCTCGTAGGGCTCGAGTTTCGTGAACATCGGAAGAGGTGCTGGTGCTGGGGATATGTATTTCTCTCCCTCAGCTGGGCAGCGTAGACATCACTGTCAGAATACAGTAGAGATGCCGGGAGAACTGTAGAATGCTCACCTGAAGCAGGAGCCCCGTCGTTGCCACCATCACAGTTCCAGGGAACACGCTCCTCCTCGACAAGCGCCTAAACCCTTGCGTCGTAAGTACCTACGCGCGAAGACTCACGCTGTATGCATCGGGTCCTCGGGAGTGCGCAGCAAGCCGTCATGCGCGCGGTCGACGAAGATGTAGAGTAGAGCAGCTCGCGCGGCAGAATCAGCTCTTCCACGGCCACCGATAGCCAACGTGAAGTTGAATTCTAGCTTCGCGCGCCAGGTCACACCGCAGCGCGGCCCGCGCGTGTAGGGCGATGTTTTGGAGAGCAGCGTCGACTCGGACGGCTTTTCGACGGCGGCGGCGGCGGCGGCGCGTGGGATGTCTTCAGCGTGCCAGAGGCGTTAAACCCAATTTATAGATATGGCTGGATACTTACCTTGGACAACAGTCCATCCCTCGTCGTCGGGCTGTCTGGACTATGTTTCACGAACGGCATTCTCATCTTGAACGGGCGGTACAGCAGATGAGGATAGGTGGGAGGATAGCAGGTGCACTCCGAGGCTGCACGCAGGCAGACGCCTTGGTGCGTGGCATTTGACGACTTCAAGCTTGAGCTTGCCGAGTCCGACGGCGCGCTGCTTTACTCTATGGAACTCGAACTCCCCAACTCCAACTAGTTCTGCGTCTGTCGAAAAACGATTCAGCTGCTTCATTCTTTTCCAAAACCAATCCGACGAGAGTTTTAGAGAAATCTACATACAGTGAGCATAGCGTACACAGTACAGAGAGCAGACGAAGACGAAGGCGAAGGCGAAGAGAAACCAGTTCCTTCCAGCCATTGAGGAGTCAGCGCGAACGATAACCTAGTGTAGTGTACATCCAAAGAACGGAGGACAGCGCGCGAGTATCGACAGTAATCGTACAGACATATACAGTGCGTTGAGCGGAAGACGAAGCCGCAGCGAGGTTTGACTGGGGAGTGGTTTGGGCGCGCGCAATGGAAGAGGCGGGGCGCGAGGTGAACGTTGAAGGAGCTTTCCTGACATTGGTCGTAACGGTTGGTTGGTATGTGGTGGATGTGGGTATGGGGGATGCGGATATCGAGGCTGCGTGTGGGGAAATCGATGCGATGGGTCGGGAGGTCGTGAGCTGGAGTTGCGTGGCGTTGGCGTCAACGCCGTCGAGTAATTCTAGTCCGTGCCCCAGTTGATGTACTGCTCCATCATCATGTCGACGGTCAGACCATCCGCGGGAGGCGGAGAGTCCACCTGCATCTCGGTCGACGGTGAGCTGGGCGCGTTGAACGATGTCGACAGGAAGTCTTCGCGCGTAAGGTCCCACGGGCCCGCGCCGAGGTCGTAAGGGCGCGAAGAGCAGGAGGCAGCAAGTGTCTGAGAGTTGTTGAACGTGCTGTCGTCCTCGAGCTTGAAGTCGTTGCCGCTGGGCTCGCAGTTGCCGATGAGCGGCGACAGCCAGAACGAGTAGTCCAGAAGCGACGCAGGATCGACGCTGGGGAGGAGCGGAGACTTGCCCTGCTCGGTCTTGACGCGGGTGGCAGTGGCCCGGCCTGGTCGCGGTGTGCAGCTGCCCTCAAGAGTGAACACGGGCGTGCACGGGGAAGACACAGCGTCGGCCTGGGGTTTGCATGTCTCCGTGCCGTATTCGTGCGCGGCTGGCGACGCTGCGGTGGGCGCCGGCGAAGACTGCGCGGTCAGCGACGACTCGCGCTCCGAGTCCGAGGAGGCACCAACGGCCGTGGCGCCCGACGACACGGAGCCAGCCTAGACGCCACGCGCGCAAGGGTCAGCGCCACTCTGAGCCGAGAGCAGAAGGAGAGCGACGCACATCAGACTCGCTGGCAGCAGTCGCCGCCTCGTCCTCGTCGTCTTCGTCGGCATAAACACGGCGCTTGGTCTGTTTGCGCAGCGTCCGGCGCACGGGCGTGACGCAGTCCTCGTAGTCCGCGTCGTCGTCGACAGTGACAGCGCGCTTGCGGGCGACGCGCTTGGATGCGGCGGCGGCGGCGGCGGCGGTCTTGGGAAGGCGCAGCGGCGTGTACTTGTACCCGGGTGCTCCTCGCGGTGCTTGCGCGCGTCGGCCTGGGCCATGTCGTGGCACAGGCGACGGATGGACGAGTGCTTGGGCAGACTATGCCACAGCACGCCCGCGCGCCGGCTGAGGTCCTGCTGCGCGCCGCCCGTGATCTGCTCGCACTCGTACAGCGCCGTCCGGAATTTCTGAGCGAATACTTGTGAGCTGGGCTGGCTGCTGGAATTCTGGGACGCGCACCATGAAGCTGTTCTCGGGCCGCTTGATGTGGCCGGGCGGCGAGCGCTGCGTCTTGCGATGCGGGCCGTGGACGACGGCGCCGGCCTGGCGCGCGCGCAGGTGGCGCTCGAGCATCTGCGCGAGCTCGGGCGACACGGTGGTGACGGTGCCGGCCAGGCCATGGTTGAGCTGGGCGGCTGCAGGCGGAGAGTGAGCGAGCTTCGCGGGATTAGACTCAGCCTGCCGATCGGACTCACCCGCAGTGCTCTGAGTCTGGCTGCGGCGACGACTGGGAACGCGGGGCATCTCTCGCTCGGGCACTGAGAATACGAACGCAACTGATGCTCCAGCCGACCTCAGCTCACCATCTGCTTTATAGAGGCTGCTCAGCGGCCGCGAAGCAGCACCCGCAGGCATAACGGCCGGTGATTACATCGAGGGTTCGATGTCTGCTGTGTACCCCCTGCCCCATCCGACGCTCCCGCCGCTCCCACGTCCATTTCCCAGCTCTCCGCGTCGCTGGGCCTGCAGGGTCGCGCGCCCCCCTCTGCGCTCGTTGTCCAGCTTCGCAAGGACGAAGCTCAGGGCGTGCATTAGGGAGATCTGAGATTCGGGCTCGCAATGCACGTCGCCCGCGGCCCGCCCACTTGTGACCGGCCTGACGCCTGACGCCACACGCATCAGATGCTAAAAAGCAAAATGCAGAGGCGTGCGCAATCTTCATCGCGATCGATGATCATGAGGAGGAAGGCCGCTGCGAGTGCCAACTGCTTCGCGGAAGCTTTGCATGCCCCGGTCGTCCAGATTCGTCCATTGTGGACCCTGACAGGGTCCCAACCTTATGGACTCATTGAGCCTGCTCCGTTCGCTGCATTGGAAATGGTTATCAGTGTATCTTATGCTTTGATGAGGGGAAGGCCCCTGCAGCGTTAACGAGCCAACTTGGTCCATGGTGATTGGAATTGTCAGTGGCACAGACCATTGCGGAACTGCAACCCTGAGGACCCGAACTCCACAGTGCAGATAGACGCTCAGTGTATACAAGATACATACCGGTATTATTTTAATCTGCAGGAAATTGTCAACTTGCAAATGGGTCCGCAGCGAGCAGATGGCCCCGGCGGAGCATCGGGAAACTGCTTCCGCGATTCTCTTCCCAACCACTTCGCAGCAATGGCCGGGGCTAGACTGCCCCCGCGCAGGTTTCTGGTTTCTCTTCCTTGTCAGAGGAAACTCTGCCATGGATCATCTTGAAGATATATGCGCCACAAATCGCCGACTTGGGAGCATGGGCGGTAGGCATGGCTGCCAGCGCCCCGATTTCGCGATGCTGGGCGTCGCAGGTCTGCCCCCTGCTGTACCATACCATAATTTTTCACGAGTACTGGAAGGCTGTCTCGCTTCTGCGCGCACGCCAGTGCTTGCCAGACTCGTGCGACACGTCTCTGCGTCTCCGAGCCGCGACGAGCCAGCCACGCCGCGACGGTTACTACAGCTGCATCTAATACAGGCCAGTAAATCCAGACAGAAGTACTGGCAAACGTGGCACGAGCTGTTTCTGTTAGAGTCTGTTCAGCACCTCAGGCCGTCGCGCCACACCGCCGGATTGCGACCTGCTAGCCAGCTATTTCCAACCCGCATCCGTCTCCATTTACTCTATCGAGGACAAAGTCTCCGTCGACAGCCCAGGCATGACTCGGCTTCGTGAGCACCAGTTCGCCGCAGCTCCGGAAGTTCCACCGTGACGGCTCCCGAAGGTACATTCGCATTGAAAGTGTACCTCCAGGTGCTCAACGTCTCGCCACCCGATACTGGGCTCCTTCTATATAGTATCCGCCCTCCGCGACACGCTGCCAGTGGAGGTCTTGCATTGCTTCAACCCAGGCACTCGCAGACCTCTCTACCACCATGACTGATTCGCGCCCGTCCTCTGGCAGGATAGAGTACCTTGCGCGAGTTGCTTTGAGTCGACAACTACAGGCTCAGCGATCGCCCCGTCCCACTGGGCTTCAGCATCTCACAATCCTCAACATCGGCGTCGCGGCCGGAGGACAGGCTACTTACCTCCCGCAGCCCGTGCGATACGTCACGCTGCACGCTGATCGGTGGATGGCGTCTGGGCGGGGGTTTTCTTTGGTGCTGACTCCTGCGCTCGTCTGCAGTGTCAAATTGTCAACTTGAAGGCAGACCGCACCATGTTGCCTGATTTGCGGGAGGTGTCTACGGTCATCTTGACGGTCAATTACAGTACATTTTGAACGACTGCTTCACCATCGAATTTCTTACCATTAGCACATGTCTGCCAGTGGTTGCTGGATACGGGCCTCTTCGCAAGCTGCACTCGGTCCTCGGAGTGCCGGATTTTGTCTATCAGTTTTAATCGTCAAACGGTCTCCAGTATGCCGCCCGACGCCGTGACGACGGCGCCTTTCACGGCGCAGACCAGAACGCGCCCCTTGTCGCTGACGCGGAGCGGTACTGCCGTGCCCTGCTGCGCCATGTTGTATGGCAGCGACGCGTCGAGCTGGAACTCGCGCGATGCCCACATGTTCGACACCCTCGCGCGCATGCGTTCTCGCCGCAATCGTGAAGGCGCGAAGGCTGTTGTACGGGCGCCCAACAGCAACGTCTTCGCGAGCATGTGTACGTCCGGTACGTCCGACGTCGTGCCCAAACTTCGGCTCTCCGATTGCTCTACAAAGCAGGATGGAGAATGCATGGCAGTAGACCTACTCACACTGTGTAATCTTTCAATCATGGCATTAGTTACAAGAGAATACTTCCTTCTGTTACAGGGCTTGAAGTTGATTTTTGTTCGACCATTGGCAGGATGATTCCGTACTTGGACAAGCAAGACCAAAGTATAACTTGATCAACTTGCAATTTGATACTTGAAACGTTGAACGCTGGCAGATTCCTTCAGCAAGTAGATTGATATAGCGAACCTCGGCCGTGGCAATCGGCGCTAGCGGGTGAGTCACTTCTGAGTCAGGAAAATAGGTGCATTGCAGCATTATATGAAGAGGCATCGCTAAATCATGGTCCCGTTGCGAGAGGACACGTTAGAATGTGCAGATGAATATCCATCTCCGTACCGAGCGCCTTCCATCCGCGCCGATTACAGTAATATTTGGTGAGGTCTCAACGAGCGCCTAAGTAAGTCGCAGTTCCACGGTGTTTGACTTTCATGTTTACATATTGATGGAGCTGCCGCACATAATTAGAGATGCCGTCACTCGTTGTTCTTCGGTTTTGCCGATGTGAACACCAGAATCATCAGCCATCTCAGGGTCCGAGCACTGCGTCCGGAATCCGGATTTCGCGCTCCAACCCACGGATAAAGCGATTCAACGGAGGCCGTTAGAATCTGATTTAGAGAGTATGCACACGGACAGCAGTATGCATGCTGGAGTTCAGCTCAGGATGGGGGCATAGCTGCCAATGAGTATTGCACAAAAGCTCGCTAGTAGATCGATGCGATTGTTCTTTTGCCGGGATTAGATCTGATCGCCGTCGTGCAGTAGGTAATTAACGGTGAATGGATTATATGTATTACCTACTTGGACTCTATCGCCGTGTCCTGCTCCGCGGTTCTCCGGCGGCGAGCACTGGCACAAGACTGGACCGGCGTTTCCTGCAGAGTCGGTGTGTCCCCTTCTTCCCTTCCTCTCTGACCGCGCATTGCCCCTCTTCCTCACTGCCTGCATTTCCTCCGTTCAGCGACTCCGATGGCCCTCTTCCGGGACCTCCGCACGCTCCTTCTGGCCTTTGTACTCCCTCCGGTGGCATTCGCCGGGCTAGCGGACCCGGGCGGCCACACGACCTTCGTGCACGATAACTCCAGCCTGAAGTACTCTGACTTTGCGGGCGTCGAGGTCGGGTGTGCTACTGCACCGACTTCTGAGGCATGTCGGAATAAATGGTGCGTTAAAATTACTTCATTGTCTGTCGATGATGAAGTGGCCGATGGCGAGACAGGTGGGTAGCAGAGAACGAGGGCGACTTCGCGACGGTCATCCAGGGGATGCATTCCACGGCAGGTCCGAGTGCGAGCATGAGCTTTACGTTCACCGGTCCGTTGCTCCCACACTATCGCCCTCTTCGCGAATATCTAAAGTCTGACTACGCAATATAGGAAGTACAGTAGTATGGCTGCGAGGGCGCAGAGACCCGGACGTGGAGCTGCAGAGCAGCGTGAATGGCGTGTCGATCGCGCGGCCAGTGGAGAGCACGCCCGCCACTTTCTCGCTCCTCATCGACGGGCTCAATCCACAGAGCGTGAACACGTTTGAAGTGAGCTATGCTGCTGGTTCAGGCATACTATCCGTTGTGGTCGTATTTTTGGACGCCAACGGGAGGGCAGTGGATCGGCCCCATGAGTGAGCGTCTTCATCAAGTGTCTATAGGCTATACTGATGCAGCCCCAGCGAGTCACCTCCTTCCTCAACGCAATCATCGACGAGTGAATTAAACACTAATGAGAGGTATGAAGTTGGGCTTTGAAACGAAGATCCCCTGCGCGAAACTCATCCTCCGTGCCAGTGGCAGCTCTATCAGACAAACTTCTGTCACAACGGTCCCAACGACTACCGCCGAGACGCCCTCTACTTCCCGCATAAAGAGCACCACATCTCTTGTGACCGGAGCTCCTAGTGGCGACGCTCCTCCTCAAACGAGACAAGCCGCTGGTCGTGACAACTCTCGCCGCCTTGTCCTGATCGTCTCTATCCTCGCAACCTCCCTCGGACTCTTAGTTTTCGCAGCGGGGCACTTTTTCTGGCGCCGGCGCCGGCGCCACCGCCAAGCCGAGGATTTCTCCCCGTTGTTCCTCTCCTCGCCCGACGACCGTGACGGCTCAATGTCCGACCCCTCAAGTCCAGCGATAGTCGTCGCTCCACAGAACAGACGCTCCAAGCAGCTCTTGCGCAGTGACAGAATTCAGTTGCAAGCTATTGACATGTCGCCACCGTCGTATGAGTCTGCTACTGCGACTCGCAATTCCAGCGTCTTGATCTCAGATGATCAACTTGAAGCAGGCACCCATATTCCGAGTTCGCACGTTGTATAGTAACTGGTAAATCCAGCTGTCTTTCCTTCACCTTGTCTGCGGATAATGTAGCATATATGGTCCACTATGTGATTCAGATGTAATTAGTGTAACAGGGGATGGGGTTGGGAATGGTCTGATCAGTCCAATGCTACGCTCCATGATGAGCGGTTTTGAAGCACCACGCACGAGAACCCACGGCTTGCCTTACTCAACAATATTGGCGTGGGAAAGAGCCGAAGTCCGTAAATTGCACGTTGTCGCGCTTGAACCACGGAACCACGACCGTCCACAGGTATAAAACCAGGTCCGCTTCATGGGCCAACCTCAAATAACCCCCACATTCGTTATCCTCTTCCCATCCCATCCGAGGCATGCCGCCCACAATGAACTCTGCATCGACAACGCTGTCAGTGTCTTCCCAGCAGCCCACCACGACGGCGGAAGCGAGCACGTGGAATTCCGACCACGGACTCGGATACGTCTATATCGACGACCGCGTCATACTCGGCGTGGCCTGGGCCATCTTCGGCTGCGTCTTCCTGCTCGCCGTCTGGGGCATCGTACGATGGACAGGCAGCCTGCGCCGGGCGCAAGAGAGACTAGCCCGCGCGAAGCGAAAGCTGCTGTGGTCTACTCCGAAGGAGAACTCAGCGGGAACGTGCCGCCGCGACTGCATGCGATGCGAGCTCCAGCTCGCAAAATGGAACGCCGTACGGAACGCTGCACTGGCGGCTGGCGTCGATGCAGATAGCTACGCTGGGTCGATATCGAGTCCGAAGTTGGAGGGGCAGCCTGAAAGCGTTTCTGGACACAGTACTACAGCAGCGACGAGTGATGTGCCACAGCCAGGTATCCCGAAGGCGCAGTCACGTTGTAATTGCGATGGAGAGACGAAGGCAACAGTGTGAAAGACGATGGGGCGCATAGTACTAGCATCAATATCGCCTCATTCGACGAATACAACTTCCGTTGCGGGCATCTGGCGACAGAGGCGACAGAGTTCGAAATTGGAATGTTGAGCGGTTGGTAATTCCAAGCAGCAGCGCAGCGCGAACGTACAGAAATCTTCATCGCAGTGAAAGAATGTAGAAGATCGCGGACAATGACAGTCCCAATCACTGCAGGTAGGAAGCGGCCCTCAGTTGAGTCCGATGTGGGCGGCCAGCCAAATGAGCCCGATTTACGCTATATGCAGATTTAGAAGGAACCAGACAGATAAAGACGTCGTCACAGGCATCATAGCAAAGCAGCCGAATGCAATGAAGGAGTCTTCTGTGTGGAGACATCCATTCGCAGAATCGGCGCACAGAGTGTCATGGCCGTCATCATGGCAGCTGCGAAGAACCATTGTTATTCAGCAGGCACCGGCGCCGGGACAGTTGGCAAAGCTGAGTGTGTCAGCGCACATGAGCCCCTTTCGCCGACTCACAACGGAGGGCCGTGCGCTCGCCAAAGAATCATGCCTTACCCCGCAGTGCTACCCCGCACTGTCAGACAGGCCACTCGATCAGACGAATTTGCAACGCGTCAACAGTTCTCACCGCAGCTGCCCTAAATCGAGGGTCACGCGCACACCTAGTGAATATCAGAGAGCACCCGAAAACGCCCGCGAGGTCGGGTAGAACCGTATCGTAGTGCTTCTCAGCCTTATCAGGCAAAGCATGGCCAGATCGATTCCCAGTGTTCATCCGGAATGCGGGGTTGGGCCTGGTCAGCTGTGGGGAAAGGTCTGGCCAAGGTCCCTATTGCGACCGCGGCGCTCCGAAGACAGTGTATAAAAGGGAGGCACCACCGGGCTCCAGCAAGCAAACGCCTCCATCGACGACGCGCATAACCACCCAGAACATGGCACAAGAAATCCCGACGACGCAGTGGGCGCAGGTAGTCGAGAAGACGGGCACTCGTACGTCGCCGACCTCGTATGATGCTCGCCGTGCAGCAGCAGCTGATGTCGCATTAGCGCCGGTGTACAAGCAGATCCCAGTCGCAAAGCCCGCCGCCGACGAAGTGCTTGTCAACATCAAGTTCAGCGGTGTCTGCCATACGTATGCGAGCTTCCGTTGACCAAGAGACACCTGCTGACACGTCTGGCAGCGACCTGCACGCCATGAAAGGTAGCCCCCAGCCAATCCAAGCACTGTGCCCGTTGATCACTCACGACTCGGCGAAGGTGACTGGCCTCTGAATACAAAGATCCCGCTGGTCGGTGGACACGAGGGTGCAGGCGTCGTCGTCGCGCGTGGCGAGCTCGTCCACGACGTCGAGATTGGTGATCACGTCGGTGTCAAGGTTTGTGGTCATCTTTTGGATCTTGCCGATATCGAAGGTTGACTTTCTTTCTTTCTGTTTTACAGTGGATTAATGGTTCGTGCCTTGCTTGTAGCTTCTGCCAGCAGTCCGACGAGCCGCTGTGCTCCCATGCGCTGCTCTCTGGGTACACTGTCGATGGCACCTTCCAACGTACGGAGCACCCCATGCGCATTCACCTCCCCATTCTAATCTTTGCGCAGAGTACGCAATTGCAAAGGCCGCACATGTCGCTCGCATTCCGAAGGACGTCCCGCTGGATGCCATTGCGCCCGTGCTCTGCGCTGGAATCACTGTGTACAAGGGTTTGAAGGAGTCTGGCGCTCGCCCAGGACAGTCGGTTGCTATCGTCGGAGCAGGAGGTGGCCTTGGCTCCCTTGCCCAGCAATATGCTAAGGCGATGGGTCTTCGCGTTATTGCCATCGATGGTGGCGACGAAAAGCGTGCCATGAGCGAGAAAGTTGGTCGAGGTCCAATGCCGGTCTTTCATCGATACTTACCTTCTTCGTGCGTGCCAGCTCGGCGCCGACGCGTATGTCGACTTCCTGACGTCCAAGGACGTTGTGGCCGACGTAAAGGCGGCAACACAAGATGGACTTGGTCCACATGCCGTTCTGCTGCTCGCTGTCACGGAAAAGCCCTTCCAACAGGCCGCCGAGGTACGAGCCTATCTATTGGCCAACAATATAGTCATTCATTCGCTGACATTCATTCAGTATGTTCGCTCTCGCGGCACGGTCATCGCCATTGGTCTGCCTGCCAACGCGTACCTTCGCGCGCCAGTCTTCCAGACGGTTATCCGCATGGTCACCATTAAGGGCTCCTACGTCGGCAACCGTCGCGACACCGCTGAGGCGATCGAATTCTTCCAGCGCGGCCTCATCAAGGCGCCCTTCAAGGTTGTTGGCCTGAGCGAACTCAACAAGGTCTACGAGCTCATGGAGGAGGGCAAGATTGCCGGCCGCTATGTCCTCGACACGTCCAAGTAGAGTTGTTTTCCTGCATTTTGATTTACTATCTTTCGAGGCGTTGAGACGATGTATCTGTACGATGTGTAGCGAGTTTAGGCGGAGCGAGTTTTGGAGTGTAGCAAATGAAGAGACGAGGATTGCATTGCATGGGATTTGACGCATGCTTCGGAAACATTCGAACCATTAAGTTAAAAATTGACGGTCAGTATCTTGAAGAGTCCAGAAAATATCCTGGTCATGTAATTCATCTCTTCGGGTGGGTGTCGTGCCAGGGAAATGCCAAATAGCGCGGTTCTCAACTCCGACCGTTATCATACTCTTCCGCGTAATTCGCTGTAAAACGCCTCCAGCGCACCCTTCATTGATAGGATGAAGCGGTTCTGCATACACTCTGCCAAGCGGGTGGCAGGTATGCGCATTGCGCCCAAAAACCACCGCCAGTACTCTGCACAAATTTTGCGCGAGCTGCCAAAGCAGGCGCTTCCTGCCGCGGACTGGGCACCTAGCTTCGACGAGCTCTTTCTTGTGGACCCTCAGGCCTTCGAACATCGCCAAATAGCCTCCAGTAGCTATCGGCGCGACTCGCAATCCGGGAGCGGAAATTTCAGCGCCGTCGGCCGGCTGACCCTGACGGCCTGCCACTTGCGACGGATCCCACTGTGCTTGACGGGAATGCTTTGACTGCACCCCCGGAACCCTCGTCGTCGTCGTCTTCGTTGCTCCTTGCGCCGCCTATTCGCAAAAGACCTGGCAAAGAACGGGCGCGTGACGCTGAGTGGCTGCGGGATGTCTGGAGTACGCCCGAATTCGCCCGCCTGGCGCTCCGCACGCGGCCTACGCTCGATCAGGTCCTGCCGGACCATCCGCTCTACGAGGCCATACAGCGATACAAGCTCCAGTCAGTCCGATTGCGAGCTTTTTGGCGCTTGCTAAACGAACCTGTTCAGCTTCCAAGATTTGCTTGCCGCAGAGCAAGCGGAGGCTGAGCGCGCTGTTCTGGATCGATTAGCAAGATGGGACGTTGCGCGATTACAAGCGGAAGGCCATTGCATGCTCCAGCTTAATGCTTTCTGGCTCGAGAGCACGCTCTTCGGTCGGCCTGTTGCGGCCTTCATTCCTTCAGGCGAAGCGGGCCAGACATTACCTTTCCACCGCTTCACGTGCGTCCTTTAATGTAGCTTGCGTCCTGCATCACTGACGGGAACTACAGGGTAGGCACGCAGGTGCTAGTATCATTGGGCGATCCTTTACAGGACGAGCCTTACCGGGCAGCGTCGTCGCCATCCCGGCATCCGGCACCCGAATCGACATATGCTTTCCAACGAAAGTGCCCGAGCTCGAGAAGAACGTATGGAGGTAAGTCTTGTTCGTCTTGTTGCATTTATCACGGCCCAAACCCTCTTTCGCATTCGCCGATGCACACTTGTTTGGCGTCGTTCCTCGTTCACGGCCTTGGGCTGTTCGCGTCCCTGATCTGATGACGAGCGCAGATTGGACGCAACGCTGAGCGACATCGCGCACCAGCGGATGCTCAACGCGATCGAGACGCTCAACGCGGACCCGGCGCACATCGCGCGGCAGTCGACGGCGGAGACGCAGTACATCCTGCAGGGCACGCGCCTGCGCGACGCGCTGCTGCGGCACTCGCCCGTGCCCGACACGCCGCCCGCGCCGTCGCACGAGCCGCCCGGGTCGCAGGAGCCCGCGACGCTGCTCGACCGCGACCTGCCCGACGCGCACCCCGCGGCGGACGTCCAGGGCGAGGTCGAGGAGGAGCTGCGCGCCGTGCTCGGCGCGAACGCCAGCCCGCTCATGCTCGACCAGCGCATACAGAGCTGGGCGCGCAGGTATTCCCGCCCGGACCCCATCGTGCTGCCCGGCGACCCCGAGCTCAAGCTCAACTCGACGCAGGTGCGCGCCATTGCGCTCATGCTCGCGTCGCGCGTCTCGCTCGTGCAGGGTGTATGTAACCTTCCTCGGCCATCGCTCCGGAAGTCTGGACTGACATGATACGCAGCCGCCTGGGACGGGGAAGACGAAGACCATCGTCGAGGCCGTCCGGCTACTGAAGGTCTGCATGCACTTGCATACCTCGCACGACCGCTGACATTTCTCCACAGCGCCATTTCCACGTCCCGCACCCGATCCTCGTGTGCACCTACACGAACATCGCGGTGGACAACCTAGTCGAAGGGCTGGGCCGCGCGGGCCTGCGGCCGCTGCGCTTCGGCTCGTCGGGGACGACGCCGGCGAGCAGCACGCAGTACACGCTGCGCGCGCGGCGCGACGCGCACGTGCTGGGCCCGCACCTCGACAAGCTGCTCGCGCGCATCGAGCGGCTCAACCGCGAGCTGCGCGGCCTGCGCGCGCGGCTCGCCGAGGGCGCCGATGTGGGCGCGACCGTCGCGCGCAAGGAGAAGGAGGTGCAGGGCGTGCGCGGCGCGGTGTTCAAGCTCGAGCGGCTGCTCATGCAGGAGATTGTCGACGATTCGGACGTCGTGCGTTTCGTTCTTCTTGAATGCTGCACCCTGCATTTTTAGCTTGATTTTGCATGTTTTCTTTAGGTGTGCACGACGTGCATCTCCGCGGGCTCGGCGGCGCTGCACGTCGCGGACTTCCCGATGGTGTTCCTGGACGAGGCGAGCATGTCGACCGAGCCGGCATCGCTCATCCCGCTCATGCGAGGCGTGCGTGCCGCGTCTTTTCGTTTAAGCTGGTGTGCAGAAGCTGATGCAGCGCATATAGTGCGAGCACGTCGCGCTCATTGGCGACCACAAGCAGCTGCCGCCGGTCATCACGAGCGACGATGCGGAGCGCGGCGGGCTGGGCCGCAGCCTTTTCGAGCGCCTGACCGAGGAAGGCGGTGAGCGCCTTTTATTCGATTTTTTGACAGCGATGAGCGATGTGCGGGGTGGTGCAAACGCCACCACCCCGCACGCTTGCCGTCCTTCTCAGAAGTTCGCGCAGGGCTGACTCGGTGCCGCAGAGGTGCCGTCCATCATGCTCGACGTGCAGTACCGGATGCACCCGGACCTGTCGCGGTTCCCCGCGAGCGAGTTCTACGGGCGCTCGCTGCTCGACGGCACGGTCTCGGCGCGCGGCGAGGTCGACCGGGCGCTGCGGCCGCCGGTGAGCAGGTTCTTGCAGCGCGACGCGGGCATCGTGTTCCTCGACCACCGCCACGGCGAGGCGCGCCGCGACCGCAGCCGGGTGAACGTGGGCGAGTCGCGGCTCGTGTGCGAGGTCATTGAGGATTTGCTGCTGCAGAATCCGGTATGCATGCAGTTTTCAGTATATTTGACGTAATTAACGCGGCTGTATTTTATAGGATCTCGTCGGACGCGAGATTGGGGTCATCGCGCCGTACGCTGCGCAGATTTCGCTGCTGGAGCGGGTGCTGGGGGAGAATCGGGCGCGGTGGGTGGAGGCGTTGGGCAGTGAGACGCGGGCGGACGAGGTGGAGGCGATCGAGGTCAAGACGGTGGACGGGTTCGAGGGCAGGGAGAAGGAGGTGATTATCTTCAGCACTGTGCGCAACAACGGCGGGGGGCAGATCGGGTTCCTCGCGGACCGGCGGCGACTCAACGTCGGGCTGACACGGGCGAAGCGGGGGTTGTTCGTCGTCGGGAGCGTGCGGACGCTGGGCAGCGAGAAGAGCGGGGTGTGGGCGCGGTACGTGGAGTATCTGCGTGCGCGGTCGCTGGTGGTGCGGCTAGACTAGTAG
The DNA here is from genome assembly GCA_002287115.1 of Auricularia heimuer. NCBI lineage: Eukaryota > Fungi > Basidiomycota > Agaricomycetes > Auriculariales > Auriculariaceae > Auricularia > Auricularia heimuer. Next base: position 1,341,400 of record NEKD01000003.1, on the reverse strand, counting down.
GTAGTAGTACTGAGTTTGCGGAAAGAGTTTTTGTTGGATAGGTGATGTGAATCGGAGGCTGTGTATTATTGTGGATGTCGGTTAAGCTCTAGCGGCTATGCCTGCGCGACAGCGGCGACAAGCGAGGCGAGGCGAAAAATGGCAAGCGCGTCACCCGTATAAGACTGCATCCTTGCGCCCCTTGTGCTCGCTGCCCTTTCCCCCCGCCCGCGCCGCGCCCGCCGCCGCCGCCGCCGCCCGCGATGTTCCCCAGCCACCCGACGACGGGCTCCGCGCGCACGATGGGCCGCGACCAGTACGCGCAGTTTGAGCAGACGCGCTCGCGAGTGATACGGGTGAGTGCTGGGCACCGAGGCCGGCGACGGCGAGAAGCTGACACGCGCGGGGCCAGATCTTCAACCTGCCGGCCGACGCCTCGGGCGTGCTCGCGAGCGCGTTCGGCAGCGGCAGCGCGCACCGGCCGGTGTCGTTCTGGAAGCTGCGCGACGGCGACGAGCACAGCGTGTGGGCGGTCTTTGCGACGCACGAGGAGGTGGGTCCTGTCCTTGCCGCCGCCGCGGAGCAGCTCGGGACGCGTTTTAGGCCGCTGCGGCGCTGGCTCTGTCCGGCGCTAACCTCTCGATTGCCACCGCGCTCGACTCGGACCTCCTCGGCAGCCTGGACAGGTTGAAAAGGGTGCTCCATGTAATTGGCTTCCGCTTGCCCTTGACTCTCACCCGCTCATCCACTTGTCTCAGCCAAGAATGGACGACTACGCATACACCCTGTCCACCAACCCGCCCAACCCGCGACACGGCGCCAACGCGTTCAGACACGGCGACTGGCTCTGCCCCCAGCACCACTGCGGCGTGCACAACTTCTCGCGCAACGTCGTCTGCATCTCCTGCGGCATCCCGCGCCCCCAGCTGCAGCCGCTCCCGCCGCAGATGCCGCCGTTCCTCCCGCCCCAGCACGCCCCGCCCATGCAGTCGCCTAGGTTCGTCAACGCCGCAGCGTCCGTCGCCCCGCCCGCCCCGTCGCCGCTCGCCGCAGCCATGCAGCTCGCCTCGCAAAAGGGGCAGTCGCTGCTCACCCCGTCCGGGCGCGCCTTCAGCGTCGGCGGCAAGGTCCTCAACATCTCCCAAGACCCGCTCGCGCCGTGCATCATCTTCTGGCCAGACAACGAGCCGCTGCCCGACCAGGGTCAGATCCGCCCTCCAATGAACGGCAGCGTGCAGCCGCCGATCCTCAACACGGGCAACAAGGGCCCCATTGAACACCAGGTGAGTCCGCCGCCGCCCACGCTGTCTCGCGTCTCGCTCACCGCCCGCAGCCAGGCGATTGGGTCTGCCAGCGCTGCGACTATCACAACTGGCGCCGCCGCAAGGTCTGCCAGGTGCGTACGCCGCGGTTCTCCTTCCACGTCCACACACTCACAGCTCATTTCGCCATTCTTTCCACACAATTCTGCGCTTCCCTGACGTGCCACAGACATGGTGAGCCTCGCTGACACGCGATCGTCTCCCCTTCTCCGATCTGAGACACCCCGGCAGTTACCCGTTCGCGGAGGGCAACAGCGATAATGTCACCGCGGCCGCCCAGCAGGACCGCATCAATCTCCTCGCCTCGCTCCTCGCCCAGCAGCACGCCGCCGCGCAGGCCCAGGCGGGCGCCGTGCAGTTTGGCTCGCCGTTCTCGTCGCAGGCTACACCGGTGCCCTCGGCACTGCCGCCGCCCCCGCCGCCGTACCAGCTCCCTGAGCCGTCGCCCAAGTCCAACGTCCCGGGACTGATGCCGCTGGGCATGTCGCCACCCGGCATTCCGACGCCACCCAACGAGGCGTCGCTTGACTACGGCAACGCGCTCGCCGCCCGCTCATCTGTCTCGGCTGCGGTCCAGGCTTCGCGCCTCACGCGCTTCGCATCGACGCCGTCGTTGCGTGCGCATTGGCCGCCGGGCCATGCGCAGGCGCAGCAGCTGACGAGCAGCTCGTCGTCGTCGCCGCAGCGCACGCCGCTGTCCGCGTCGTACCTGCAGACGACGCACTCGATCTCGCTGCCGCATGGGCACCGCCCGCCGCCCCTGGCGCCGGTCAGCATCGGCCAGCACGGCTCGTACAGCGCGGGGCCGGCGAGCGCGAAGAGCGACTCGTTCTCGTTCGCCTCGTCCAGCTCGGACTTTGAGCTGCCGCCTATCCCGCAAGCCCCCGGCACGCGCACCGTGTCGGGTCCGCTGCTTGGCGGTAGGGCGTTTGGCAGTGTTGCCCAGCTGCAGATGGGCGCGATGGCGTGCCCGCCGCAGCGGCATACGGCCTCGCTTGACCTCGATGCGTTCAGGCTTGGTCTGCGTCTGGAGGACGATGAGGATGCGCAGCATAGCGGGACGCTGCTTGAGGGCGAGGAGGATGAGCAGGAGTTTTCGCGTCCGGGCACGGGGACTTCGCACTCGCAGTCGTTGGCGGGCACGGGCTCGCGCTCGGCGTCGTCGCGCTCCAGCATAGATAGCCCGCAGACACGTGCGATGGGCTCGCTGCCGAACGCTCTTCCGCAGAGTTTCTGGGCGCGGGGGCCTGACGGTCGTGCGGCGAGCATTGCGGCGCTCTCGCCGTGGACCGACCCGACGCGCAGTCCCCGCGGTCTCAGCAACGGATCGAACGTTCGCCTTGGCCCCATAGGTAGTGGCCGCAGCGCCATGGGCGGGTCGGGCAGCTCGCCGACCAGCGCCAACAGCACCAGCAGCGTCGGTGGACAGGGCAGCTATGTGCTTGTTAACATTGGGTGCGTCGGGATACTGTCTTCCTCGTTTATTTTACCTCCTCGCTGACGCGGCGTTGTAGGAAATAAATTACGGAATACATACCTGGATACCACGTCTCGGTAGTTCGCTGCTTAATTTTCGACCCGTCTTACTCTCCCGACTCGAATTCGCCCTCGCTCTCGCAAAGTTATCGTATCTGTATTATTGGTTCTCTCCCATCTCCCATTCTCGCATCGGCTCCCCTCTCGCTCTCCTCCGGTATCTTATGACGGCCCCGGCAGGCTCGAGTGGCTCGCATCCCCCTTTAGCTCTGCCCTGCCTTCCGGTTGCCGGCGCTCTCTTCTTCTCCCCCCCTCGGCCCCTTTTACGTTCTTCTCGCTCGCCTCGTATGTTGTCCCCCCTTGCGCCGCGTCCCCTCTCTCGGAAAAAACTAAATGTATCCCTCTTGCCGGTCCGCTTCTTTTTCTCTTTTTGTCCCTCGTCCCCTCCACTCTATTTTACTCAATGCTCTTTCCATTTCGTCCTAGTTGCCTTTCTTCGTTGTCGTGGTGTGTTGGAGTGGTCTCGTTTTCTTTCTCTCTTTTTTTCTTTCTACTCTTTCCTTTCCCGTTTGGAGGTTGGTTGGTAGGTAGGCTGGCCATTTGACAGACAGACAAACATGGTGCCCACACTGATTCGGATGTCGATGTGGACGTGTCACAGATGCTCAATGCATGCATGCGTTTATGCGGTTTTTACTCTTCGTGCTCGACTTTGTGTGATGCTTGTGATTTTGTGAGGGGGACGTGAATGTGTAAATCTGCTGCTGCATGTGCAGCTTCGTCGACACTGACGAGGCGCGTTCGTTCATGTCGATCGTCGATTTCGACGCTGAGCGCTCGAGGATACGACGGCGATCCGATCCGCGGAGAAGCTCGCTGCCGGATCCGGCAATCGCAAGGCGGCTCTCGCGGATCTGAAGGCACTCTGCTACGCGAGTCCGATGCGCGGGCTCCTGAATTTGCACGCTGCCAACCCCCGAACAAGGGTGTTTGTAAACTGCAGCCTTCCTTGATTGTTCAACGTTGTCCCGTCTTGTCTTGTCTTGTCTGTCGCTTGGATACGCGTTAGGTCTGGTCAAGGTTTTGTGACTGTGTCTGGTTACTGGTGGTGATGCATTTGTGTTATAGTTGAGCGATGTTCAGATACAGGAGATGGATGATTATGATACCTTAGACTGGGATTGTGCATGATGATTATGATGTGGCCCCTGGTGCCTCGGGCTGTACGTTTGGCCGTGCCGTGCGCTCCTGGTTCCTGCACCGTGATTGAACGCGAAGTTGACGGAAGATCTGTACTTGTAGTTGAGAAGCGGTATATATACGAACCGGTTGCACTGGAGGTTGAAGGTTGAAGGTTGTTGGGCACTTGCTGTACTTTATCTATCAGGGAGAATCCTGACGCTAAGGCGGCGAGGGTGTCGGCCCGACGTCGGGGAACATGCCACTGCTGGCCGTGCACGGCGTGGGACAGTGGCCGGGTGAGCGCGGCCGTCTTACCTCCGTGAGCGACATTCAGGAGAGGTACGGTGTTGGACCTATCTCACCCGATGATTGCGATTGCGGGCCGCCGCATTGATGAGGCCGAGGGATTGATGTTCCCAGGTGCTTGTCAGCCACCAACGCCTTCCCCACCTCGGCACTATACACGTACCCATGCGAAGTTCAATGACATTCACTACAGGAACTTTCATCAAGGGTGGGTATCCTCTATCCCGGGGATCCTCTTGCATGCGGTGATTGCGGAGCTGCGCTGAGGGACAAGCCAGCTTAGTGTTTGCTTCTGCAAATAGCGCATACAGGTCCGCAGTCTTCTTCTTCCCGGACTCGCACAATGTTGAAACATATCGAGATACAATGTTTTCGACAGCCCACGTTATTGATACAGCCGGGTTGAAGCGTCTGAAAGCTAACTCTCAAGGACAACACCATGTTGAATGGTAGAAAGCAACTTCACACCGACCGCTTTACTTCGCTAAGTGGCCATATTGGCTGTCGATCCACTGCAGGAAGTCCATCCATTTCCTGTCCCACGCCGCGAGTGCAGCGTCCTTCTGCGCGCGCTCCAACATAGACGCCTAGAAGCCGTTCAATTTGACACCGCACAGCCTGCATCCGCTGCAGTTGTACTCACCTCGAGGCTTCGCCGCGCCATCGTACCAAGCGCAATGATCCCTGTGACTTCGCTCGCGACGATGACCTGATAAAAGTCGTACGAGAGGCCTAGGTTGCCGAACGCCGCTGGGTCGTCGTTGGAGATGACCACTTCGTTGCCATGTCCGAGGAGGATCGGCAGCGGATGTGCAGGCATCGATGATGTGAGGCGCTGCACTGTGTGAACTAGTTGGTCGTAGTGTAGGGCGATTGTACGTACCAGGAGTTCATTCCTACATGAAGATCGGATGAGAACAGGTCACCATAACCGTGCGTTTGGGAACGCACGATATGGGGCAAATTTCTAGCGTGACGCCGCGCTTCTTGCACATGTCCATGAGGAGGGGGTGCTTCACGAGCGAGAAGCTGCCGCTGTCAACAACAGCCCACACATGCGGCTGTCCAACTTACCCATGACCGATGCGCTTTGTCCCAAGCAGAAGCGCGTCGTAAAGATTATCATCCACGTCGTTCCCATCGCCGAGCGTTTCTCCGGCATGGAGAATGAAGGGAAGGTCAAGCCCGAGATCCTCAACGCGTTTACGGAACCGAAGCAGACCCTCGGCGTAATATGTCAACGGCTTCACAAAGTCCTCGGGGCCGACGAGGTCGAAACCTATGTATCCCTGCGATTTAGCGAATTTGTATATTAGCAGACGTCGTTGAAGAACTTGCCGGCGATGAGATGGGGAAATTCCTGTTTGAGCGCGATGCACTCGTCATAGAACCTGGGAAGTACCGCGAGTGAGGGTCGCGGAGAACAGCGTGCCCGCACATACCATTCCATTTCCTCGGGAGTAATTATCTTGACGGTCGTGTATATGATCTGTAACAGTCTGAGCCCACATTCCTGGCTTTGTACATTTGAGGACATACCTTCGCGCCAATGAAGTCGTCCTCTCTCCCCTGTACCTTCAGCTCGGCCTTGAATTCGTCGACAATCTTCCCGAACATGCCAACAAACTCGCACTGGGTTACGGTGTGCTCACCCTCGGCATTGTACATGAGTCTAGAGCGCAAATGGGTGAGACTGACATCAACAACTCGAGCGTACCCACTTGTACAGGAAGTTAACTCTTGGCTCGACGTATGAGACGCCATCTGCGACGGATGCCCTCAGGTACTCTCGAATATACTGGACGTAGACAGGAATAGAACGCAAGAGGCCCTAATGAAATTGAACTTAGTGCCATTGTAGATGCACAGAAGGCAGTGTGCTCACATTCGACACATAAAAAGTATTCCTGAGCTTGTCCCACATCTGCGAGACCATGAGTGACCTCCTCAGATCAAGAAGTTGTAAAATTATCTTCACCTTCCTGTGCGAGTTGAAGTTCTTGTATGCTTCATTGGGATCAATCTTCATCGTCGACGCTACCCACGCGTCAAAGCCAGCCAGACCGCCGAGCTCGTTCGAGAAATTTTCGCGAGCCTGAGCGTACGGCACCCATTCGTTGCTTTTGTATGATGCTGCCGAGAGGTCGTTATATTGCGACGTGTATGCTGGGGCCATTTGACGGAACTCGGGTAGAATGTTGGACACATTGTCGCTCGTAACGGCTTCGGGAACACGTATGGTCATCCCCGGTTGCTGGGCGGCTAGGCGGAGGAGGAAGTCGACGTCGACAGTGGAGTCCAAGTGGGCGTGCAGAATCCCGCCTGGCAGCCGCGTGAGATTCGCCTACCGAGCTAAGCATCTTGAAAGTCACCTTTGGGCATCTTGACGGCCATGAGCATTTTGAACGCGCGCTTAGATTAGATCGTAATACCTTCCGAATGACCTTGTAAAGGTCCGTATTCTCGATGATCTTGCGTGCTGGTTGAAGTTTCATTCGAGTAATACATAGCTTTTGCAAGGCCTACCTGTGAGAAACGCCATGCCAGGAAACAAGTTGACGATTTCGGGATGCTCTATCCCCCAGATGTGACTTTGCGGACCTGCCGGACCAGCATTGGCCTCAGCCAGCTGCGTCTCGGCCTCTACGCGACGCGTGAGCATGCATTCAATTACATGCACGCGTATGTGCATACCACGATAGAGCGCGCGGAAGTCGGGATACTCGGCGTGCCAGATACCCTCGGCCTCCCTTGCTCTGATTGCGCGTACGATACGGTCTGCCTGGAGCTCCACGTCGCTTGCGGTGCGCAAACGAGCATTTTCTGGGCGCAAGGCGCGCTCGGACGCGATGAGCTCGGCCCGCTGTTTCAGGTAGGCGTCCATAGTTCTTTTGCTGGTAGGAAACTAAGTCGCTCGTGGTTATGAAGCAGCAAGCAGCTCGGATCCGATGCGATCATTGCCGTCCGCTGCCCACCCCGCGGATAAATTCTGGTATTTACGAACGGTACGGGTTCCATTCAGATATTCCTCTGTAGGAAAAGATAATTTCCAGTACGCTTATTTCTGAAATACATCGACAGGCTGACGCGTTCTTACTATGTATGATCAGATCCACTTGTCGAGGATCATCAAGTCCCGGTCGTCGCGACTGCTGTGCCATCCTCATCATGAATACGACGATCCCGAACTAGATCATCATACTTACACCAAGCGCACACCATCCCGTGTTCACCGGCGCCCTGGATCTGGGAATTATTTGCACATTGATTTGGTACTGCAGTCCCTTGCGAAATGAGTAAAACAGGACGAGACTAACATACAGCTACAGAAGAGACATAGACAACATATGTATTGGCGTGAGCGATTGTGAAAGCCATTCCAGGTCTGGAACAAAGAAAAGATTAAATAGAATTATGACATGAGGGCAAAAGCCCGGCACCAGCCCTCGAGAACCGTCACCGCCCGCTGTCGGACGCATACGAAGGTGGCGCCCCATCCTGATGCATGGGCCGCGTGTCAATGCGCTGGACCAGCATCTCGAGGACGCGGTTGACGGTGTCGCTATCGCGATCGGCAGGACCCTCGCTGCGTGGCGCCCCGCTAGAACTCGACCGTGTCGGGCTTGCGTCGGGCGCCGGGCTGCGTTGGCGCTGCGAGTTCTGCAGATGGCGTTTCTTCTCCCTGGTGGTGCGCGGCGGGCGGGCGCCAGTCGGCGCCAGGCCGCCCTCAGTCGATACGCTTGGCGGGACCGAGAGCTGGTCGCTACCAAGGCCCGGCGGACGTGCGGGATATCCGGAGGGGTGGTGAGCGGCATCGGGCACAGGCAGAGGTGTGATGACCGCATCTTGGCGCAAGAGCGGCGACGTGCGTGGGAGATGATGAACGGAGGACTGTGCGGAGTGGCCGCCCTTCTCATCGACTGGAGGGAAGATACGATGGGCACCATTGTTCTTGCGCCGCTGTCGCCGTGCAAGCCAGTAGATTAGCAACGCGATGCCTCCAGCCCCAACGGTAGCGCCGACGATGATTCCAGCAATGGTTCCTCCAGGCAATGCGGACGAATTCGAATGCTGTTTATCTCCAGTTTCTGCTGTTGTCTGATTTGTCCCAGTTGGATCGCTTGTCTTCGACCCGCCAGAACTGGAAATGCCGTGAGCATCGGTATAGGATGGGTACTCGTATCTACCTGTTTGGCTTCTCCTGTGCCTGCGGCTCCCAAATGGAGAACGATGTGAAGGTGAATTTGAATCCGTTGCCGACGTTCGTCAGCTTGATGGTGTGCTCCTGGGTAGGATCGAGGTTGTCCTTGAAGAAGAGGACGGTGTCGCCAACGAGCCACCATGTGCTAGCATTGTAGGTGCCTTGCGACTGGCCATCGAGTTCGACAAGGTAGGTCCAGTGACCCCAGTTCAAGTTCGCCTTAGCAGAAACCGCCCGCGCATTATTGAAGGTCATCTGGACACTGTCCTGATACTGGTCCGTCTCGCGATACAGTGGCGTTTCCGGAATGTTTACGTCCTTGCCCCAAGAGCCGGTGAACTTGACGGCATCGGTCTGGCTGCAGTTGAAAGTTTTCTCACTTAGCTCGTCATCGCTGTGGAATTTTCAATATCGCCAGATGCTGGATGAAGCAGGTCGCGCGAACCTGACAGCGGTGAAGACAACCCGCTCGAAGTCAATCTGTTGGTTGCCGTGGATGACGCCCAGCGTAAGATTAACGTAGTGATCGGCGTCTTGCAAGTCGCCAGCTTCGAAGAGAACACCGGGTCTGAATAGCAGGGGCAAAGCAGGCGTCGAAGAGAAGTCTTGGTTGTCGAAATAGACAGTATACGAAGCATTTGCGGAACCATAGAGCGTGAAAGCCGTGCCTGGTATGACAGTGAGCTATATGCAGCTGCGCAGGCACCGCACAAACCCTTAAACTTGAAAGCAAAGGAAGCGCCGGTGGACGAAGAAACATGAGCGGTTGTTCCCGAGGCCGTCTTTCCACCAACAGTCTTTTCGCCAGGCAGCGTGGGGTAGTACCCAACGTCGCTGGACCATATCGCCCAGCCTCCCTCGCGAACACCGTCGCCTACGAATAAGTCAGCCACGTCGAACCCGAGTTTGAGTGCGCACTATATGGCTGGTAGGCGATCATAGGGGAATGATTCTCAAGCGTCACATTCCAGGTCACGGAAGCCAACGCCGGCGCGAGTGTGAAGATAAACACTGCCGCCGCGCCCAACATGGCGTACAAAGTTCGGAATGAAAGAGAAACGAGAGAAAGAAAAAGCAAAGGCAAGTGGGAAGGAAGGAATAGAGACGGCGATGCCTGCCCGGCGTGCGCCGCTCATGCACTGATGATCTGAGGATCACAAAGGCCGTGGCACACAGCTTTCGGAATCTGACATGTCTGGCAGGTGATCTGGTGGCTTGTCATGCACTTCAACGGTATCAGCTGGCACTGCTCCGCTAATCTCGCGCTTTCCAATATCCAGCTCGAGTCCCTGGATGTTATCGGATCTCGACTGACTATTTACTCTCGCCCTCAAGGCAGGTCCAGACGACAACAGCTTTAACTACGCTTTGCATGCGCGGTCCTACTCGACGTATGAGGTTGTGTAACATCAACATTGCTTGTTAGGCATGCGCCGTGCTGTCGCTCCGATTTCAGCGACGAATGGAGTTGCTCCACCGACCACCGATATGGCCGGCTCAGCTTCTAGTCTCAACAGGGCTCTCCAGCAGCGTTGCCTGTCAACGCTGGACGCGTTACGTTCATGTGGTTTTGTCTGCCTGTCCAAGACAATTCCAACCCAACATTGTTCGGCGACTTGCTTGGCCTGAACTTCGCTTGAGGGCTCCCATACTTTCTGGATGTTGTGAATAGGACTCAGAAGCATGAACTGCCGACTATCGGTGTTTGGCGATTTGCTTGCGGTGCTGGGGCGTCACGAGCACTCGAGCGTTGGTTACGGCCCAGGGCCACATCATATGTATCATGTCCACTTTCGTCTGTGGCTCACGGAGGAAATAAATCCTCATAGTGATCACGCTGCGAGGAGCATACAGTAGTTTAGGCACCCTGGCTTCACAACCGTCCTGACTCTGCTCCTGGCTCAGTGCCACCGTCAGTATCTCAGGCTCGCTTCTACGTTTATTCCACATAAACGGCTACGCGTCAATGGCCAATCGTCCCAGGTACAGTAAATCTGTGGGTCCGCACTGTCAACCAGCCTGCCACAGCCCTGAGAATGAGCCAGAAACGCGTCCTGACCTCCTCGGCGTAGATTCAGAGCTGGGCACGGAGAGAGAACATGGCCCCGTGACCGCCCGAACCTCTTCATCAGCGTCTTCGTATTCCGTTTGTGTATTTGTCAGGGACTGCGGGCTAGAGCATAGCGTTTCACCCTGCGTGGAGAACAAACACAACTGGCGGCATATGATCGTATGGCGCCGCGGGCATCTCAGAAATTGCAGTATGCTCCCACTGGCAGGGAAGAGCATGCCAGAACACACCTATCCGCTGCTGAAACAACGTCTTGTAATTGAGAGGTCTTAATGTGCGGTTGCTGGATGAACATGTCAAAATCTGGGCTAACAGGGCGCATTTCTCGGAGCCGTAGCAAAACGAGACATTTTAGCCAACACAGTTGTGTCAAAACAGTTGCAGGCTCGCAACCACCTTGCTGCGGCCGTGCAGCAACAACCGATTTCCAGGGAACTGCTACGCTCCCCTGGAGGTCCGGGCCAATGTCGTCCTTTTCGCGCGTATAGCAAACTGTGCAATGCGATGCAACTCGTAAGAAGTTCGAACCTGGATAGGTTTTGTAACGTGAATCGCCCGGTTATAGTCACGCAACAGCCTTCCGTCGTTCTCCGCACTGTTAACTTACAAGCATCGCTTCGCAACTCAGCATGGAGGTTCAAGATCGGCGTCCGGCGCATTGACGCGCGCCTCAGCTACGCCTTGATTCCCAGCTCTGCGACGCCGATCGGGTTTGTGACAGATTCCTGAACTGAAATCATCAACGTCCAACTGGGCCAGAGCCGCAAAGAGTGCAGCCACAGGCCAGCGACCGCATGTGTTGGTCACTCGACTCCGACTGCAGGTCTTGTCATCAGTGGTTTATCTAACGCAGCATGTAATAAAGATACATGGCAAGAAGCTTGGTCCACAGAACATCCATCCACAGCGAGAGCACAGTTTGTCCAGGGTCCATCAAGACTCGCGCCGTCGTCTAAACAGTGGCACAGCGTGGCGCAGCGTGTCCTCCTCGACTAAAATACTGCCAAAAATTAAGTTGGTATTAGCTGCGTTTGGGGAGGAATAAACAGCAAGACGGACCAGATGACGAGGCACATCGCAAGACACAGCACCCCGATGCTGACGTGCCGTATCTGCTCCTTAATCGTCTCGCCGTGGGCGGAGAGGCGCACGAGCCAGCCGGCGAACGCAAAGGCGAGCATGACCGGGATCCTGGGCAGCGTGTAACGCCAGCGGAACTCTGGCCCAAGCAAGTCGCGGGCGAAGCGAGCCGCCCACGCTGCGCGGAGCGACAGCGCGAATGCATTAGCCCAGACCACCTCAGTGCCCTCCTCTACAACGCCGCGCAGCGCAACGGTCGCGCCGACAAACGCCAGCGAGCAGAACGCCATCCAGCCGCTCTGTTTGCGCAGCGCAACCGGCTTCGCAGCGGATGCGACGAGCGCCTCCAATGCGCCGTTCGCCGCCATGACGGGCAAGGTGTAGATGAAGGCTCGTAGGATGCGCGGCGCGGAAGTGCTGGTGCGGAAGCGGTACGGGAGGAGAAGCGCTGTTGCAAGAGGTAGGAAGGGCGGCGCAAAGGCGATGAGGACGAGCGCGAAATGGGCGTAGAGAAGGAGCAATGCACTGAGGAAGGATGCGGCGCGTTTGAGTGGGCCTGGCGAAGGTGCCGTGCCGCTGCCTAGCGTGCGGCTGAAGAGCAGGCGCGCCGTTTCTTCGAGTGGCTGGAAGATGATACGCGCAAATAGGGCACCGTAGTTGGATGCCAATGCATACCCGCCTTGGTCCTTCAGCGGTGCAAAGACGGAGAGCATGAACTTGTCGCCCTCCGTCAAAAAGTGCTTAACGAGAGACTGCGCCGTCATTTCCCCGCTGAGTCTGAGCGCGTCCTGATCGAAATATTCCTATTTTCAGGGTCAACACGGCGCAGTTTGCAGAGACTAGTGAACGCACTGTTTTGTCCTCGTGAATAACAGGCTGAAGGCGCCACGTCGTCCATTCAGGTGAGCCACTATATACGAATAGTACAGCAGCTGCGTAGGCCAGCTGTCCGACGGCAAATGCTGACAACTCCCAGCGAGCTATCGCCAGGAGCACAAATGTGACGACCGACCGAGCAGCCACACCCCATCCCTCGGCCTTCACGCGCAGTCCGACACCATGTGCCCGCAGCGCACTTAAATGTACCGGCTCCGTGCGCAGCTCAACCAGCGCCGCAAGAATATACACAGCCAGAGCGCGCGTAAAGCCGCTCATATGGGTCGTCTCCGTTCCTGTAAACGTGTAATATACGCCAAGGATGGCGGCAGTGACGAGGGGGCCGACAAGAAATGGTATTCGTGTGACGTTCGCGAGTTTTTGCGCGTCGGCTGGCGATGCGGAGGGCGGGGCGCGGAGGACGGCGGATCGAATCCCCTCACGCGCCAGAAAAAGCATGGTGCTGGAGAGAAGTTCGAACTGGATGGCAGCCACGCCGTACGCTGCGGGAGTGGCGACCCGGACGAGAGCCTGGTTGAGGACAAAGGTCGATAAACGCGAGCCAGCCTGGAGTAACACGAGCGAGCCCGCCGAAGCCAGCGCATTCGGCTCGGGCTGCGCTGAGGCAGGCATCAAATCGGCAGTATAAGTTACTGGGCGGGCGCGTCAACGAGGGCCGTATGAAAATCTTGAAGCAGCACGTGGAAGAGGCATACCTGCACGTCGGAGCCGGAACCGCGTCCAACCGAGCACACTTTTGTCTTCGAACCACAATTACTATCACATTCTGGCTCTCTGAACTCCTCTGAAAATTTCAAGGATTTCATACACAAGTATGGGACTAAATCGGCTTCTGGCGCGGGCAGGGCGGCTTTCACAGTCCACGACGATCCTGATGCTGGGGCTGTAAAAGAGCTGGCAGCTGGAATTCACGCTACAGCGTCCTGGATCCTCTGCAGAGCTCCTTTGCCTTCGTTCCTCTTCCAGGCCACCCCGCAGAGATGACCATCTCGCTCGATTCTTTGGCTGTTCGCGATCGTGCTCGCTTCAGCGCAAGCCCTGCAGAGACCCTGGTTGGAAGCCCCGTAAGCTCGCAGATCCAATCGCTTATCGTCTCTCAAACCGCCACTTCCTACTTGGCAGTATGCGGATAATATCCTGCTGCACAATCTGTTGCAATTGGACAAAGTTGGCGAAGGCGGAGGTGGTCGTGTGTCTCGTGCCCAGCTGCGCGACACCTCCGAGGTCCTGGCAATCAAGACCGTGAAGACTGGCGCCTCCACATCTTTCGCCTTCCTCAACGAAGTCGTGTGCATGCGCCTCGCTCAGCAACACAGTGTGCCGTGCGTTGCGCAGATTGTCACATCGTTCAACGACGATTCGATGGATTATATTGTCATGGTCAGCACCTGACCTGTTCCCGCGCCCATGGGCTCACTTGCATGACATACAGGAGCTTTACGCTGGCGACGTCTGTGACATCATCCTTCAGCACGATGCATTGACATTTTCGCCGAGCGTCTTGCGCACCTGGATCGCCCAGCTAGTCCGTTTCCTCCTCACAAGACCAAAAGTTTACCCAACTGACGATTATTTCCACTATACCAGACGACTGCAATCTGCGGCCTTCACTCCATTGGAATCCTGCATCGCGACATCAAGCCGGAGAACGTCTTCTTGACCACTCGCGGCCAGGTGCGGCTAGGCGATTTCGGCCTCGCCTGCATTCGCCCGTCACCTCCGTCATCGTTCAGTAAATACGGGACGCGCACAGGTCGCGCGTGGAGGCTGCACGAAGCTGCCGGTACTCCTGATTACATGGCTCCAGAGGTCATTCGCGGACGCCCCTATGGTCCTGCGGTGGACTTTTGGGGACTCGGAATCTTTGCGTTCTTTTTACACTTTCGTTACGTGCGTATGAAATCCAATTTGGACCTTCACCTGCTGAATCCGCGCGCGCAGAACCCGTTTGCCGATGCTCTAGGTGGTGTCGAGCAGGAGAAGATCATCAAGCATCCAGTCGCGTTTCCCCATTATCGGAAGAGGGCCGATGCGTTACTCGAGGACTTCATACTCGCTGTACGTCGTTGTCTGCCTTTCAAGCATCACTTTACCTGATGTATCCATTTTATAGTTACTATGCAAGGAGCCCCGCCATAGGCTTGGTTCGCAGCATGTCCGACAGCATCCCTATTTTGCGCCACACATGTCCTTCAGCTCCATGTAAGTTCGTTTCTACATCGGCATCAACTAGCCTCATCAACTCCACCAGCGACTGGAATATGATCACCGAAGTTGAAGTTCCTCGTACGACTCCATCGCGCACCCCAGGTTGCTCAGTGCTGATATTTTTGCAGTTCCGGACACACCCTTCTACCGAACGTCGGTCTGCAAGTTGGAAAGCAGCCTCAGGGTGCTCGTCCCGAAATGCGCCGACTCATTTTCTGCGTCATCCTCGTCACGGTCCGACACGTCGCACGAGATGGACTATGTCGTCGTGCAGGTTTTGTCGGCGTCGTACGAATTCGGGCAGGGAGTCCAACTTTCCCGCCCGGAACGTTGGCGCCGCCTGTTCTGCGCTCCTCTTTCTCGGCTCAGCGCTGTGCCTGTTCAAGTGCTTTCGCTGCTGCGTCGAGCTGTGCTCAACCCTGTGATAGCGGCCGTTGCAGGACGACGCCAGCTCTAATTGTTTCCCCGACTTGTCGCTATACTTGCGGGATATCTCCGAACGCGATTGCTCTTGAACGACATGACACTTCACTCTACGGACCCGCTGTGGAAGCTGGAAACGCTCCCACAGGCATGATGTCGCGACGTCGGCATCCATTTGTTCTCTGCGACGACTATCTGGATCGTGACACGTCTCCCTGTCCCTCCGTGTACGATATAGCGACGCCAACCTCCCTGTAGCGGCACGATATTGCTATGTCAGTATCCAATGATTTCACTGTTCTGAGTTGCTTTTCGATTGGAGAGCGGAGTTGTCGGGCATGGTACCTGTAACATTGCTCCCCAGCCAGCGGCACTGTTTCCAGCGATCGCAGGATGCGACATGTGGTTCGCATACTTAGTCTGGTCTTTCGGCAGTCTGAGCCAGCCGTCCTCATCCACTTACGGCCTGTGCTGTGCCGTCTCGACCGGTGTATCAGTAGTCCCAGACTCGTTGCAATCTTCACAGGCAGGCTGTTTCATTGGTTTGATGACAGTCCTTCCCCGCGGAGTATGATTGTCAATCAACGACGGGATTGAATCAAAGCCACTTAATTTCCTCGGGATTCTTCAGATTCACTATCCACGCCCTGAAGCTCAGATATGTGATCAACAGAGATGCCTAAATGCAATTGAACTCGTGTCTCAAATCCAGATGTCGAACGAGTGCCTGATTCTCGCTGTTCAGGGACAGAGCGCCCAGGTCCGTCACCGCTGAACAATGAGCAGTTGATTGACTAACTTGCGCATGCATAGGCAACTGCTCTTCACGGAGGGAGAAAGCAAACACTGCAAGTGGCGCGGCTGTTCCTGGGCGACACGCGGTCTCCAAGTGAGGCAACTTGGCGCTAGTTCTGATGAGCAAACAGGGGCCTTCCAATAGGCTTGACCACAAGCGTCCTGGCGGGCCAGGCGCGCCGCTGATACGTATTCCCCGCACCGTGAGTACCGGGTAAATAAAATACTGCAGTGCACTCAATGTCGTTCCTCCCCTCCCTTCTCACCTCTTCCGTCCGACCGTGAGGATGGACGCCTTCCTCAGCGCGGCCAGCTCAAACCTCCTCGCCGTTGGGGTCAGCGAGGACAGCGCCAAGTTCTTGCGCGTGGCGAGTATCACCATCGGGGCTTACGAGTGCGTCGCAGCTTTTCCCTGGCCTTTGTACGCGTCGAGGCTAACCGGAGGTCGAAGTTACTTCCTCACCCTTCCCGCGGAGTATCGGTTCTACTCTTCCCAGACGCGTCTTACCCGTCCAAGGTGAGCAATCTTTCTACACAGATAGGCGTTGAGCAGATTGCTGAACCGGGTTGCAGTTTGGCATGCGTCCTCTTCATCCTGATGCGGTGCGCAGAGATTCTGAAATCGCTTTGAGAGCCATTTGATCTCACATTCGTGCAGATACATAAGTATCATCACGATCACCGTCAGCAACATCGGGGCGTTCGCGATCTTCACAATAGAATCGTGCGAGCATTTTTACCTGGTTTCGCCATCCTTCAAAGGTCTGTTGTTTTGCTGTACCTCTTGCATTTTGGTTAAGGTGTCCCCCTCCTGTAGTCGTCCAGATTATCATATGCCAAGCGATCCTGAGCGTACGGTGAGCATCTCCAATGAATGCTCCTGACGAATCCGCGCCTGATTCTGGTTCTGCAGGACGTTTGCGATTTCAAAACGCAATAAAACGGTGGGATGGCTACTCGGCATAATGTTTGTGGCATTCGCAGCGGTGAGCTTGACCGGTCGACGGTGAGGCTGCCTGTGCTCATCAGTTGACAGGGCCAGTGGTTCGTAAACTTATTCGGGCGTGTTCGTGAGTATTTTCGCCTGCTCCAAAAAGCTGGGGCTCAATTTATTTTAGCAAACGTTGGGACTGGGCAGTGCGTAGCATTTTTCACGCTTTCTGAGCCTCGTGGCTGCTGCTGAGATTCCTGTGAAGCTGCACGTCGGGGAACGAAGACGGACTTTTGATAGCCTACGTGCACTACATCTTCGCGATGATTTTCGACCTCGTCACCCTGCTCATATCATCGTATTATCTGTTGGGGCGTAGTCCCATGACGCATTTCTCGTATGCCGAGCCTAAGCCGTCGCCAGACCTTGACTGACGCGGACCACAGCTTCTCCCGCATTGTCCGCATCCTGGTACGCAATGTTCTACGTAAATTGAACCGGGAGGCTCATGGCTGTTGCCCAGCTCTTCGACGGGATTGGTTACTTCTTCCTATTGACGATCATCAACGTGCTCAATCTCATCATGTACAAAACCTCGCCGACAAGTCTGCAATCCGCAGGGTGAGTCCGAGGCGCAATTTCCCACGACGTACACTGACATGCGAACGACTTTCTCAGCGCGTCCCTGGGTTACGCCGTAACTTGGATCATGTCGCAACGGATCCTCATCCACCTGCACGGTTTGTCGATCCCGAGCTCCTACGCCGGCGTCTCCGACAGTCCCTTACACGCTTGATGCTGGCAGAAATCTCGGACAGCTCCTCGCGCGGGCGCACGCCGAAGGACGCGCGCGGTGCGGGGATGGGGCAGCCCGACAGCGGTGGCGGCTCGGGGCACGAGATGGGCATCCGCATCACGATTCGAAAGGACGTCGAGCACGACGGCGACCCCGACATGGCCGACCTCGACCCCACCAAGACGCAGACGCTGCACTCGGAGGGCGCGAAGCGCGACACGTACGACGTTTGAGGTCTCACTGTCTCACCGGACCTTCAGTGCACTGTGCCGCTAGCCGGCCAGCCTCAGGCAGGCTTCATTTTAGCAAAGTACAGTACGGATTGGATGGGTACATAGATTACAGTAGGGTACATAGTAATGGCAGGAGAAATTGCGTGGATGCGACAGGGGTGAGACTCGTAACGGCAGTAACGGTTGTGATGATCGGGCGGCGGGAACGAGGCTTGCATGCATGCTGTCGACTTTGACGACTAACCCACGCCCATGCCAAACAGGGGGCCTCCGCAGTCCGGCGCAGCGCGATGGGTGTCGCCCACATTGCATTCTCCGGCCGGCTCAGTGATCGCACATAAAAGTTGCGAGCGCGAGAATCTTGCGAGCTGAGTGCGCACGAGAGCGTGATTTCTCGAAGTCTTAGTCTGTGTGAGTGCCAAGCTAGGCCGCTCTGGGCAGACCGTGCTCAGAGAACTGGCAGCCAGCAATCTGTGGCAGTGACGCGCTGTCCGGGGCTAACCGTTTCCACATCCTGCCTCTTGCCTGGCTGCTCAGATGAGTATTCAGGATAATTACGTGCGCTATCCCAAGTGGAAGCGGCTGCCGCCCGAGCTTAGGCAGCGCTGGGATGCTGCCACTGCCCGTGGCGCCTTTGCGCTGGACCGTACGGAGCGGACGTGGCGAGACCGTGTACCATTCCTGCTCAGCAAAGGCTACCGCCTGCGAGCACGCTTCCAGCCCAGTATGTTAACGTCGCGTCTTTTGAGAACGAAGATGCTAACCACGTTGCAGACTGGGTACCATCATGGAAGGGCACGGATATTCATCCCAAGGACTGCGAGGATTCTATCCGGTTCACGGTAAAGGCAGCCTTTCACTGGCCGTGTGCCGTCGCTGACCACTGTCGCAGGGAACGAATGTGATGGACGCTAAGCGGATAGAAGACAATAAAATCGTCGCGATAAAGCACATGCGGCGCTCGTCAGCAACCGCAAGACACGAGGTCGAGATGACGCGCCTGTGCTACTCGCTGCCCGGCGGTGACAACCGCTGTATCCCGTTCGTCGACGCCTTCGAGGACCCCGCCACGGACAGCCTCTATCTGGTCACCGAGTGGACCGTCCAGTTCAACACGCCGGAATTCTTCAACGGCGCCGAAATCGCCGACTTTGTGCAGCAAATTCTCGACGTGCGTGAGAAACGATGCTCCACTCCAACCGGGTGCTGATCTTTCTCGTACAGGGTTTGGCGTTCCTGCATCGGCATGGTATTGTGCATCGGTACGTTATGTTCACTATTATCGATTTCACTGTGGCGTCTTGGAGAAAGACATGGTGGCAGCTTCGATCATCATGACCTCCATCTGCTTTCGTGTCCAAGTGACAATTGCGAGGCTATCACAGCCCTTGCTCGCGCTCACAACGCCATTCTGTTGCGAGCATTGTTGCGAGCTGTTGCAGGTTCGCTGTGATGCCCTTCAGTGACTCCCCACGGGCGTTCGCAAGACTGTCGTTGCAACGCCTCGTTGCAGCCTCTGTCGCGATATGCTGCGGCCTCATTGTGACACCCCCGACTGTCGACTTCCATTGCCACCTTCCATTATTGTCCTACCGCTCTCGCAATCGAAATACTCATTGGTCTCGCAGTGACATCCGCCCAGAAAACCTGCGAATGGACATCCGCCCGCTGACGCCGGGCGTGACGCCGCACCCGCAGCTGCCGCTGCACGCGCTCGACGCGGCGCCGGTGAGCGAGCCGCTGCGGCGCTCGGAGGCGCCGCGCATACGCTACTTCATCGCGGGCTTCGCGAAGGCGCGCCGCGTGGGCATCGACGACGCGTACGAGCCGTACGCCAGCCCGCGCACAAGCGTCGACAGTCGGCGCAGCAGCATGCGCTCTCCGCCGCTCTCCGCGCGCAGCGACGTCCCGCTCATCCGTATCGGCGACAACGTACACCTCGAGGCTGACGATGATGCGGCCACGATTGTCGAGCAGCCTGGGCTGGTTGAGGTGTCCGAGGAGGAGGCGAAGAAGGTCGAGGCGACTGAGGCGGACAAGGAGAAAGACAAGGATATTGTGGACGACGCGAAGACGAAGACGGCCGGGGGCGACGAGAAGGCGAAGGAGCCGGATGCGAAGGCGGATGCGCCTGCGCCTGCGCCGGAGACCGATGTGACGGAGGTCCAGGAGGCGACCAAGCCGGACGACGAGGAGGACGCGCCGGAGACGCCGCGGTCACCGCCGCTGAACAAGGGCAAGGGCAAGGCCGCGGACGCCGACCTGCCGCCGCCACCGCCGCCGGAGAAGGACCCGTACTCGGTGGACGTGTACGACTTTGGGATGCTCCTGACCAAGGAGTTCATCGACGTGCGTGTCATCTCTATCAGTTTCCGCGCACACTGACGCTTTCTGCTCTGCAGAAATACTCGAACGTGGACTGGCTGCAGCCGCTGCTGGACACGATGACGACGATGCTGCCAGACCAGCGCTACAGCGCGGCGGACGCGCTGTACTTCATCGGGCAGATCCGGCAGTACATGGACTTTTTCGAGTCCAAGTGGGCGCTCAAGCGGCGCGACGCCACCGTCGGCGACGCCATGGTCAACGGGCTGTACACCGGCCTGAACCTGCTCGGCGTGCGCAAGTTCCGGTGGCAGGCGAGGATACAGGACCCCATGCTGCCCGACCCGGGCTCGTAGACGCTTGGTCGTGGAATAGAAGGAGGACGGAGGTTGGCTGGATGGACTCGGACTCATGTTGCACTCACGCACGATTTGCAAGCTTTTTGCGGTTTTCTTGGATGGGAATAATTATGATAGACTGTTGGATGAGGCGCTCAGGTTATTATCAGTTTTAAGATGTGTCAGTGGACGATTGAAGGCTATTCAGACCGCAGCAGGGATCGACGTCTTGAAGCTTGATCTGTGGGCACGGGCCGGGAGGCGGAGGCGGAAGTTTCGTGAATATTGTTCTTGTCCGTGTCCGCTGTCGCCGCCGGTGCTCGATGACCTTCCGCTCGTTACCACAGTGCCCATGAACGCTTCGCAACCGCAGCCGTCGTCCAGCCGGAACTCTACCGATGACGAGGACCAGCAGCAGCAGCAGCAGCCATACCACTCGCCGCCCGCCCGCCCATTGTACTCGCCCTCGGGCCCATACAGCCAGTCGACGCCGGCCATAACGCTCTCGCCACCCGCCTCGTCGTCGGCGGTGCGCCTGAGCGACGAGCCAGAGCCGTTGCGGCTGCCCGCGCCGCGCTCGTCGCCGCCCTCGCCGCAGCGCGCGGCGCCGCGGCACGCGCAGACGCTGCCGCTCCCCTCGCGCTTTGCCCCGCGCCCCGTACAGGCGCCTGTACCGAGGCCAGTGCCGCCGTCGCAGGGCGACGAGTCGATGCAGCTGGCGCTCGTGCTCGCGTTCGGCAACGACAAGTACTCCGGCGCGCTCTCGCCCGGCCCGCCCGCGCGCCCGCACTCGACGCCGCCCACGCCGACGACGGCGCATTCAGACACCCATCCGCACCGACTGTACCGCCAGCCGCGCGCGGCGCAGCAGCAGCGGCCGCCGCCGCTCGACATGCACTTCAGCTCGGACTACGACGCGACGAGCCTCAGCCCGAAGAGCGCGAGCAGCACGCAGTCGCAGCCGCCGTCGTTCCGCACGGCCGCGCGCCGCAGCACGTACAACGTCAACTCGCAGCCGCTCCGCAGGCCCGAGGGCACGCTGATGGTGCCCATCCCGCTCATGCGTGCGTCCCACACTCTCCCGCATCCAAACGCTGACCCCGGGACCTCGTGCAGTGCGGCCGCGCCCCATCTGGCGCACGACGCCCCGCAGCGCGCTCTCCTCGCCGGCATACGCGCCCGCGGCGCACCTCGTGCGCCGCAGCACCTTCGTCGCCGCCGGGCTCGACCTCGCCGGCCCCGTCGCCGACCTCTCCGCGCTCGGCGTCGAGACGCGCGCGCTGATGTTTGGCAGGGACGCCGGCGTCATCCTGCCCGGGTTCGACGTCTAGATCATCGGCTCCTTCCAGTTCCTGTGTACTTTTCAGCTTTCCCGGTCCCTTTCCCCCTCGCCCTCTCATCTCATCTGTGTCTCGCTCTCGCTATCGGCCACCGGCTTTTGTTTCACGTGAATTAATTAATGGCATTAAGCAGGATATTGGTATGAGGGGCTGCGTGCTGGCCGGTTCTCGCTGACTTTGCTTTCTTCGTTCCGAGCCTGGCCCGGGCGTGCGGCGGGCACGTTGCAATCATGGTTGCACTCACTTGACTCGTGCCGCTACCAACCTTCATTCTACAGTATGGACCCGCCGCTGGAATGGGCCGTGTGTCCAACTGGCTATTCGGTCTGCACATCTCAAGTGGTACCGATGTGCGGCCTGCGATTTTGAACTATCAGCCTTGGAAATGGGAAGGCGGTCACAGAGCTGAGAGCATAGGATGTGGATTACTTCGGAAACCAAAAGCAAGGAGGCGCATAAGCAAACGACAGCGAACAGAGAGCGCGGCATACATACGGGGGGTATTACTATACAGCAGGACCGGGGATGGTACAACATGTGCGCATAGCATACGTATACGTGCAACGAGGATATGTACGTAGAGAACGAAGAAAACGCATAGAGAGCCTGTAGCATATATAGCTAGCCCGGGCGGCGGAAAACAAGCAACGTATGTGGCTGGGAAGGCGTAGATGGGCGGCGCATTAGATCGTGAGGGGGGGAGATTTCATGGCTTGCGGCCGGCGCTCTCGATGGTCTCGGCGAGCGCGAAGGCGGCGGCGAGCGAGGCGCTGAGGATGCGCCATTTGGTGGCGAGGATGCCGTCGTTGACGCCCCAGTGGCCGGCGACGGCGCAGGCGACGCGGACGATGGACGCGCTGAGCGGGTCGACCTTGCGCCGCGGCGTGGAGAACGAGATGAGGGCGCCGAAGAGCTGCGGGATGAGCAGCGTCGGCAGCGCCCACAGCAGCACGATCTGCCACGGCTCGGCGCTGGCGACGTAGCCCAGCGGCGCGTAGGGGATGTGGGCGACGACGCTCGACTTGCCCTCGCCCACTGACTTGAACGGCGGGGTGAGCGGGACCTGACGAGCGTGGGAAGGTTTCGCGTCAGTCACGTGAGACAGACATGGTTTGGGCGGACGGTCTCACGTGGAAGTAGCTCCAGGGGACGATGGTGTAGACGATGAAGAGCAGCTCGCTGACGACGGTGAGCGTCGCGATGTTGCCCGAGTGCGAGATGAACTGCGGCGGGCGTCAGGGCTGGCGGGTGGCACGCGCTCGTCGCGTGGCTCCAGGCTCACCGTGCGGAGGTTTTCGAGGAAGACCTCTGAGCCGCGCAGGAGCTCGCTCGCCTTGACGCGCTCGACGACGACGGCGGCGGGCTCTTCAATGACCTCGCGGACGTCGGCGATGATGGAGCGCACGGGCGACGGCGGGAGCGGCAGCTGGGTCGGCTCGACGGGCACGACGGAGTGCTCCTTGTTGCGCAGCGCGACGGCTCCGCGGGACGCCTTGCGCGTGTTGCGGGCGGCCGCGGGGGGCGTGCCCTCGTCGTCGGAGTGGCCGGGCGTGTGTATGCTGCTGCAATGCGCGCGCCGTTAGCGGCTGCTAGCGCCGGGCGCGACGGGGCACTCACGGGACGGTCAGGTTCGCCGTCGTTTGTCTCTTCTTGCGGCTGTAGAGGCCGGCATACATCGGGTCGTCGATCAGCTTGTGCTCGTTCGCGTCCAGATGCTCCCTGCGCCCGGTGTGAGCGCCCGAGAACGGCGGCAGCAGCGGCCAGCTCGTTAACGTACCGGATGCGCTGCTCGAGCTCGTCCTTCGTGCCCGACGCGCTGACGGACAGCGTGGACGCAATTTCCTGGAGCTCGGACTTCTTCTTGGGCTTGAGCGCGCCGCTGTATGCGGTAGACATCGTCGCGGTTCGGAGCGGAGGGGCGTTCAACTCCCGACAACCGGACTCTGAAACACCCCGAGCTTCTCGGCCCGGACCGAGCCGACAGCGGACTCTTCTTCTTTCCAGCATCATGTCCCTCGACGACGCAGATTTGTACGGCGGTAAGTGCTTGCTCGTCGTCCACCGCGTCGCCCAGCCCTCTTATGCTCTTTTTTCAGATCTCTACGGCGCGGACGACCCCGAGTACGCCGACGGCCCACAGGAGACAAAGCACGAGCCCGCAGAGGCTGCAGTCCCCGCCTCGCCGCCGTCCAAGGCCGCCCCTGAGCCCGAGCCCTCGTCCTCCAAGACGGCAGCGGCAGCAGCAGCTCCGCCGGCCCCGGCGCCCGCCCCCATACCGTCGTTCGCCGACGAGCCGCCGAAGCCGCAGCCGATTCCGTCGTACTCGTCGCAAATCGCCGAACAATTCAACTCGACCTACAAGCAGCCCACGCCCGAGCGCCACCACGGCCTGCCCAGCAACCCCCAGCTGGCCGGCCTGCAGCAGGTCCAGTCGCTCGCCGGCAACGACCAGCCAGGCTCCAGCGTCCGGCCGTCGCAGATGAAGGACGAAGGGTGAGTCAGCGCTGCCGTTATGTTCTCTTACCACATCACCCCCGCCGCTCTGGCGTCTCGGGTCTGGGCCGTGCCCGTGCCACTACCTACTGCTACCGTCCGTCTCTGCGTTTCTGCTTTGGTACCCAGTGCCGTAGGCTACTGTCATGTCGCTACCGCTACGCCCAGTGGCCCTACACTACGCTAGCCTCGAGTCTGTGCCTATCGCTGTCGCTGTCGCTACGACGTGCTACATAGCAGCTCGGTCCGCCAGACAGACAAGTCCTCTCTGTTCTTCCTTACTTCTCACGTATTCTAGCATTCGATACTAATAGCGACCTTGTTCTGTTCTATGTTCCTCCTCGGCGCATCTTTGCCACGACCTGAACTCGGCCGCAATCGCAATCCACGCATGCTTCCTGCTTCCTGCTTCTTTTTGGCGCCCAACCCATGCGAATGATAACACAGCAAAATGTTTGTCGGCGGCCTCAACTGGGATACGAGCGACGGTACTGTAGTTTATCCATATCCTGTAGTACTTTGCTCATTAGATTACTGTTTTGTCTTGCCTTTTTGTAGAGGGCCTCCGCAACTACTTTTCGCAGTTTGGCAAAGTGGACGCGTGCACCATCATGCGCGACCAGACGGGGCGCTCGCGCGGCTTCGCGTTTCTGACATTCGAAGACCCGGCCGCTGTCAACGCGGTCATGGTGCGCGAGCATTATCTGGATGGGAAGATTGTATGTACTCTGCTTTTGTTGTTCCTTCCGTACTCAGACAAATGTGTTTGGCGCCTTTGTAGATTGACCCGAAGCGCGCGATTCCTCGACAAGAACACCACCGGACGCAGAAGCTGTTCGTCGGCGGCCTCGCGCCCACTGTCACCACCGAATCGCTGCGCGCGTATTTTGCGCAGTTTGGGAAGGTCGTCGACGCCACCGTCATGGTCGACCGCGACTCGAGCCGCAGCAAGGGCTTCGGCTTTGTTACCTTTGAGGATATTGATAATATCGAGCGACTGCTCGGTCTGGGCCATTTGGAGATTGACGGCAAGATGGTATGTCTGCTGCACTGTACAACCGCGTGTGGCTCAACTCGTCTTCGTTTAGATTGATGTGAAGCTTGCCCAGCCGCGCGGAGCTATGATTGCGCAGCGCGACAACCATGGTGGAGGCGGAGGGTACAACCAAGGTTCCGGCGGCGGCGGTGGCGGCGGTGGTGGTGGATACAACCAGGGCGGCGGAGCCTACGGCGCCGGCGCAGGGAACTACAACGCGGGCGGCGCGCCGTTCAACGCGCCGGCGGCGCAGGGGCAGGGCACGCCGTTCGACCCGCAGGCGCTCGCGGCGCTGTACCAGCGCATGTTCCAGCAGTTCGGCGGCGCGCAGGGCATGGGCAACATGATGAACAACATGGGCGGCATGGGCATGGGCATGGGCGGCGGGATGGGCATGGGCGCGGGGATGGGTATGGGTGTGGGTGTGGGCGGGATGGGCATGGGCGTGGGAGGGGTGGGAGCGGGCATGGGCATGGCGGGCCCGCCGATGCGCATGGGCGGCATGGCGCGCGGCGGCGCGCCCGGCATGGGCCCCGGCGTCCCCCGCGGCCCGCGCGGCGGCGTGCCGCCCACCGGCCCCGCCGCCATGCAGAATGCGGCCGGCGGCACGGGCCCCATGCGTGCTGGCCATCGGGGCGCGAACAACTTCCACCCGTACGCGCGTTAGGAGCCTCCGATGCTGCTGTGCAGTGCCAGTGGGAGACGAAACAACTTGAAGTACGCTATTTACCCCCACCCCCCTGATTCGATGCGCGTCTGCGTTTTCATGTACTGTATTGAGAAACGGTCTCGGTCTACTCTACTAGTTTATTGTACACAGTATCATAGCCAGCGTCCACACTTGGAGCATGTGACGGGGTATTGCGCGGCTTTGAGTGAGATGCGACCTTGGTGGTTGTTTTAGTGTTTGGACAAGCATGGACAAAGCGTGCTGGCGCCAACGACAGATTCGAGGGAACGGATTCTTTCAGGGATCGCTGAAGCTCTGAAGGGCGTGAATACAGTAGGTATGATCTGGGTATAATCAAATAGATTGACGATAGAATGTTCGTACGTGTACAGTATTAGTGCTGCATTAGGTGTTTGCGTCAGCTCCGACCGAGTTACAGCAGCCTCTCACGCAGGGTATTACTTGGTGAGAAAACATCTTCTTCAGGCTAAGTCGGGGAGTTGGTTGACTGAGGACGTCCCACGTTCGTGCGTCGAGCCGCATACTGTACGCACACGCTCTATTACCGGCACCCTGACCCCGTGACATGGCGGGGCAATTACCATGGGCCACTTGTGACCCGTGACATTACCGCGATCACACATGCTTTCGAGAGGCAGGGAGCATTTTCAAGCAAGCAAATCAGTGTTCTCACCACTCCAGGTGACTGAGAGGCAGCTTAGAAGACCTGAATATAAGTGTTTCATGCCCTAATAACCGCCGCGGGGCGGCGAAGCAAAATTTGGCTTAATTTGAGCTCGAGTGGTCCGAAACTCCTGTGACACCTGAATACCGTGAGCTCCTTGTGACCTGTGACAAAACGCGTTTATTACCGCACCGCGCGACCTCTGTAACGCGTGACGCGGTAATAGAGCGTGTGCGTACAGTATGTGGTGCAAAGGCTTGGAGCTGCGGTTCCTGCCCTGATTCTTCCCACATTAAGAGGAGAACGACAGTGTCAAGCCTCAGGGCCCTACATGCAGCTCGCACAGCATGAACGCATTGTTGGACGATTTGACTTGCGATCCTGTGGATCGTCGCGCTCTTGGCATCGCGAGAGACCTCTGGCTTTGCAATTGGAGGCTCATACAGCTTGAATATAAGCTTTCTCAGTCATCCAGACCCAAAGCCGAAGCCCACCGACAAACCATCCCGTCCGAAGCAAGCCGCGTCGGCGTGCGAGTTCCGCGACGCAGCCTCTCTCAGTCGGCATGCGGGGCTCCACGAACGTGCGCGCTTTTACAGGCGCGCCCGCGCGGGACCTATTTTTAGCCACGGGATATATCGACGTCGGACGCGCACCTTCTCCCCTAACTTGACAACTTTTTTCCCTTTCAGCAGCCATGAAGGAACACAAGTCCGACGTCCTCGCGGGCCTGGAGGAGCTCGAGCAGGAGCGCAATGGGCGCCTGCCGTTCGCGCTGTCCCGCGTCGAGCTCAAGCTGCTTGGTATTGCCGGGGTGCGTTTGGTCGTCGTCTGCGTCTCTGATACTTGATGACTGTATGCTAGGTCGGCTTCTTTCTGGACGGTGCGTTTTGTTGAATTTCCGTTGTTCCAGCGAATTGACGCGGTGTTCAGCTTATGATTTGTTCATTATCAACGTACGGGAGGCTTCACACCTTGCTGGCAAAGATGTCTCATAGTGGCTATGCTTTTCAGCAAGTCGCTGTAATGCTTCAATATCGGTACGTCCGAATTTCAATGGGAGTAGATGTAGCTCACCAACCTGACAGCCTCTACGGCGGCAAGTCACTCCCTTCCGGATTGGAGGGTACGCTCGCCCCCACCTCTACAGTAGTCCTCATTCTCACCAAGGCCGCAGGCTTCATAAAGGCGGGGTATGGTAGTTCTTATGACGTTAGCCGTGTAGTCACGGTCACGATCCAGAGCAAATATTGGCGCCGTCATCGGCCAGTTCCTTTTCGGCTACCTCGCCGACTCCCTCGGGCGAAAAGCCGTCTGTAAGTGGCAAACCCATCCCCGTGTAACAGGGCTGTAAGCTGAAGGAACACGCACAGATGGCAAGGAGCTGATGGTCATTATCTTCGCCACCATCCTCGGCATCTCAGTGCCCACGAACCATCTCTCCCCGACCGGTGTGCTCATCTGGATAGGAGTGTTCAGAATTGTGCTCGGGATAGGCATTGGAGGCGACTACCCGCTCTCTGCAAGCGTCGTGAGTGACATCCGCGTGTCTCAATTTTCAGATTCGACACCTTTTGTTGACCACATCGCAGATGTCCGACCGCGCACGCCTCTGGAAACGCGGCGCCCTCCTGGGCTGGATCTTTGCGAACCAGGGGTACGGCAGCTTGGTGGGCAGCATCGTCACGATGGTCGTACTCGCGGCGTACAAAGGCCCGATCGACGGCCATGGTGAGACGAGCAAGGTCGATGGAGGTATGCCACTTGCATATACATCTCGCTCGTACCGCTTGCGCTGTGTCTGACTGAAATCGCAGTCTGGCGCATCATAGTGGGCGTGTCGCTCATCCCCGCGTTCGCCACGCTCTACCAGCGTCTCGTCCTGCCCGAGTCGAAGCGGTACCTCAAGTCGCGCAGCCTGGAGGATGCCCAGTCCGCAGCCACCGCAGAGGATATGACTGGTAGCCACGAGCACATCAAGGAGAAGAATCTCGCAAATGGCGCCGACGTATCCGTCCACGAGGCGAGCGAGGAGAATCACGGACAAAATGGGCAAGACACTGATGCAGCACCGGAGGGCCAGCAGAAGGGCGTGTTGGCGGAGAAGCGCGAGCATTGGCAGGGTGGGTCCGTTCTGCGGTCACGGGAGACCTTTGCTCATTGGGTTGCGGCTGGAATTAAGAGTTTGTCACGTATTTCAGCCAGTGGCGACATGCAAAAATCCTCATCGGGACGTGCTTGTGCTGGTTCCTCCTGGACATCGCGTGAGTCTTCCGCCTGCGAAGCGAGTCTTCAATGCTCACCAGAGATATTGACTTGTCTCGCGAATTATAGATTCTACGGCATCAACCTGAATCAGAG
Source organism: Auricularia heimuer (assembly GCA_002287115.1). NCBI lineage: Eukaryota > Fungi > Basidiomycota > Agaricomycetes > Auriculariales > Auriculariaceae > Auricularia > Auricularia heimuer. The sequence goes on along the minus strand of NEKD01000003.1, from coordinate 1,312,252 downwards.
CGTCGTGCTACAGCAGATCCACTTCGATGGGAGCGGCGCCAGCACATGGCATAAGCTGTTCAAGATCGCCACCGGCAACCTCATCATCACCGCGCTAGGCTTCGTACCAGGTACGTGCTAGTCCGTCGTCCTCGCCGCTCGTCGATTTCGGGAAACTGACGAGGAAACTTGGGACTGAAGGTTACTGGGTTACGATTCTGACGGTCGAGTACCTCGGCCGCAAGTTTATCCAGCTGCAAGGCTTCTTAATGGCTGCGTTATTCTGTGCGTCTACCAGCTTCACGCAGCTGAAGGAGAGAGGAGAACTCACACTGATTATTCATCAGTGGCGATTCTGGCGGGCAAGTTTCACAGTTTGTCGACGCCGGCGTTTCTTGTGTGCTTTGCGCTCCTGCAGGTAGGGATCAAGCAGCCTTTAGTCTCAGTGAACTGCCAGTACTGACGCCGCATATGCTAGTTCTTCTTCAACTTCGGCGCCAATACGTGCGTAGTCCCTTGTTCGAATGGTCGCATCTGTGAAATATCAGTTGACTCATATGTACTGCGGATAACAGAACGACTTTCCTGTACCCTGCTGAGGTCTTCCCGACGCGCTTCCGCTCGACGGCGCATGGCATGTCCGCCGCCGCGGGCAAGGCGGGCGCCATCATCTCGAGCCTGGCGTTCAACGCGCTCGCCAAGAAGATCGGAACGCCTGCTGTCTTGTGGAGTGAGTCAAGATTTGCACCTCAAGCTGCGATACATTGCTGACTCGGACGTACCGCTACTCAAGTCTTCTTCGGATGTTGCATCGCTGGCGCAGTATGTACGCTCCTATTGCCCGAAGTCAAGGGACGCGATCCAGACGAGGTGGATAGGCTGGAGGTCGCAGAGGCGGCTCGCAGACAGCACGGAGCGATTGCATAGGCACTTGTCAGCCGCGAGTGTGTGTCGCGCTGCCAGAGCGTGAGACGTATTACTAGAACCGGACCTGTCCCTTTATCAATATGCAGTAGATCCTGCATAATATATATCATACGCGTTAACCAGATTCAGGGGCATGGGTTGAAGAGGGTTTCGTGGCCCTTCAAGCTTCGAGTTCCAGCACAGCGGCCGTCGTCCGCGGACCGCTTCATCTTGGATTATAGAAGCTCTTGAATCAGAAGCTTATGCAACGAGATATACGAGGAGAGACGTGCAGCCATGAGAGGAAACTGGAGAAAAAAAAAGACAAGACTGCTGCACAGCGGAGTTCGGACCGTGTTGAACGCTTCGATTTGCCCGCTCACATGCGGAATGGACTTTTCCTCCTCCTTCGACCCAGGCCGAGCCTGAAACAGGCTTTTAGTCGCTCTTTGGCTACTGTCGTGCGTCAGGACCTCTTCGCGCCGTCGACAACGACGGTGACAAGGTCGTCTCCATTGGCATCATCGCAACGAGTCACTCTCCCGGCGTTCCCAGAGCTACATGACCCCGACTACCTCGACAAACTGTTACCACCATCGCCGCCAGACCTCCCTTACGCGTTTTCTCGGACCATTCCATCAGCCGCTGGCGCGTCGAACGCGTTCATGGATGCCGTCTCCGATGTCGACAATACGATGCTCACGGCGAATCGTGCGCTCGCCTTTGCGACATCCGGCTCTGCCTGCTTGGACGTGTTTTCTGGCTTGAACTCCTGGACTGATTCTGGGGTTTACGAGTCGATGCTAAACAAGAGCTGGGCTGAGGACCCGCTGGCGACTCTGCGCCTCATCTGGCACCTGCGCTCCATCCACGAAGGTCAATCCGCCAACGAGGCTTTTTACCGTGCATTTGCATGGCTCTATGAACATCACCCGCGCACGGCGATACTGAACCTGCCCTTGCTCGTGGACCCGGTAATCGAGCGGCCCAGAAAGAAGAAAGAAGGCGAAGACGAGGCGGTTGCGCAGGACCCTACTACCGTACGCCGGGCGTCGCATGGATACTACAAGGACCTCCTTAATATTCTCGTCTTGGCCACCAACCACGAACTGACGCCGACCTCTCGATTCCTTTCGCTGCATGTGCCGCGAGACCCAAGCGGTGCCCTCACTAAGCACCGAGAACGGCGGTTCCTGCCTCCGGAAACGCACGACGCGCGCGTTCAAGCTGCGCGGGAACGCGATCAGCAAATATCGAACGCAGCTCGTGAAAAGCGAGAGCGCGTGCGGGCCGAACGTGCGACGAACCTGGAGTTGTTGCTGGAGCACTACCCGAAGTACAAAGCTCTCTACGTGGCGGTTGCGCGCATTTTTGCGGACGCCCTTGCTCGCGACCTCGGCTCGTTGCGCAAAATCGCGGAAGAGGGGACGAGCGACAAGGAGCGCATCCGGCTGAGCTACCTGCTGGGTCCTGCGGCGAAGTGGGCGCCCACTCCTGGCGGGAGTCACGATAGGCACACGAACATCTCAACGGCCGTCGCGGAACTGCTCTATCGGGCCGGCCAGCTCGTCGATCCTGCTCCGCGGTTGAACTCGCCACTGACGCACCACGACGCGCACCGCGTGCGTAGCATGTACTCGCGCTGGGCGTTGACGCCGCTGAGGCGGTTCACGCAAGTCACGGAGCGGTTCATGAGCTCCAACCAGTGGCACGAGATCCGCTACTCGCGCGTGCCGAGCAAGTGCATGGCGCAGAACGCGAAGAACTTCATTAAGCACGACGAGGCGCGCTTTGGCGCGTACCTGCGCGACGTAGCGAGCGGAGGTGCGACGATATCGGGCGCGACGCTCCTGCCGCACGAGCTGCTCATTGCGCTCGGCAGCTGCGTGTCGGAAACGGACAAGCGCGTCATTGAGGCGCAGTGGGACGCAATGGTGCAGAACGTGCGCGATGCGGGCACCCTGGATAATTGCCTGGCGGTGTGCGACGTCAGCGGGAGTATGGGCTTCTTCTCGCCGCCTGACTTCGACTACGCCGCGAGCTCCATCCTTGCTGCGCGCAAGAAGCGCATGCAGCGGCTCGACGCGCGCGAGCAGCCCGACCCGATATACCCCGCGCTCGCGTTATCGATCGTGCTCGCGCAGACGGCGAGGGAGCCGTGGCGTAACTGCTTCATCACGTTCTCGGAGAAGCCGCAGATGCAGCGCATCGACCCCTCTAAGGGCCTCGCAGCGATGGCGCAGGAGATGAGCAATACGGACTGGGGCATGAATACCGACTACAGTGCCGTGTTCACTAAGCTCATCCTCCCCGCCGCGCTCAAGCACCAGCTCAAGCCCGAGGAGATGATCAAGCGCCTCTTCGTCTTTTCCGACATGGAGTTCGACAACAGCCGGCGCCGGGATGCGGAGGCCTGGTCCAAGGAGCATGAACTCATCAAAGCCCAGTTCGACGCGGCGGGATACGCTATGCCCGAAATCGTCTACTGGAACCTGCAGGGCGCCCTCGTGCCGCGACCGGTGGACAAGACAGTGGAAGGGACAGCCCTTGTCACTGGCTTTTCACCCAACATGCTCAAGATGTTCATGGCCGGCGAGGACTTCACGCAAGCCGCTGAGGAGGCCGCGCCAGACGCATCACAGCCCACTGAAGATGTCGCGCCGGCGGTCCCGTCCGCCGCCGCCGCACCTCGCGCAAAAAAACCGCGGATGGATCCCATGCTTGTCATGCAGGCAGCGCTCGCGCGGCCGTCGTTTTCAGGCCTCCGTGTCGCAGACTAGGACTCGTCGTATATTATAAGGCTATGTTTCCCCACTCACAGCTTGGCATAACTGCTCAACGTGCTCCATTGTAATACCCCCAAAGCATATGTATTTTTATCTAGATATCAAACCCCTGCATCTCAATCTCTACTCAGGATTACCAGCATGCCTTTGAAATCCTTGCTAGTCAAGGTGAAAGCACTACTTGACTGCCGTCTCCTTGCCGCTTGCGTATCGAGTAATTGTCCCATGGGAGGTGCCGGCACCGCGTCAGCTCGCGCGCACCGTTGCATCAATCTCGGCAGCAAACCCACCTGGCCCGTGCGCAAGCGCTGTCCTTTATATACCGTGCCCTCGATGTTGGGTGTTTCCTTAGAACATACTCAGCTAGGATCTATTTATAGAAACTAACTGCAGTCTTGCGCACTCAAACGTGCCGCATTCTTCACATCCACTCGATGACACCGCCCGCACCCTGCTTTAGCAGAGAACATGCTCCCTTCACTGGGAGCTCGATGAAGCTGGCCCTCGTCTTTTGCTTTCTGCTCCGGCAGTCTGCAGGCGTCGGCCGCGGGGTTGCGGCTTGTCTGATGGATGCCTCTGTTCTGTATCTACTTGTTCTGGGCTGTTGGAATACGAGGCTTTTTGGTTTGCTGCAATGTTCTGTTTTCCAGTTAAAAGTCGTCCAGTTGAGAAACAAGCGAGGCGATGAGGAAGCGTTTTCGTGACCACAGTGTGCAACCTGAGAGAGGCATGGGCTACGGAGTAGTGAAGGCTGTGGAACACAGCTGGCGAACGGCGTAGCTGCAAATTTCCAGGCGACGTGTCGGAGGGCCAAACGTTCGCCATGCTTCCCAAGGGTGCTACAGTCGAAGCCCTCATAAGCCATAGCCCTCTTCGTCCATAACGCATAGCCGGCCAGAGCGTTTGGCCACCTCCGGAATCGCAATCTACATACAAATACCCGCCCTCTTAGGCCATGATTCACATAAGATAGGGCCGGCCGGGAACGCAGGACATCACGTGATGTTTAGCGCCGACTCCGTGACAAGCAAACGACAAGTCTAATGGCCGATGCTACTCTTACAGAAGCACTGCGATTTTTGCGCAGAACACTAAGGTCTTTGTCTTACGACAACTCCTCGGGGCCACATTTTCGAGTTTTCGAGTTTTCCGGGTTGTGTGCAAATCAGTGGGCTGTGCAGCCACAGTGCAGAAGTAATGGCGGGTTGAGGGGCGGCTCTTCCCCGTACCACCATGTACGGAAGCAAACCAGCTGAAGAGTACACCAAACGCCTCCTCCCCCTCGTCGCTCCAGCAGAGCCAGCGAGAAATAGACCGTTATGTGTATCACGACATAGCGCGTAGAGCTTTGAGCTCGAATATACCGTAAATCACGACACAGCGCGTAGAGCTTTGAGCTCGAATATACCGCAAATCGACTGTTATAAACGCTCGTCACGCGGGTGGCACGCGACGCTACTGTACAGGCGGCACACAGCATTTCAACGAGTTCTACAAGAATTTGGGAGCCCTAGGCGCAGCAAAACGGAGAGCGAGGCTCTGTAATGACCTCAGCGTCCTGCGCGACCAAAATGGATACCTACGCACAGTACATGGAAAGGCGCCAGCCTGCAAATATAACCGACGTCGTCAGGCGCATAGAGCAGCGTGAAAATAACAAAGAGGACGTACCTAAGCACGAGAAAGGTCGCCAGGAACGTCGCCGCCGCTGCAGCTGCCGCCGTCGGCGCCACGACGTTTAGAACACTGAAGAAAGCCCGTGATTAGGGCAGCGATAGGTCAAGGTGCAGTAGCACTCGGGGGGCGGACCGCAGGCAAGGCAGACCTCGCGAGACTGGATAGTACGCGAGTTCGTCGGCGTCTACAGAAGATCAGCGGACCCCACGAAAATCCTGTCACGCACGTCAAGACATCCGTCACAGTCGCAGGCCGTGCGCGTGGCCCAAGTGGCACCGTCGCAGCCCGGGGAGGGGCACATGAATAGGATCTCGGGCTGGAACCAAGTGTCCATCTTGTGCTGGAAAGTGTGAGAATGTAGGAGATGCAGAGCTGCGTCAACTTACGCTGCAAGAGCACTCGATAATGATCCTGTGGACATCAGAGAAGCACAGCATAGACGAGCAGGAAGGAAAGCGCACTTGTACGGACGGCACATGATGAGGTGGACGCGAAATGGGATCGAGCTCAATAATGCCCAACCATGTAGCATACGCACGGCTTTATAGGACAGTGCCAATAAGTGCTGCGACATCTCATGGCCCAGAACTGCGCGCCACGAGATCCGCATATGAGACACAGCGCATAGCCAGTAGCATGAAAGGACAGCGCGGAGAGACGATGAAGATCACGCTCTGCACCGTGTTAACGTCGAGTCAAACTTTCTCCCACAGCACAGAAATCTGAGCTCTGGCCAAACTAAACAGTCATTTGAAAGGAAGTCACGAACAAGGCTTCGAAGCGGGGCGCGCAGGAGTCTCCTTGGAAGCCGCGCTACGAAAAGAAGTCCTGACGGTGACACGACGATGGCTCCCGTCTCACAACTACGACCGGACCCCTTTGCACGCGTCGACCGAGCCGGAGCGCCTCGACGGGAACGTCCTATGCCCCGGTGCAGCTCGGGCAGTGGGCAAGTACGACAGCTCCGCTGAACTGCGCTACGCTCGCCGGAAAGAACTGGAGAGTATAAGTTTGAGAGCGAGTAAAAGAGTGATTTGCGTACGAGGTGGCAGTACCAGCAGCCGCAACCGGCACTTATCCCGAGAAGATTGCAGAGCGGAGAATAGCATCGCACAACGCGATACCCTGTCCGCGCGCGCTGCAACAGAATTAGCGCGGCACCAACGTCGGGATTATCCGAAAATACACACTCCGCACGCACAGCACGCCATGACTCTACCGGCCTCTCTCAGTAGGCGCAAGGAGGGGATTAGACTCACTCGGCAAGTCGACACATCCCTAGAAGACGAGAGCGACGCGGTTGGAAATGTTAGACTTAAAGCAAGGATCCTGCTCACCTTATAAGAGTGTCCGCAACCAAGGCAAGGCACAAACAGATGGCTTTTCGCCAATGATTGAAAAGGACGATCAGGCATCGTCGCCGACTCCAATGCAATCCAGCTCATCCAGAGGCGAAAAACCACCTCTTTGAGCCTTGACCTGGATGACGTGAGGCGCCAAGGGGCGAATTGCTCCAGGTCATATAATTGCCAACACTCATACCCTTTCATTATGACGCCCAAAATGATCACCTGTGAGACGATTACGCAGACGATGAGCTTCTTAAGGACGGATACGTACGACTAGCTCTGCCAGCAAAGTCAAACCCCCAGAAACCAGCACCTCGCCGCGCAAGAAGTCGATGGAGCAGCAGCAAGCCACAACGACTAGCGGACCGCAGACCGTGGAGCGAGAGCAGATGAACGCTCCAAGCCGCTCCCCCACACCGACCTGGAACATCCTAGTGCCCAGCACATGCGGCGGCACAGCAGAATCACGCCACGCGCGCGAATACCCAACGGCACCTAGCCTGGAGCCGGGCAAGGACGTACAGCTGGAGAAGGACCAGAGCAATACCCTGTCGCTGACGCCAGGGAAGGTCCCAGCCCGCATCGACGACATCTTAGGCGACATTCCCCACCGCCAGCACCGTACCAAGCTAAGCGCTCGTACACATGCCTCGGCGGCTGTGGGGGGAAATGGGGCCAGCGTGATAGGCGTGATATGCACTGGCTCCAGCGACCGGCGTGCGAGGAGGCCCATATCGCAGCCATTAAGGGCACACACCTCGTAATAGACTATAACAAAACGCTGGAATGGCGGAAAAAGCGAAAGGAGAACCAGAGAAGGCGAACGGTGCCTGGAGAATCTGGAGAATCCAACCGCAGCATCCCGGAGTGATGGAATAACCCCGGGCACTCCTAGCAGCCAATACCAGTTAGCACGTGATTGCCTGCATGTGATTATCTAGTCGATAAAGCCCTTTTCCGAGCCCAGAAGCGCCCGAGGCCGAGATCCGGAAGTGCCACGTGCCGACCGTCGGCCGAAACGAACGGAACATCGGAAACAACTAGCAGCTCACAGGCACGGAGCACCAGCCATTGACTTGCGCTACATCATGAATGACCTCACGGGGTAGCACAAAGGTCTAGAGCACGATTCGCGCCCCATCATGAGCAAGTTCTTTCGTCAGAGATGGGGAGCGCCAAGGAGCTGACGTGTCCCTTCCCCATTCAAGCTCCGATCCATTTCCCCTGTCTGCTGCCACATCGCACGTCCCAGCGCCACAAGCCCTCGCGGGCGCCAGGCGCCCAAGCTCCAGCCCTGGCGCCCAGCCTCCTGCTTCCATGAGCCCAGCACGACATTACGGGTCTTGCCCTGAAGGCCGCAACCGGCGGTGAGCTGCAGCCAGTCCGGCCAGCGCTGCCACTCATTGGGGACCTCGTCCAACGCACAGTACTTGCCCGAGCACGGATCCACATCCTGCAGCCCCCTCGCTCGCGCTTTCGAATAGCCAAGACGTCTGGCCTATTTGATAGCGGCGAATCGCACCTCATCGTGACCCTCTCCTTCTCCAACCCCTCTCGCGCCCACTCGTCGACAACCGTTGCCAGTTGCCAACCCCATACCCGGTCCAGGAGCAAAACCGCGCCTCAGCGCTCTCTGTGATGTCTGAAGGTATGCAAGATCTCACAGGACGTGGCGGGCCCGAGACCGACATCCTCCTCACAGAAGGAGAAATCATTGTCCCCGAGACCGCGCCAGCCACGCAGGCCACGCAAGCTGGGCCGCCCCCGGAAGGACTAGAGATAACGACAGCGGCTGCTCTGCTGCCATCATCTCCGTCCTCCGCGACGGCGGCTCAGACACGATTCTCCCCCGCGCGCCCTGCCACGACAAGGACGGCCTCGGAAGCAGCGACGCCGGGCGACAGAGCCGCACAACGCTCGCTCGTGGACGAGCGCTGGACAAGACGACGCCGCCCCTTCGATAACGACGACGACACAGAGTGGCCTCGCCTCCAACGCCCTTTCACAGCAGAGACCCACGCCGCCGGCCCCAGGCAGGCCCCAGCGGGCCCGGGCAACCGAGCCATTATCCAGCCACGCCGCAAGCCTCACGACGCTGCGAGCCTCTCTGCCCCGCCACAGCGCACTGCTGCCACGACCGCTCACACCGAGACGTCAGTCCAAGCCACTTTGGCGCCGCCACCGCCGGCCGAAGCCCTGGGAAAGGCACAGCAGCATGGACCAACACCGGTATGGGGCAACGAACCCGCGCCGGTCGCGTGGAGCAAAGCAGCGGCCCGACGCCCCTCACCGAGGCCGCTACCAACCGCCCCAGAGATTACGACGGCCAGCGCGACGGCACCGCTACCGCTACGGGGCATCTTCGCCGCTCACGCACGCGCTCACGGGGGAAGGGGAGACGGCGCCGGCGGTGACCAGGACGCTATCTACGAGCTGCCGGACAGGCAGGCCTCTCCGTCAGAGCGACAGGCGAAGCTCGCAGCCATCCGCAGGTCGAGCGCCTCAACGCAGCAGGTCCGCGTCGCGCCAAAGGAACACGCGACGCCAGAAGCAAAACCCGCCTTCGACATGGACGTCGATGACCCCATCCAAGACTACAATGAAGATGAAATGGCCTTCATTGCCCAGGGCCAGCGCCCACGCCAGAAATCGTCCGACCACGAGTCGAGTGACCTACCCGATGAGGACGACGACGAGGTCGAAGACACGGACAACGAGGAGGACGACGACGACTTCGACCTCCACGACGCCTTTGCGGAACGAACGGTGCACGTCGCCTCGAACGGCAACAACAACAGGATCGACGGAATGCTTGCCGGGGCGCACCTGGCGAACCTTTGCCCGATCCAACGCGAGGCCTGGACCGCATACAGGAAGGGCAAGGCGATCTTCATATGCGACAGCATTGGAGGACAGGACCCGACGACCATGCACCCGCTCGCCGTGGTCAAGAAACTCGCAAAGGTCTTCAAGGGCGCTTTCCCCTCCAGCAAACCCCAGATTACTCGCGCAGAATCCGACTCGCGGAGCTCCAAGCCGGTCCGCAGGAACACGTTCCTGCTCACTGGCATCTCACGAGACCAGGAGGACGCCGTATGCCATCGCCGCCACTACGTGATCGACAACGCAAGCATCACGACGTTTCGCTTCACACTACTCGCGTCCCCACACCTCGGGACAGTCACGAACTCTGGACTCCGTGGCGCACAGATTCGAGACAGTTTGAAGCCATCCTGGGAAGCGAACGACAAGTTCCGCGCGCCCTTCGAGAAGTACGCACACTGCAAACTAATCTGGGACGCACCGCATTAACAATAGCATAGACACGCGACCCGCAACAAGATCCCAGTGCAGCCGCTGATCGACCTCTTCCTCCAGTCGGTGTCGGTACGCGCACTGACTACGACGGCGAGCACAGAATCGATTAAAGAATACAACGTCTACGCCGACGTCGACCTCTTGCCGAACGACCTCATCAAGGACCTCCGCGACGCCATCAGCAACATTCCCATCCGCCACCCGTTCAAAGGTCACGGAAAGATGAGGAAACCGGCGTGGTCATGTTCGATCTGCAGCAGTGCCGGCCACCCGACCGGGAAATGCCCAACGTCGAAGATTGAAGGCTGGACCAACTCGGCGCCTCCTCTGCAGCTCACGACGAGCGGCCAGCCTTCCCACAGCGCAGTGAGAGGTACCGCAGGACGCAGAGGCCGAGGCGGCCCTGGACACAACGGCAAGCGTGGCAGAGGCTTCTGACCGTGCACGCCAACTGCATGCCCCGCGCCCCATTCAACACCAAGCCTCTCCCCTCCTCCACCATCATTTCCAAGCTGAAACCAGACCCCAGCCCATTCTGCGGCACTCAAAATGTCCCCATATCTCTCTTCTTGACGCTGCTACATACATGCGCCCGTACCGGCTCCCCTGACCTACATACAAATCCCCTTGCCCCCTACCAGAGTACAACCCCCGTGTCCGCCCATGCAAAACTCTGCACGCTCAATGCGTAGCCCTCCCACACGCCCCTTCTTGCTCCACGCCGCCGCCGTAGATTTTTTGAACCTAGCGTAACGCGAATAGAAAGACCTACTCGGTCTCCTCACCGGGACGCTTCGCAAGGCATCGTAATCACACAACCGCAACTTGCGTAGCGTATGTGACAAGCCACGTAACTCCGTTAACGCCGCGCCCTACTTGATGTACGGAGGGCCAAACGCGTGCCTCTTACCGTACAATCACACACTGCGTCTTTCGCGGCGGCGCGCACCATGCACCCTTGCGCGGCCCTCACCGCGCTTTCATTGCGCAGATGCATGCCACGCTCTTTCCACGATTACCCCACGTCGAGGACCCTTGCGCTTACAATCGCCGTACACTACCACGCCGAAGAGTAACCTGAAATATTCCGGCAGCACCTCTGCCCCCGAGCAAGTAGCACTTGCCGCACACCTCTGTGCCGCGCAAGTATCACGACACATACCCCCGCGTGGCGCCGCGGGCGTAGCGAACCATGCCTGCACATGCCGGCACGCACACCGTTCTCCCCTATACCAGTGCGCACACAGCGCTCCCCTGCGCCGACGCTCGTACCGCGCTCTATCGCGCCAATGGAAGCACCACGAACTATCGCGCCGACGCACACACCGCGATTTCCCACACTGACGCATGCACGGCGACCAATCGCGCCGACGCGCACACCGCGCCTTCTCATGCCGACGCGCGCACAGCGATTTCTCGCGAAAACGCATGCACCGTGCTTCCTCGAGCCGGAGCGTGGCACATGCACCGCGATCTCCTGCGCCGACGCGCGCACCGCGCTCTCTCGCGCCGGCGCGTGCATCGCGACTCTCCGCGCCAACGTGCGCATAGCGCACTCTCACACCGGTATGCACGCCGTAACTACTCGCGTAGATACGCACACCACGCTGTCTCGCGCAAACGTGTGCACCACAACCTACCGCGTCGGCACACACACCGCGATCTCCCGCGCTGGCGCGTGCACGGTGACCTCTCGCGCCGGCGCGCACACCGCGCATTCTCGTTTCGGCGCGTGCACCGCGGCCTTCCACGCACCGCACCTTCTCGAGCCGGCGCGCGGCAAATGTACCGCGATCTCCTGCGCCGACGCGCGCACCGCGCTCTCTCGCGCCGGAGTGTGCACCGTGACCTTCGCGCAGACGCGCACACCGCGCCTTCTTGCACCGGAGCGTGCATCGCGACTTTCCGCGCCAACACGCGCACAGCGCACTCTCACACCGGTATGTGCACCGTAACTATTCGCGTAGATACGCACACCTCGCGGTCTCGCGCAAACGTGTGCACCACAACTATCGCGTCGGCACACACACCGCGATCTCCCGCGCCGGCGCGTGCGCGGTGACCTCTCGCGCCGGCGCGCACACCGTGCATTCTCGTATCGGCGCGTGCACCGCGGCCTTTCACGCACCGCGCCTCCTCGAGCCGGCGCGCGGCACATGCACCGCGATCTCCTGCGCTGACGCGCGAACCGCGCTCTCGCGCTGGCGTGTGCACCGTGACCTTCGCGCAGACGCGCACACCGCGCCTTCTCGCGCCGGAGCGTGCATCGCGACTTTCCGCGCCAACGCGCGCACAGCGCACTCTCACGCCGGCGGGTGCGCCGTGACTCCTCGCGTAGATGCGCACACCACGCGGTCTCGAGCAGACGTGAGCACCACAACCTATCGCGTCGACACACACACGGTGCTCCCCGCGCCGGCGCGTGCACGGTGACCTCTCGCGCCGGCACGTACACGGTGACCTCTCGCGCCGGCACGTGCACGGTGACCTCTCGCGCCGGCGCGCACACCGCGCTTTCTCGTACCGGTGCATGCACCGCGGCCTTTCGCGCACCGCGCCTTCTCGAGCCGGCACGAGGCACATGCACCGCGATTTCCTGCGTCGACGCACGCACCGCGCTCTCTCGCGCCAGCGTGTACACCGTAACCTTTCGCGCAGACGCGCACACCGCGCCTTCTTGCGCCGGAGCGTGCACCGCGACTTTCCGCGCCAACGCGCGCACAGCGCACTCTCACGCCGGCATGTGCGCCGTAACTCTTCGCATAGATGCGCACATCACACTGTCTCGCGCAGACGTGGGTACCACAACCTATCGCGTCGACACACACACCGTGCTCTCCCGCGCCGGCGCGTGCACGGTGACCTCCGCGCCGGCGCGCACACCGCGCTTTCTCGTACCGGTGCGTGCGCCGCGGCCTTTCGCGCACCGCGCCTCCTCGAGCCGGCACGAGGCATATGCACCGCGACTTACTGCGCCGACGCACGCACCGCGCTCTCTCGCGCCGGCGTGTGCACCGTGACCTTTCACGCAGACACGCACACCGCGCTTTCTTACACCGGAGCGTGCACCGTGACCTTTCGCGCACCGCGCTGTCTCGAGCCGGCGCGCGGCACATGAACCGTGACTTCTCGCGCCGACGCGAGCACCACGCTCCCTCGCGCCGGCAAGTGCACCATGACACTTCGCGCAGACGCGCACACCACACTTTCTTACGCCGGCGCGCGCACTGCGACTTCCCACGCCGACGCGCGCACAGCGCACTCTCACGCCGACGTGTGCACCGTGACTCTCCGAGAAAACGCACGCACCACGCTTTCCCGCGCCGGCGCGTGCACCGTGACCCCTCGCGCAAACGCACTACACACGAACTACCAGAATATACCTATAGTGCAAATAAACACTGCTTAACCGCTCTCCTACGCCGGCGCACACAGCAAATTTCTGCGCCGATGCACGAAGTGCCTGATCACATCTGAGGAGTCTTCACACAACAGCACGTGTGGTCCCAACGCCTCCTCCCACGACACTGAGCTGCGTGAGGCCCTGAACCGGCACCGGCCTGACAGTCTCAGACCAAGGCTATGCACAATCCAAGCTAGTGCCCCCTGCTGCCTAATTTACTGACCTTCGGGGACAGGAAGCAGCGGGAGTGAGCGGAGGTCTATTTAGACCAAGAGCGAGCCGCGCGGAGACGCTGAAGCCCGACGGAAATCGCACAGTCCGGACTGTGTGAGTAGTACTGACTGGCATAGCTCACCGTGCTGGCCGGCATGCCAGCTGTGCGAGATGGGTGCGCTGGCCCCTCTCTGCAAGATCTACAGCGCGAAGCCCAATTATCACCAACAACTCATCTCAGGTGACAATCGATCGGTCTGGTTACACGTTCCAGAGCACCGAACCAGAGGTTTCTGATGCTGCCCTTCCCTCTGTGGATGATGGTGCTCAGGAAGCAGGAGGCAGCGCTTCGGGGGGAGAGTTCGTGATGAACAACATTCTGACGCCAGAAGGCTGGCGTCAAGATGCGCATCAGTCTGGCAAATCCGGTACTGATGCAAGCGACCTAACTACGCCGCGATCAGTGGCAGGGTCGAGCTCAGCATATGTACAGACACCATCTGATGCTGGGAATAACTACTCAAACCATGCAGTATTACCAATAATGCAGGACAATCAGATGCGCTCAAAGAAGAGCACCAAGGCCTATATCAAACTGGCCTCTGAGAACATGAAAGGCCGGGGCGCACAGAGGGTAGCCGGCAGCATCAAATGGAAAAAGATTGCCGAAGACATTCGCAGTCATAAAATTGGAATCATGGCCATCCAGGAGACTCACCTGGATGTGCAGCACATTGATGAGATTCACCAGTACTACGAGCACCTCCACGTAGAGAATAGTGCGCTGCCAGCAAATCCCACGGGTGCTGGGGGTGTGGCGCTGGTCTTCAACAAACTGCTCACAAACTATCGCACTATTGACACTCATGTCCTAGTTCCAGGAAGGGCGATAGTGTGCAAAATCGAATGGCACAGGGACTCAAGCCTGGCCGTCCTTGCCATATATGCACCCACCACTGCCAAGGCAAATAGAGAATTCTGGGAAGCTCTAAAAAAGACTCTCAAGCGGGCAAAGGGCAAGATCCCTAAGCCAGATGTCATGTTAGGAGATTTCAACCAGGTGGAAGACCCCATCGATCGCTTCCCTGCAAAATTGTCAAAGATAGATGCACCACAGTCCTTTGAAGACCTTAAAAGATATCTAAAAGTCACCGATGGGTGGAGAGACACTTTCCCTGATAGCATCGAATGGACATGGCGAAACATGTCTCTGTCCTCCATGTCTCGCATTGATAGGATCTACCTGACCAACAAAATGCGTGCGGTCAGCAGACAGTGGGAAATTAATGTGTCTGGCATAAATACATATGACCACAGCAGAACCTCTGTGGAACTAGTGTGCAGAGATGCTCCAGACATTGGTCCTGGACGCTGGACCATGTCTGAGAACCTAACAAGGGACAAGGCTTTCATGTCAGAGGTGTACAAACTTGGCAAAAGCGCCCAGTCAGAGATGGACACCATTGCCTCCTTGGGCAGGACAGCATTCAACAACCCCCAGCGCACCTGGGAACGTCTGAAAGAGCAGATAAGAAAGGCAGCCAAGGCCAGAAGCAAAGATCTCAACTGCGCCAGGCGCACAAAATTGACAAAAGCGCAAGAACAGAGAAACTCTGCCAAAACCTGCCTGAGAGCAGCATCCTCGCCTGATGAAATCACAGAGGCAAAAGCGCAGCTCAGAAAAGCTGAAATGGAGATCTACAATCTACAGGATGGCTCGCACACCTCCATATTCCAGAATAGATCAACACGTGTCTGGCTGGAAGCAGAGACCATGTCCAAGTCCTGGTTCAGTTGGGTGAAAAGTAAAAAAACCGCGGGATACCATGATGCAACTCAAGCGCCCAGGGTGTGAACCAGCACAGTATGTTCTGGAATCACGCGATATGGCAGATTTGGCTGGAGAATACCACAACTCGATCCAGTCCAAAGATCTGGACGTAGATGAAGCTGCGCGCTCACTGGCCATAGAACACGCCTTAGATCATCTGGAGCGTCGCGCAGATGCAAGTGCGCGTGCCAAACTAGCAGCTGTAATATCAAGACAGGATGTAACAGAATCTCTGGCGTCCTCGAAAAGTGGGAAAGCTGCTGGCTTAGATGGACTCATATATGAACTCTGGAAAGTTATCCACAAGCAGTTCTGTAAATCCAGGGGCAAAGAAGATCAAACCTTTGACGTCGTGGGTATGATGACAATGGTCTTTGAAGATATTGAACTTCATGGCTTAGACGCAGACTCCAAATTCGCAGAAGGCTGGCTGTGCCCCTTGTACAAGAAGGGAGATAGAAGTGAGATCGCGAATTATAGGCCGATCACACTCCTCAACACAGACTACAAAATCTACACCAAGGCCTTGGCGCTCAGGCTGGCTAGCATTGCGCCCCAGCTCATTCATGAATCTCAGGCTGGCTTCGTCCAGGGTCGCAGTATCACAGACCATTCCAAAATCACGAGTCTCATCCTTGATTACGCTGAAGCCAAGGAAGAAAATGGCGCCATTGTGGCACTGGACCAGGAAAAAGCTTATGATCGCATAAGACATGACTATCTGCACAAGATTCTCAAAGCCTTTGGCTTCCCAGAGCACTTTGTGAATGCGGTCAGGACGCTGTATGAAAATGCTTTCACTGTGGTCATGATCAATGGCTTCGCAAGCAAAAAGTTTAGAGTTACCAGAGGCGTCAGGCAGGGAGATCCCCTCTCCTGCTTGCTTTTTAACTTGGCAATAGAGCCGCTCTCAGCTATGCTCAGACGCTCTGAGCTGCAAGGCTACAAGATTGATGGCATTGAGGGCAAACTAATTGCCACCTTATATGCAGATGATACAACAGTGTACATGAGTGAGAATGACTCTTACCAGCGCCTCTTCCAGATCCTGGACCAGTGGTGCCTTGCAGCAGGTGCTCGCTTCAATGTACAGAAAACTGAAATCGTTCCAATGGGTACAAAAGAGTACAGGACACAAGTCCTGGATTCGCGATGCCTCAAAGATGGGGACCCTGCCATCCCAGACTCAGTGCGCATTGCCAGAGATGGCGAACCCATTCGCATACTTGGTACCTGGCCAGGCAATGGAGTGCAGAATGTGAATGCCTGGTCCTCCATCCAGGACAAAATTGCTGAAACTCTACAAAGATGGGAAAGTAAGCGCCCCTCGCTGAATGGTAGGAGCATTATATCACAAGTTGTGGTGGGCGGATTTACCCAGTACCTTACTGCTGCTCAAGGCATGCCAACCAAGCTAGAAAAACGCCTGGATAAAATGACGCTTGACTTCCTCTGGGCAGGCTCTCGCCGCCACCCAATTAATATGGATACTCTGCGCCTGGGCAGAGACCATGGAGGTCTGGGCCTGTTCCACACTGAGAGTAGGAATGATGCGCAATACCTGAAATGGGTGGGCGCATACATCAAAAATGATGAGACGCGTCCTATGTGGACCTACCTGGCAGACTTCATCTTCAGAACTGCCATCATCAACAAGGACAAGAAATGGGTGCCAACAGACGCACGCATCAACCCCTTCCAACAGGTGTGGCGACCCAACAAGCAGAAACTCCCTTTCATCTTGCAGCAAATGGTGAGGGTTGCAACAAAATATAATGTCGCCCTCGATGCGCCTCAGATCCCAGAGCACATAAGGGAAGATATGCCCATATGGGCACACCCAGCCATGGGACAACCAGATATCCTGCGAGAATATAGGAGAGAAGTGCGATGCCTAAAGACCTCTCATGCGGTCTGTACGGTTGAAGACCTCGAAGAGATAGCTGAACCTGATGACTTCGACCATGAGGAGTCTAGTACCTGCATATGCGACAACTGCATGACTGATAGAACAGAGGGCTGCAAGAACCCCTTCAAATGCCAGGAGTTTGCTCGTGACATACTGAGCGAGCTTGCGCCCAAGTGGAACACTGCGACCACACAGGCTGAAGTAAACTCCAGCATGTGGGAAACTTTCGCAGAGGGTCGCATGGAGGCAATCCAGACTGGTGAACCAATAATTTTCGACCCAACCCTACACCAAGGTGATGATCTGGCCAGCTACTACAGAGCTTTCGTGGACACAATGGCCCTCAGTGGGAGAAGGGTGACAGATACCATATGTGATGAGGCACCTGTACGACCACATGGAGACAAGGATGCAGAGGCTGTGGAAGTGGTCGTCTGCGGTGCAATCATAAATGGAGACTCAGCAATTGCCAAAGGCGGCTTTGCAGCATACTTTCCAGAACACGATTTCGACGACAAAGTGGGCTACTGCCCAGGGGATACACACTCCTATGTGCGCAGTGTAGCCACAGCAATAAAAATGGCAGCAACAACGGCACCAAGACATCGCCCTCTGCACATGATCAGCACCAGTGCAGCAGTGGTAAGAATGCTCACCCTCGATTTATCCAAGCATGAGTCCACCGGATGGATGGACTTGCCAAATGAGGCAGACGCCATGCGAGCAGCGGCTGCAGCTCTGCGTACCAGAGGTGCACCGACCTCGTTCACATGCATAGCCAAGAACAGAGTCAAGCACTGGCCACAGGTTGGAGAGGCTAGAAAAATGGCCCTTGTGGCTGCAGAAGTGGGCCCACCTTTTGATTTGGACCTCGAGGAGCTGGTGCCCTTTGATAAGCCTGGGCTCGCAATTGCAAATATCACTCAGAGAGAAGCACATAGAGCCATAAAATGGCTTGCCCAGAAAAAAGTCAAACAGCGAAAAGCGACTCTGGAAAATCTCAAACTAATAAAATGGCGTGTACATCATGCGACAGACTTCATGCCACTGGAGTCCCAGTTCTGGCAAAGTCTGCAATCCAAAAACCTTTCGCGCAGTGTGCGCAACTTCCTCTGGAAAATGGCCCATGGTGCGCACAAAGTTGGCGACTATTTCAGCAAAATGCCAGAACCATGGGCGTCATATGCCACATGTCCATCATGCCAGGAAACTGAGACCATGGAACACATCCTCCTAAAATGCGAGAGCTCAGGTTTTGAAACAGTATGGGCTTTGGCCCAGGACTTCCTGAAGAGTCGCAAGATCAACATAGACATAGACATCGGGTTATCATGGGTTGTGCAACCATGCGAATAGGACACATGGGGTCTGCAAGAAATCGTGCGCTGGAGCGCATCTTCTGCATTATTGTGTCAGAATCCGCCTTCCTGATCTGGAAGATAAGGTGTGAAACCCGCATTGAGCACGCTGAGGATCCAGACTGGGTCATGCCAGAAGAGGAGGTGACCAAGAGATGGAAGAAAATGTGTGAATCACGTCGCGTGCAAGACAAACTTCTCACAAATAAACATCGTTACAAGACAAAGGCGCTGTGCAATGTATTATATGAAGATACTTGGATAGATCGCAGTGCCAACCCTGATTACTGGAAAGCACAATTTTGGAATAAACAGACCGGTTTTTTAGTGGGTACGGGGAATGACGCCAGGAATGGTGTCGGTTGATTCTCAAGCCCCACACTACCCCAACAGGTGTGCTAAAGGCTATTTTTCCGGTCGGTGTCGTCGTTTCATATGGACTGCCTCCCAGTCCTAACTCCAGCAGCCCGCCAAGGCGGGCAAGGATGGGCGAGGGATAACTATGTTATTCTAACCCTGTCTGACGCTCCACAAAAAAAAAAAAAAAAAAAAATGGCGGGTTGAGAAGAGCATCTAGGCCCAGATTCGAAAGCTGTACAAGCTTCTGAACACATTTCAAGCACTTTGTCGCGGCCAGTTTTTGGAGAATGCCTCAATATCGAGTTCTGTGAATCCGGCTGGCCGGGTGAGGCAGTAATACTAGATAGGAGTGTGTGGCTAAAAGAAGCCAATTCCTCAGAGTCCACCATCTGTAACTAGAGTAAACAAGTAATAATGAGCCTGAAACCCTTTCTGCTTCAGAAGATACATGATTATTTGAGTTGTTTCAACGGCCGGCACCGGTTTGTCACGGAAATGTCACGGATCACGTGATGTCCTGCGTTCCCGGCCGGCCCTATCTTAGGTTTTCGGGGGTCCCAAATGCCATGGCTTACAGTATAAGGGCTTCGACTGTATTTAAGTACGTCCCATCCGATGAGTATGTGTTCATTGCACCCGTCTCGGCCGTTATCTGATCAATCACAGCACAATGATAAGATTCATCTCGAAGCTCTTTGACCTCCGACTGCAGTGACATCGGCATGTCGCGCCGCTTCCACATTGGCATCGACGTTGGGGGGTGAGTCGCTCCGTCCGCGCTGTGTGGCAGCATGTCACCAAACCCGCAGGACCAACACGGACGCAGCAGTCCTTCGCCGCGGTACCGTAGATGCGAACGATCCTGACAAAGGTCTTGTGGCGAGCTTCAAGACACAAACGACCCCAGACGTAACCGATGGCATTGCACTTGCTATTGAAGAAGTTCTTCGCGCGGGCGGCATAAGCGCGCCCGAAATTGCGGCGGTGTCGGTGGGAACGACGGTATGCTCGAGCCGCCGGAAAGCGCTAGCCTGCAGCCCGAGCTCACGCAGACTGTAGCACTTTGTCAACGCGGTGATTGAATGCGACCCGCGTCGTCTGGCCAAAGTCGCTGTCATTCGCCTTGCGTACCCATACACTCAGCAATGCCCACCGTTCACGGACTTCCCACCGAGGTTGCGCAAGCTTATGGAAGGACACACGGCAATACTGCATGGCGGCTTACAAGGTGCGTGCCCGATAATTCATCGTGCTCGACTGCTCATTTATTCCAGTTGACGGATCGGAAATCAGCCCTATCCGCCGAGACGAGATCGTGCGCGAGTGCGAAAATATCAAGAGAAAGAGCATAAGGAATATCGTGGTCGTTGGCGTGTTCTCGCCGGTAGCTCAGGATCAGTCACAAGAGCACGCCGCAAAGGAAATCATCTTAGAGACGTTGGGTTCTGGTAACGTCAATGTCGTTTGCTCGTCGGACGGTATGTGCGAATCAACTGTGCGTCTTGTGAAATGAGCTCATACACTGGGTTCAGTTGGGAGCATCGGCCTGCTCGAGCGGGAGAATGCTGCAATTCTCAACGCATCGATGCTGTCCTTCGCTCAGCGTACAATCCGCAGCTACCGCGCTGTGGTAACGCGTCTAGGAATTAAGTGCCCACTTCTTCTCACCCAGGTTCGTCATTCATGTGTGTTCTGTAGGACATCGGTGGCGCTCATTATCATTGCAACAGTTCGACGGCACCATGCTCGCAGCGTCAAAGGCTGTTGAGATTCCAGTTCGCACGTTCTCAAATGGCCCAACGAACTCCATGCGAGGCGCTGGCTACCTATCTGGATCTGGGCGGGAATCTTCAAAAACCTGGATTGTTGTCGATGTCGGTGGCACGACATGCGATGCAGGCGTTTTGCTACCCTCGGGCTTTCCGAGGCAGGCGGCCGCTTATACTGATAGTGAGTACTGCAATTCATACATATACACTGTTCTGATGGAACTTGATCAGTTGGAGGTATCAGGACGAAGTACGTTGTGCTTTGCGAACTGAATAGATCGTCCGTTCATCACTCCTTCAGCTTCTCCATGCCCGACATCACTAGCATTGGGCTCGGGGCGGCTCCCGCGTCCGCTTTCAGCAGGATGGGCGGGTCACCGTTGGCCCGGACTCAGTGGGCAACGCGCTCCTCACATCCGCAATATCCTTCGGTGGCACGGAGCTTACGACGACAGATATCGCATTCGCGGCGGGCCTTTGCAAGCCATTTGCCAATGCCAACATCGCACAGGTCACGGCGCAGCTCTCACCTACACAAATTTCCAGGGCCGTCGAGGAGATCCGCCGCAAATTCAGCGGGCTCGTCGATAAAATCAAGACGTCCTCCGAGGATGCGGACGTGCTCCTGGTCGGCGGCGGCAGCGTCATCATACCAGACGACTTGCATGGCATTGCGCGCCTTGTCCGGCCTGCGCATCATGATGTCGCCAATGCGGTGGGGGCGGCGGTCGCACGGGTAGCGGGTGAAGTCTCGTGTGTCGAAGTACTCCTGAACCGTGCGCTCTCGGACGTCCTGGAGCCGATAAAGCAGCGAGCTATCAAGGCCGCCGAGGACTTGGGCGCGAAGAAGGGAGACATTCAAGTTGCCGAGGTTTCGTGTGTTCAGCTACCGGTGTGTATGACTGTTTCTCGTCGAAAGGGACTGATGCGAGAGACATTGCTAGTACGTCTCGAACCGTGCCACGCGGATCCTTGTTCGTGCTGTGGGGGACTTGGACCCAGACGCAAGCTTCCCAGAAGATAGTGAAGCAGGTCCTGCGGATGCAGAAGCTCAGGACGAGCAAGCCGAAGCCTCTGCACCGGTCTCTGCGTTTCAACCCGAAGGAACGACCACGTTCGATGTGAACGCGTATAAACCAGCCGTGACCACAGACGGGGTCTGGACTATATCTGAAACGGATTTGGGCATGTTGTTCCTCATATGAACCATAGCGTCACTCACGGTGCATGCAGAATTCCTCGCAGACGGCTGCGCGGTGCTCGGTTGCGGAGGAGGTGGATCACCTTATCCCGCTTTTCTCCAGGCCCGCGAAGTCCTACGCGCAGGCGGTCGTATGCGGGTTGTTGACGATGCGTATTTCAAAGACGACACCGCCCTCCTGATGCCTTGCGGATTCATGGGCAGTCCCAGCGTCAGCTCCGAAAGACTTCCCGCCGGAAACGAAATCACGTCGGCCGCAGTCGAGCTGTTCAAATTCATGGGAATTACGAAGGTCGACGGAATACTATCGTGAGTACTGTCGTCCCTTCTGGAATACATCTCGAAGCTGACGACGAGCCGTTAGTGACGAGATTGGTGGAGGCAATGGCATAGAGCCCATGATCGTCGCCTCGAGCAAAAATTTGGACATTCCCCTTGTTGATGGTAAGTACTGCAATGTGCCACAGAAAGCGTTGCTAAGGATGGCAATAGGCGATCTTATGGGCCGTGCGTACCCTCACATGCATCAGGTGCTCCCGTGTGCATTCGTGGAAGGAATGTTAGTCGAGATGAATAATGCCTTCCATCCCTCTGATTTCAACCTAGTCTTTGCCCTTGTGCTGTCTCAGACGGAGCAGGCAACACGACGGTGAGTGCGCTCAATAACTCGCGCTCTTTATTCCTCTCAATGGTGACGGCCGCGTCGCAGATTGTTCCTACGGCGTCGCGCAACTCCAATGTAGAGAACATCCTGCGTGCAGTGTGCGAGACGCTAGGCTCTAAAGTCGGCGGCTGCATGCGCCCCCTGTCTGTTGGCGAGTTCCGCAAGTACGGAATTACACGGTCGACCAGTCAAGCATGGCGAATAGGCCGTGCTATCGCACTGTGTCGTCAGCAGAAGTAGAAAAGCTTCCTTTCGACGCGACGATGAATGGAATTGACTTTGCATCTAGGCGTATTAGACACATTGCTGAAGCCATTCTGGCCGTTCAGAATGGAAAGCAACTCTTCATGGGCAAGGTGCGATTTGATTGGGTTACAGTAAAATATTTGGGGTATTCAGCTGAATTGCCATGAATGCCTAGATTGTGGAAGTTACGAGGGTAAGCGTTTTCTGATGAAGCTTCCGCGGGTTTCGCCTGAATCAAAGCAGGAAGTTCGTGGGGGTTTCACCTTTGGGGAACTGCACATTGCAGGGCTTCGGAAGGACGAAATCGAAAGCGCAGATGACGAGGTCCACATAGCCGATGCGACTCTAGTGATTCCATTCCAGAACGAGAATTTGGCAGCCATCAGACGTGGAGCAGGCTCAGAACAGGTTCGCTAGTAATTTGGAAACTCGTCTACCTATATCTGAGAATATTTCTAGGTACTGTGTACCGTCCCTGACCTGATCGCGGTGCTCGATTCCCAGAGCGGGGCGGCGATTGGCACGCAGGACTACCGCTACGGCTTGCGCGTCACGGTCATCGCAATGGCGGGTCACCCGCAATGGAAAACTTCGCAAGGTCTGGCAGTCGGTGGGCCTGCCACCTTCCTGTAAGCCGAATGTGGATTCCACGCCAAGAGGCTGACAATGATTCAGCATTGACACTCCGTACACGTCCATCGCATCCTATAAGGAGCCTTTGAGCGTTATTTACGAATACAAGAGCAGTCGCAAGTGAGGCCCATCTCCATCGTATACACTTGCAGTGACAGTGTGGAAGAGAAGGTCCCGGTCTGAGCGGTCACCATACGTAGCACATGTAAAGAGAGAAGACCCAGACAGAATCGTAAAATTGATGCGAGCACAAACGATACCTACCAATAACATCAGAGCGCACAGGCGACAGAGCGATACAGTCAGACAGAGCGTGAGCAGAGCAGACACAGAGCTATCAACAACGGCACAGAGGAGTCCACGTTCCATAAACCAACCGATCTCCAGTGAGAAAATCCCGCACGCCACGACGCAAATGGCCTACGAACGCGAGCCCTTTCCCTTCGTCTTGCGGGCCTTGACGCCCTCGCTCTTCGTCTTGGGGGCCTTGCCGCCCTTGCTCTTGCGCTTGCGCGAACCGCGCTCGGCCTTGCGGGCCTCTTCTGCAGCCTTCTCGGCTGCCTTTCGCGCAGCCCTCGCGGCCGCCCTGCGCGCGGCTCTGGCGCGTTTCAACCGCTCCAGCCCACGCTCAATCTCTTCCAATTGGAATTTGATTAGCGTGAGCGGGTTATGCTCGGGGAGCGCGAAACGGCCATTGCGCACGAATTGGCTACGTCGAGGCAGCCGTGATGCGGATATTCGAACCGTAAGCGGTCCGGGCTTGGGCGTGGACTGCAGGTGCAATCAGTACTCGAGCAAGAGAAAGGATGGTCTACACTTACAAACGGGAGGGCGTCGAGGCCGACAAGCGGCGCTGGGGCTACGGGCAAATGCTATGGATTGTCAGCAGCCTGCCAGGAGTAAGGCCAGACGCTTTGAGGGGGCACGTACCCGTTGCTGGCCCGCCACTGAGGCGAGAATGTGGAGACCGGAGGTGTCTGGGAAGACACATCAATTCCTAACGCGGGTGTTGAGTGGTGGACATAGTTCTTACCTCGAGCAGCGCCGTTCGCGACCGAAATTTTGGTGCTGGTGGGGGACATCGTGTGTGGGTTGTGGGAGAGGATGTTGTGTGTAGGGGGGGAAAGTCTCTGGCAAAGAGTGTCGAGATGCTGAGAGCGAAATATCTGAACCTGAAATACCCGGGCCAGCTGCCGAACGTGCCGTCCAAAACACCTCGCCCCGCTGAGCTCCCTGGCATGCATGCGCCACAACAAAAACGGGCGTCGCGAAGCCGGCCCATTCCTTGAGCTCACTGCGGCTGGGTACCAAGGTTGGCAATGGATGGGCGAGACGGTGAGCACACGCTGCACTGTGCGCGAGTCGCATGCATGACCATCCTAAGCGCGTCAAAGCGCGTCGAATCCAGGCGTAAGACTCGGCGGGCAGCTGAAGCACGTTATCCTGGGCGAAGACGCGTCGAAGCGTCGCGCCGGGGCGTCGGGCGTGTGGTTATCGTCGGCCGGGGCCATACGCAACATCGACTCCGCAACGACTCTTGCGAACGGTCTTCACGACTGATGAGGAGCAACTGCAGGAATTCCGTGGTCAGGCCTGAGTCTCGACACGATACGATGCGAACCTACCTGGCGTTCGCCCTGCTGAACGACCAGTATCGGCGACAGCATGACCGGCCGCGGACGCTTGCAATGCCCAGCATCGACACGGGATGGCCTGTTGCCAGCAATGCACACCAGCGGCGCACGCGCACACAGGGCAAGCAGCGCTCGGCCAGCTGTTCCTCACGGGGCCGACCGCCACTTCTCGACGCGACGCGGCTCCGGCTCGCGCTGCTTAAGAGCCATCGCCCGCCGTGGTTGTGGTTACAACCATCGCAGATGCCTTCTGTCAACCATTCGACTGCGCGGTGGGACGCGGGACACTGGACGACTTCGCATAAGCTTGCATTCTGGGACGGATTAATATGGGTCACGCACTCGAGCCTATTAGGCGGCGAACGATGTCTATTCAACGGGCCTCGTATCTACGACACTTCGCATACGCCAACATGCATCCCGGGAATCTCGCGAGGTCGTCCTGCTGCGCGGGCCTACCGCAATTCAAGGACGACCCTGGTAGTCTGAATAGACCAGCCCAGCGCGTGGAAGCATTCGACTGGGGCCTTCACGACCAGACAGGCGCGCCCCAAAGCATGCAGGCGATGGGCACGACAGGCAGAGCATACGTTCGCGCGCCAGTCCCAGGCGAAGCAAGCAGGGACCCGAACCAGCAACAGACTCGTCTGCGCGGTCGCCTTGTCTCGCCCAGAATAGATTCTTCAAGCGCGAGCCCTTGACCTCGTATCGTTCCCGATCCCAGTCGCATGACCGATGCAACACCAGCACCGTACGCACCGCGAACACACGTTTCTGGCCATGCCCGGTCCCACCCAGCGTCAGCGCAAGGTTCCCGACCAGCCTCGCGAGCAGGCAAGCGTCGACCAAACCTTTCGCAACCCATCACACGACGTCTGATTTCGGCGATGACTCAGCGACCCAGCGCCAGACCATGAAGCCCGACGACAACCGCCCCAAACTCCAACTCGCAGTCCAGCGACGCACAGAAGTAGACATCGATGATATTCGACGAGGACTTTTGCTTGTCGCAAGTAGAAGCACTATTTTGGCGTTCAGAACTACCGCAAGCCAGGCAGGATCATATTTTCGTGAGTAGGCAGGCAGACGAAGTGCTTGCTGTTGACAAGCTACGGTCCAGTGCCACAAGCGATCTGCCCAAAGCCAGCAAGCACGTCGTGAAGCCAGTAGTGGGTGCTGGCGACTGTGGTCACATTCATGGCCCATGAACGCGTCAGCAAGAAATCGACGCAGCAAAGCGGTTGATATGGGCGATTCAACGATGCTAGTGATGCAAGAGTGTCGCGCTGGCAGCATACAAGCTGCAGGGGCAATGCAGAACTCGACGGGCATGGGAAGTGGCGCAGTGGTTTGTGGACATCCTTCCCGCTTTAGAGTTTGCATCCATGCTGATTTCGCGGAATTGTTCCGCGGAGCAGTCTAGATAACTTGAACTGAAACTCTCGAACTAGACCTCGCGGCACCGAACAATCGTCGAAATACCCCAATCTCGGATACAGGAATGGTTCTGGATGACAACTGAACTTGCTCCCTCATTCCATATCGTTTGCGGCCGCCATGGTCTGCCTATTCGAGTATCCCATTCAGAAAATAGGGCGATATTACACGATGAACCACTCCTCATCGTCCTTCGGCCCTTGTGAAATCGGGATTACTTACGTGGTCAGCTTTAAATATTGACCACAGGCTCTGTTCATCATTAACCTGACTTCATAGAATCAATTCGCGGCCATTCGGGATTCCGGAACTTCAGAGCCTTCTCGATGCTTCAGCTCTGCTTCAGCTCTCAACTTGGGACAACCCCCAATGAATTCAGACGCGTGGATCATAATTGCGAGTCGCGATGCGCCCGTTTCATGGGCAATCAGGTGATTCTGCACACCAAAGGACCGGCGCGGGACTGTTTGTTGACCCCATTCTCTTCTTGCGCGCTGTCTCGTCAGCGCCATGTTCTGTCCGTGGATGCTGCTCCGCGCGCCGACAAAGGCTCTGGCTCGTCAAAAGATGAAATATTGGCCGCGTGATGGCCGTCCAGCGACCATGTGCTTGTGCTCCCGCGACATGGGCGCGACACGGTGTTAGGCCGCCCAGCACCGACGCACGTGCGTGCAATCGCGCTCGAAAAACCGGCGTAATCGGCCCTAGCACTGTGGGGGCAGAACCGGCTGGTCAGCATACGGCAAACCAGCCGTCGCCGTGCTGGTTCCTAATTGGCACCCGGCTTGTTTTCAGCAAAATCTACTGCATTGTAGCAGGTGGGCTGCTGGTTTCTGCCGGTGAATTATCAGACGGAAAATGAAACAAATCAGACAGTGTTGCATTTTCTAGTCCTGCTGGTTTGCCGCAGTTTGGCGGCTGGAAATGCTCATTTCAGCCAATTTACGGGCGCAGGCACATTAAGCAAATATAGTGGTGAATGTAGTATATTACTGCATGGCGGACACTATGTATGTACAATGCCGATGTACTACCCGTGGGCCGCACACGCTCGAGCCCGGGCTGCGATCTGCGTCCAGCGCGCTCACTGGCATCCACGGCCGCGGTGCAAGTGTAACGAAGGATGAAGAAAACTGCCTCAACGTCAGCATAAGTGGGACACTCAGATAGAAGCACTGACCTTACAAGGTGGATAGCGAAGCTGGCGATACTGCGTTCTTCTCAGGGACAGACACGGTCGCCCCACGATCATCATGGGCATTGTACCGAATGCGCCATGTGGAGCTGGAAAAGCAGGGTCATGAATTGCACTTCGACGGAAGGGCTAGTGCTTACTGGGGCTGCGACGCCGGCAAGGGATGAACGGACGAGAAGACTGCGCAGAAACTGTCAGCAAGTACAAAATGCAGGCTGTAGACAGAGGCCATACAGGACAAGAGTCGGAGAGCGCTGGAGAGCCGCGGCGAGCTCTAGAGCTCTGCTGAAAGCTGGGAGGTCATTGGACTGGGCCGACAGCGCGGAGACAGCGCAGCATTGCAGTCAAGCGCACGGGGGCCAGCCGTGAGACCGACTGCAATGCTGCGCTGTATTGGCTAGGCACAACAGCGCCAGGTAAGCGTTGCGGGCAACGCACGAGTGGGCTGGGTGCCGAGCAGGGCAAAGCGGTTGGGTCGGACTCCGAAAGTAGAGTCCGTGATGTGATGCCGGCCATTCAGCCGGGTCAACATGTCTTCGCTGTTTCGCAGACCGAGCAGCATGTGTTGGTACTCGGAGGCCTATCATTTCGCTCAAAACGAGTCATAGGCCATGTCTCTTATATATTTCTGGAGGTTTTGTATGTGGTTTGAAAATCATGCGGCGTCCGACTCGTTTTCAGCAGCCTACAAAACCAGCCGGAAATCAGCCGGCGCCAAAAGTAGCAGGTGAACTGCTGTTTGTGCGTTTCCAGCCGTTTGACGGCTGGTCAGCAGCCGGTGCTCCCCCACAGTGTAGGGACTCTGGTAGCGCCGCTGAACCAGGATATACCGGTCGTGGGCGTGCCAGCGGCCGGGCGGTTGATCAAAGATACCAAGGCCAAGCTGGCTGGGGGCTGCCGCTGATAAGGCCACCCAAGATTTCACGCTGTTTGATCCTCCTTTGGTCGCCTCTCTCTCCTTCCTTTCCTTCCTGTTCCTTTGCCTTTGACCACGAAAAATGGCGCCCGCACGCGACACCGAGTCCGTCACCGCCAGCTCGCTCGACGAGGAGGATGTCATCGCCGGCCTCTACAAGCCGTCCTTCAAGCGCGAATTGTACGTCTTACCGCCGTGCCTTGGCTGCTGCACGCGTTGATGGGCACTCCGCACGCAGCACGAATCTGGCGACGATTAGCTTCGCATTCAGCATCATGGGCATGTGCAGCAGCATCGCGACGACGTTCAACACGCCCTTGACGCTGGGAGGCCCGGCATCGGCGACCTGGTGCTGGATCCTGGGAGCCAGCATGTGCTTCACGCTCGGCGCCTCTATAGCTGAGATTGTCAGCGCCTTCCCCACCAGTGCGTCTCTTTGCTTTGACCCCGCGCGTCATCCGCACCCGCTGACAGCCAGCGGCGCGCGTCTACTAGGTGGCGGCCTGTACACGGCAAGCGCACAACTGTGCCCGCCCAGCCAACGCGCCACCGTATGTGCTTCTGCGTGCTTACACCTGACATTGACGTTGACATGACGGCGATTCGCAGACGGGATACCTCATCGGCTGGCTCAACATCCTCGGCCAGATTGCTGGAATCTCGTCCACCGAGTTCGGCCTGAGCAACATGATCTGGGCCGCCGTCTCCGTGGGCAAGGGCGGCGACTTCAACATCACGCAGGGCAAGGTCGTCGGCCTGTTCGTGGCCCTGCTCGTCGTCCATGGCATTCTGGTACGCTGTGATTGCTGACAGGCATTCATGTTGTTCATTCATGCGTTCTGTGTCATAGAACTCGCTCGCGACGCGCATGCTGGCGCGCATCACGTCTGCCTTCGTCTTTGTCAACGGTGCGGACACAGGCTGAAAATTTGGAGCTGGATACATACTGATCAATGGCGACTTGCAGTGGGTGCGACTGTGCTGATCATCATCGTCCTGCTGGCATGCACGGGCAGGGAGAACATGGTACGCAAATGGTTCCTTTTGTTCACCCAGGCTCATATCGGCGTAGAACTCTGCCGGATACGTCTTTGGGTCTGAAGGCATCGTGAACCAGACAGAGTGGAACACGGGAATCGCATTCCTCTTCGGCCTGCTTTCCGTCCAATGGACGATGACCGACTACGACGCGACAGGCATGCCGAACTCACCCATTGCTCTTGTTCGCCTTCTGACTGCCATGAAATAGCCCACATTTCCGAGGAAGTGAAGCGCGCTGCGTATGCCGCGCCATCTGCAATCTTCATCGCCGTCCTGGGCACGGGCCTCATCGGCTGGCTGCTCAACATCGTCCTCGTCCTCTGCTCCCCGCCGCTTGACCAGCTCCCAGGCCGGTCCGGGCTCGCGTTCATGGAGATCATGCACCAGCGCATTGGCACCGCCGGTGCATTGGTGCTGTGGGTGCCGGTGGTCGCGACGGCGTTCTTCGTGGTGCAGACGGCGCTGCAGGCGTGCTCGCGCACGATCTTCGCGTTCTCGCGAGACCGTGGCCTGCCGGACGGCAAGTACTTCGCGCACGTCTCGAGCATCACCCAGACGCCGCTCCGCGCTGTCGCGCTCACCACCTTCCTCTCCATCCTCCCCGGCCTGCTCGACCTCGCGTCGCCCATCGCGGCCAACGCCATCTTCGCGCTCACCGCTATGGCGCTCGACCTTAGTTATATTTATCCTATTTTCCTGTGAGTCGCCTGGCTACCTATTGAGTGTTGAACATTTAACTGAGCTCTGTACTTGTAGGCGGAGATGGTACCGCAACCATCCCGACGTGCACTTCACCCCGGGGCCGTTCTACATGGGCGACGGCATCATCGGCTGGGCCGCGAATATCATCTGCATCTGCTGGACGCTCTTTGTGTGCATCATCTTCGCGCTGCCGACCGTGCTGCCCGTCACGGCGGCCAACATGAACTACGCTGCTGTACGTTCCGCGTGCCCTACCCCTCGCGCAGTCAAGTACTTATCCGCGCGTTGTGCAGCCCATCACGGCGGGCGTCGTCCTGCTCTCGATCTTGTGGTATGTCATCCAGGCGCGGCACCACTACAAGGGCCCCGTGTCGGACATCGCGAGCTCGCATGCCAGCAAGGAACCCAGCATCGTCGAGGACGCAGACGAGAAGCCGACCTTGAAGGCTGCCAGCTCATGAGGCCGCCTGGCCCTCAAGTTGACAATTCGAGAGTATCTTGCGGTGTGTTTTTTGTTGGTACAGTAGAGCGGGGCGGGTGGTGGAGGGTGGATTATTATATTAATTTCTTGACTCTGATGTTCCTCTGTCGAGGCTGAGTGGATGGATATTCAACATGTTGTATTGCTACTACTTACTTTAGATGCGTCTTCAACAGATGACTTGTGGAAACTGAACGTATTGAACGTTGAACGTTGAACTCCCGTGAGTCGCCCGCGGAGCTGGCCGAAGAATCTCTTCACCGAGGTTGGATCGATGTTGTCCCGCTCCCTCGGAGATCCGTCTTGGCTCGTTGCTAGAGTATACGCAGCTTCGTCGACGGTGCTCTCTTGCTAAATAGCTCGCCGTACACTTTGCCAAGACCGGCTCCATGCGAACTAGCCCAGCGTGAAAAACTTGAAGCAATTCGCGCATACCTCTGAGGCTCCTCATGGCCTGGGAGATCGTCAGGTCACCGTCCTCAATCGGGCATGGATTGTAGCCCACGTGCGCTCATCAAGCTCGTTTTCGTGCGCTGACTTCGCCAGTCCCTTTCATGGACAACCCGGCTCGAATGCGTTTCTTCGCTGCACCAGCCTGGCACACCGAGCGCGTATGGCTCCAGCGACACCCGTCCTCGCGCCAACGATTGCTAGCGCGGCGAGCCAGCGACGGCCAACTGCCAAGCGGATCTGTCCAGCCGTGCTGCACGACGTCCCCGTGGCCCCCTGGGCGAAAATCATATAAGAAACCCGGTGGAGGCTACGGCATCCAGACCCCCAGTCTTTCTCCCTCGTTTTTTATATGTTGTTGCGGGCGCTGTCGGTGCTCGCCGTCACGGTCCTCCCGGCGCTCATTCAAGCTGCGCCGCACGTCACGGTGCGCAATGGGACATACGAGGGCGTGCACGACGCGTCGTTCAACCAGGACTACTTCCTGGGCATGCCCTATGCGGCGCCGCCAGTTGGACCGCTGCGCTATCGCGATCCTGCCAGCCTGAACGCGCGCTGGAACGGTACGCGCGATGCGAAGGCTTATTCGCTCTCTTGCGTCGGATATGGAGTGCGTTGTGCTCCAAAATGCGTCCAGTTGAGCTCATGGTCCATTGCAGCTGCCTGGCCCAGAAGAGCAGTCTGAGGATTGTCTGACCATCAACGTCGTTCGTCCCGCTGGCCTCCCTCGCAATGCAAAATTACCCGTCGCAGTCTGGATATATGGGTACGCGTATAATTCCCTTCTACAACTGCCAGCGCATTCATCTTGCCTTTAGAGGCGGTTACTTCACGGGCAGCTCATCCTGGCCGCACTACAACTTCTCCGACTTCGTGCGCATCTCGCAGAAGTACGACACTCCTTTGATCGCCGTCAGCTTCAACTACCGCCTCGCGCAGCTTGGCTTTCTCGCGAGCCAGGAGGTCATCGACCAGGGTGTCGCCAACCTCGGCATGAAGGACCAGCGCCTCGCGCTGCGCTGGATTCAGGAGAACATCGCCTCGTTCGGCGGCGACCCCCGCAAGGTCACCATCTGGGGAGAGAGCGCGTGAGTGAACGCCTTTCCCAACGTCTTGAAGTGGAGCTCATTGTCCAAACGAAACCCAGCGGCGGGTTCTCCGTTGGTCAGCATATGCTCGGCTGGAATGGCAATTCGGACGGCCTGTTCAGGTCTGCCATCTGCCAGAGCGGTGGACCATTCCTGGACGGCACTTGTGTGTTTAGCTGCCCTCGCATAGTGCTGTGCTGACCCTCGACATAGACCGCAGCTTGAAGTACTTTGAGCCGCAGTATAAACGCTACCTCAACGCTACGGGCTGTAGTACCGCGAGTGACCACCTCGAGTGCCTGCGTGCCCTTCCGATTGCCACGATTCGAAAGGTTGTCGAAGACCTTGGCCAGCAAGAGGTCTGGGCCATGCCCGTCATCGACAACGTCGTCATGCACGAGTTGCCCAGCCGTCGTCTGAAGAAGGGCCGCTTCGCGAAGGTACCGCTGCTGACCGGTACCACCTCAGACGAGGCAGGCGCATACCTGCTCAACCTGGGCATCAACGACGAACAGGCCTTCAAGAACCTCGTCCGGACCCGTGAGCTTTCCACAGTTTGACATCTCAACACTAATCTAACCCGTATTACTTAGCGGACAACGTCGAGGTCTACCTCTCGAACAAGACAATCGAGAAGCTCGCCACGGTCTACCCTAACGACCCCAAGCACCAGATCCCCGCGTCGTACGACATCCCGCTGCCCGCGCCGCCGCCGCTGTACGACCAGTACAAGCGCGTGGACACCTACCACTCGGACCGCACGCAAATTGGGCCGCGCCGCTGGACGTGCCAGACGTGGGCCGCGCACGGCCTGCCCATCTTCAGCTACCGCTTCGACACCAAGCCGCTCACGACTCCCGCGTATCTCGGCGTCGCGCACTTCGACGAGATCCCATATGTCTTCGGCAACACCGCCGGGAGGGGGTACGACGTCAACCCGTTCACCGGCGCGCCCAAGCGCTACTTCGAGCTCGCAGAGGAGATGCCGCGCCGCTGGATTAACTTCATCGTCAATGGGAACCCGAATGTGAAGGGCCTCCCTACGTGGCCTGGTTATGGCCCGCTCCAGCATTCGCTCGTGTTCGAGGGCAACGTCACTAAGAGCTGGGTTGAGCGCGATATTTTCCGCAAGAAGGGCATGGACGTGCTTTACTCTGTCGCGGATGAGTTGCTCATTTAATGCCCTCGGACTCGACATGGACCTTTGGAACACGATACCTAGTTCCCTTTACTGACGCGTAATCAATACACGTACGTTGACCTGTGCCCTTTTGCACGCGCTCACACTCAGCGAGCCCAGCAAGAGAATCTTAACAGCATCGCACCAGCGTAAGGAAAATGAGACCCAGGGGCGTCCGAGACGTCTTTCAGATATGAATCACCGTGAGCCTGATGAGCCAGCAGCTCCTGGGACCACAATGATTTTGCACACGAAGAATAAGCTACAGTTGCGTTTGTACAGTTGCGGGCAATTGATATGCAGATACAGTGAAAAATGTTCGACAAAATATCCAGCGAAGAACCAGCGACGCAAATCCCATTAGGGAACGAAATATGCTAAGAAGTCGAAGTGCAGAGCGTGTCGTTTCGTTTCGTTTCAGGAGCGGAAGAGCGAGAGGGTCGAGCGATTTGCAAAGCGCGTCCCCCATGTCTTCAGCTTCTGTTTGAAGCTGAGAGGCTTGGGTTGGTGCCCGCATTTGGGAGGCGGGGCGGCACGCATGGGCGCCACGAGAGTTTGCGAACGCGCAAAAGGTGGGCGAGGGTGAAAGTTGATGGCGGGTTTCCACGGCATGTGGATGGTCGCATCATGGCCGCGATTCAGTTCGTGCCAGTCGCCGGCGGCACACGTGCTGCCCTCGGACTGGACGGAATCGCAGCTGATTGTCGCAGCGTCGTCCATGCTCAGGATGACTCCTGTGTTGCAGAAGGGTCCTTGAAGTAGGTCCCACCGCCTAAGAGCCTGTCAGCATGCAGCCAAAACCTCAGTCACAAATGGGACGCACACTCCATAGAAATAAGGATGGGACTTAATGTTCGCGTCGTTGAGACGTTTCGCGGGGTCCTTCTCAAGGAGCTGTGAAACGTAGCATAAGAATGGGGGCCCAACGATGGAGGAGCAGTACGGACCAGGTAGAGAAGATGGAGGAAGTGAATGCCGTATTCTTTGACGACGTGGCTGGGCACGTTGAGGTCTGAATTGATGATTTTCAATGGGTCCACGTTTCCCTTATGGTCTGAAAAGGGGTGCTGATTTGTGTAAGCAGAATGCAAAGGATGTCGTGAGAACAGACATACCATCCCAGTCGCAAGTTCATAGAGCACAAGTCCCAGTGCCCAATAGTCGACCCTTTCATTATATCCGGTGCCGAGTATCATCTCAGGCGCGCGATAGTCCGAGGCGCCGACGATATGGTATTGCGGCGCGATGCATCCGTTGACCTGCCAGCTAATGGGGTCATCCAGTGGCGCGCAGTACGCTAACCCGAAATCCGCGATGCGGACATGGTGCTCGGCGTCCATGAGGATATTTCCGGGGTGCAGGTCACGGTGGATGATCCCTATTCGGTGCAGGGCCGATAGACCTGCAATCTGCGGGGTTGTCAGGGTCAGGAGGGGTGACAGCTGTCAAAGACTGAAACGCACGAGCTCGACTGCCATCTGGAACGTCTCCTCAACGCTAAGGCGTTTTTTGTGGTCGAGTACGGTGTACAAGTCGCCATATGGCGCTACTTCCTGTAATTACTGATCTCAGACTGCTGCGTCTTCCGCAAAACACTGCGACGTACCATCACCATGACCGGAACATGTTCCTCAACAAAATACGCGAGCACGCCAGCGACGAAGGGAATATGACGTTCATCCACGAGCTTGGATATGACTTCCTCGCGCATGGCCACCTCAGGGTGCTCCACGCCTTTCAGTGCGTAAACGTGGTTGGTGCCGTGTAGCGTTAACCGGACGACAGCGGCGTGTGCTCCACGACCCAGGAGGTGAGGTTGGTCGAAGCAGGACACGGAGAGGTCGTGAGGCAACAGGCGCTTGAGCGCCCAGTGGCGGCGAAGGGCTTCCATTTCGAGAGGCACATCCTGAATACGAGCGTCAGTGAGAGTATTTAAGATACACGCGCAGGCTCAACCCACCAGGTCGTCTTCATCGGTCTCGCGGCGAATATGGCTGGACGGGTGGAAAGGAACACGCGCAGCAGGCGTGTAGGGGTTCATTCTTGCTTGGAGGATGGTGGAGAGTGGTAAGGTGTGCAGTGCTTTCGAGACTCCGACAGTGGTCTGAAATCCGACGGTCCAAGCTCAAACAGCCACTCTACACAGTGCACAGCAAGGCCATCGTTGCTGTAAACTGCGCTTCACTTAGGACCAAAAAGGAAAGACAAAGCGCCCGCGCTAGACAATACGGGTACAAATCCTTGATGCAGCTTCTTCGACAGGAAGTTGACAGCGGCACCAACCGTTTTGTGAATCCGTCATCATAGCAGCCGTTGGTTCTACATCGAAATCCGCATATTGAGCGCACAAAGCCGGCAACAACAATCTCCATGCGCCGCAGCAACCAGGGCGTGCAACGAGCATGCAGCAAGGGCGTGCAGACAGCAAGAAGCGCCGGCGTAGCATCCCTCTGGTGCGTGGTGTACGCAAAGTGCCAGGCAGCCAGTCCCGTGGGCCGCCGCGAACGCACGCAGCATCGCAGCAAGACCGTGCGACTCGATGATAGGCCTCAGGCCGCCCGTTCTGGCCGCTGGAAAGCAAAGTCCTGTGCTTCGACCCGCAAACGCTACCTCGGTGGATTGTTCTGGCCTGTGGATACATCGATTGGCCTTGCAGGCGGCGAAACTACTCGAGCATCCAGCGGCCCTAGGCGTATCCGACAGCGCAACTGTGGCAGAAAAAAAAACATGACGGGGCCCTTCTGAAGCTCAAGCGGTGACGCAGACCAAGGAGTTCGATACGGTCCAGGGCATGGCTTCGTTCCAGCAGGTGTCGGCAGACGAGAGGTAGGCAATAGACGCAACATACAGTATCACGCTCGCCACGATGCTAGCGAATGTTGATAGGCGCAAGGATACGGCTAGGCTAGAACATGCGAATAGCAGGTTACAGCGCTGGTTTGAAACGCATTGGTCGACTTGACGCTGAGATAACGGTGTTCATGATCAAGAGGTCAAGATACAAAAGGACGCGTTTGATCCGAAACCTACTACTCTTACCGGGCCGCAACCCAATCCCTTCCTCCATTATTCCTGAAGCCGTAAGGTGGAAGGTCTTAAAGAGCGCATCTAGCGCCGGCTCATTCCGATAGGACGTCTCCGCGGTTTTACGAAAAAGGGTGTCCCATGTCTCATGTCCCATGTTTCAGTGTCCATGTTTCATGTCCCATCCCATTTTGGAAATTGTCCTCGCTCTTTTGTCCGCGCCCCGCAAAATTCAGAATTTGTGTGAGGATGACGAAGGGTTGAGCGGATACACTTTACAATAGGCATTGACCGTTGGTTCTTTTTTCCGAACCTCTCCTCGCAACCTCATCATGTCGGCCTCCAAGCTCAGTTCTCCCGACTTGACCGTTGAACACAATCCGTCTCCGACTTTTGTGGTTGAACCCGGCTCTGTCGCTGTGCCTTCAGAAAACGAGGAAACCGTTCGCTCACGCCGCAAACGAGCGCGCGAGGGGGGGGGGGGGGATTCCGCGCTCGCAACGAAGACACCGGCACTTTTTCCCAGCCTGACAAGGAGGGGTTTTTCCCGTGTAGACACGTTGCACTCACTGCGTAGTCGTTGAACTCTGTGCGAATTATATTTTGCTTTACACATAATAGCGACGGTCTAGTGTGAAATACGCACTGCTGGGAACCATGATTTTTCCGAGCTCATGGAATAGGTCAAATTTTGCAAGGCTTGGAAAACTCTGTTCAAGATTCCACATTACTCAAAGCCACTACCATTTGGGCTCTTACTGATGGCAGCAGTTCAAATTTTGCGAAACTCGGAGAAGCCCGCGGGATTTTCCCGGCGTCGGACATAACAGGATGTTTGTGTTCGCAAAATTCCGGCTCAGGCGGCTTTTACGGTTCGCAAAATTCAATGTTGTACCTGATTCGGACAATCCGGGTCAATTCTCCGAGTTTCGGAAAATTTGAACTTTTGCCATCGGTAAGGGCCCAAATGGTTGTGGCTTCGCACAATGTGAAATTTTGAACAGAGTTTTCCAAGCCTTGCAAAATGTGACCTATCCCATGAGCTCGGAAAAATCATGGTTCCCAGCAGTGACGGCTTCAGGTTCGCGGCCGCAAGGACGGCTGTGCCATGTAAAGTACCATTGGATGTATTCAAACGCGAACGATACTACATACGATATGATGCGAGACTCATAAGAAACCTCGTGAACTCGTGACTGAAGAGATAGGATGGATGCAGGGTATACAAATATCGAGCGAAGGCCGCACCGTCCGTCAGTAGTCCATAGCCAGCCCCATCTCACGCAGGTGGATGCACGTGGAAGCAGGAATTGCAGTACCCTCGCGCCTTGAACTTATTCTGCGCGAAATCCTCGCACCCGCACTCCTCGCATTCGCCTCTCCTGCTTTCCTCCTCCTTACTCGAGTTTCCACCACCGAACGAGCCCTTGAGCACGCCCGCGAGGCTGCCGACGCTCTGACTACGCCCGGGGTGCGCGCGGCCATTGATGCTGCTGCTGCTGGTGCCGCGACGTGACGGCGGCGGGGGCGGCGGCGCCTTCTTGCCCGACGGCGTGCCTGCGCCGTTGCGCCCGACGGAGGTGGACGACGCCTTGCGCACGAGCGGCCGCCCGCCGCCCTCGTCGTCCGAGTCGTCGTCGCTCTCCTCCGTCTCGTCCTGCGGGTGCCCGCGCACCGCGTACCGCGCGTCGCCGAACACGTCGTCGTTGGGCGTCGGCGGCGGCTCGGGCTCGTCCGCGAGCGCGCGCCGCGCCTTCTCCTGCAGGCTCAGCGAACCCGAGTTGCCCGACGAGAAGCTCGCGGAGGAGTCGTTCGCCGAATTGGACGACGACGCGGCCGCGGACCCCATGCGCGGCCGCGAGGGCAGCGCGGGCGGCGGCTTCGGCTTCTTACTCGCGGCGACGACCTCGACGTAGCTACACGGGAACAGCCCGCGGCGCCCGTCGGCGGTCTCGCCCTGCCACCACTCCTCCGCGACCTCGTTAAGCACCGTGATCTCGTCGCCCGCGCGGAACGGCAGCTCGTCGCCGGCGGACGGCGCGTAGTCGAACAGCGCGCGCGCGACCTTGCGCGTCTGCAGGCTCGGCGCCGCCTGGATCTTCTTGGGCGTCGAGACGGGCGGGAGCGGCGCGTTGCGCGCGGAGGGCGAGCGCTTGGAGAGCGTGCGCACGGAGCCGCGGCTCGCGGGGCGCTCGGGCGAGCTGCCCGCCTCGCCGTCCGAGCCGTCGTCGCGCACATGCGCAAAGCCGTCGCGGTCCTTGCTGCTCCCGCTCCGCCCAATGCTCGCAACGGAGCCCACTGCACTTGCAGCCCAGCCCGCCATGGAGATGCGCTTTGCGCTGTTCGCCGTGCCCGCGCTGTCTGCGCGCTTGCGGGCCGCGCTTGCAGACGAACGAGAGACGCTGTCGGTCCTGGCGTTGCGATTACTCGACGTCGTCGTTGGAGAATCCGAATCGGAGTCGACGACTGCTGATGTTGCAGCTTTGCGAGGGGCACAGTTGGCGTCGTCGCTCGTGGAAATTGGTGTGCGGTACTCTTGGAACGCGAAAGTGCAAGTCGCTTGATAGATGATCTGGTACGAAATGTCAATCAGCTAACGTAGGGGTGAAAAGGGGCGCGACGCACTCAGATATCCACTGTTCCTTGACATCCTGCAGCACTGCCAGATAGTCCATTGCGAATTTGACATGCGCGTCGAGGAACGCCGTGAGGTCATGCCATTGCTGGACTTCGTTCTCCTGGATGGCGGTCATGCGCGCCTGGACGTCTTCGCTTATTTCCTCGCTGTGTAAAAGATAAGCGCAAATGCATAGGGTGAAAGACGAGAAGAGAGCGTACTAGCGATCTTTGGCCTTTGCCAATTCATCCTCGGCCTCCTTTTGCTCTTTCTCCTTCTTGAATTGCTTGGAGGCTTTGGTCATTGCGGCATCATAAGTCAGTCTGCAGAATGGCAAGTTGTCAGTTGCATGTGACCGAGGGACGCAAAGGGCAAGCTCTGGTCAATTGCACCGCGTCGCTACGGTGAGAGAGCCTGCTGCCAGAAGCAACGCGCCACCATTGTGAAGTGGTCATATGCGCTGGCAATAGGTAATGTGACAACCGCTCGAATGGGTCACTAGCCTAGCCATACACATGCTGCGCAACAGCACGAACAATCGCGCTGGTGCTTGGCGAACTGGTAGACAGATCTGCTTACCGGCGTGAATCCAGTTTCTTGCGCTGGGCCTGGTATTCTGATATTTCGGCCAGGGTGCGCTCAACGTTGGCGATGTAGCCTTCGTGCAATGCCTCGGCATAATCGGCTTGCAGGGACGCGAGTTTAAGCTGCGCGCGGCCGTACTTGACGAGCGATTGGCCTGTGCGTGGACTGTCAGCACCCCGTTATGAATACTCAGATGATGAAACCAGAGGTGTTACGAAATGGTGGGCTTAGAATGAAGGTGCTGTGTCGCTGTGCAGGTGCACATGAGACGATCGACCGTGACCAGGAGGTCCGGCACCATCTCAGCTACGCGTAGCGAGCGCCCAGCAACACACAGTGACGGTCGCTGCCGTCCGCAGCGTGTATAAGCCCAGTATAATGCACTGACCAAAGGCGGATTCGTCGCCAAACTCGTCGCCGTGGTTGATCATGACGAGCCCGAGGGCCTCGACGGGGGAGACCTTGGCCGGCTCTGCGAGCGCCTCGCTCTGCTTCTTCTTGAGCAGGTAGCGGTGGTAGTCGGTCGAGGCGGTATGCAGCCTGCGGGCGCTTAGCAAGGCCTCAGTGTGGCTGGAACGGGCCGGCTCACCGCTCGACGCCCACGCGACGCAGCTCGATGTCGTGCTCGAGCTCGAGGAACTCGTCCGTGAGCACCGTCTTCTCCTTCGAGAACGTGATCATCTCGCCCGCCCACTGCAGCGAGCTCAGAGTCAGTCCCAGCGCGCGCCCAGCGTGGTGCAACCATGCGCACTTGCTTCAGCTTGCCCAGCTGTGGCCCCAATAAATTTCAGCGCGTCTGGCGGCCAGCGGGGGGAGCGCACCTGCTTGCCCGCCATCGTGGGATATGAGCACGGCGCTGGAGACCGTACGTCCGGATTGATAGGTGCGGGGAAGAGGTCAAGAACAAGTTTGGTCGCTGCGCTGGCGCTGTGGTACGACTTCCGTTTGGCTCCGGCATTTGGCCTGGCTCCAAAAGAACAACCCTGTCTCTTGTTCTCTCTAGCCAACTAGATCAACATTGTTGTTCAGTATAGCGTCGCCATTAGCATTGGCTACGAGCAACGAAATCCCCTGAGAAAATAATGCAGGCGGTCGCTCGGAGCTTAGCGCCGTCGCAACGGGCAACGCGCAAGCTTGGCATAGCTTCCGAAGGATCCTTTCCATGCAGATCTTACGTCTTAGGATTATTGCTCTCTGAACGCCTTCCTTTCCGCAAGGCAAACGCGAATGCCACTTTCGAACGACGTCGGCGACAATCTCGAAATTGACTATTGCTTCCATCTTGCCCCTGGTGCCTCCGACGCTATCAAAGCTCGCTGTCACGTGCGTCGGGGATTGCCTGCTTCTTCTCAGGGTCCTGACATGATATCCGGAAACATCGCTGCGACGCTCAGCGCAACCGATGTCAACGGAGCCTGTGGAGGGGCTGCCGTGTTGTCTTTGTGTTCAGGTAATGCGTATGAACTGTCTAGCCAATCCTCAGGTTGTTGCTGCCTATAGACTCTGAACATATCCTGAGCTGACAACATCTTTGAGTCAGGGCGTCCTTCGCCATTTCAGTTTAAGATGTTCTATTGCGGTAGCCGATAAGATAGAGACAAAATGTAGAGCATGGGATGCCTGAAAGATACAACACGACAGCGACGACAGCAAGATGTACAGGAGCAGCCCACACACTGTGGCAAACACAAAACGCACGACATCAAGCGCCGAAGAGTCCTCACCGGCCGAAGAAACGAGTAAACTCCCGCAGGTAACTAGGGCGCGTATGGCTTCCTCGGAAGCGGCGGCAGCGACCGATTTTGGGTTCAGGTTGATGTGCGACTCGGAGAGCTGAGTGGGCGAGTCGATCGCGGTCGCGCTGGAGCCTCCATCCTGCTCCAGAACAGGAAGCACGAGCTCCGATTCGCAATCCTTTGGGTGGACCATACTCGCGTCGTTCGCGTCGGCAAACTCGAATTCCGTTCCCGTCCCATCCGAAGTAAACGAGAACGTAGAAGAAGAACACGACGCAATTGTCGCCACAGACGTCGCGGAAAAAGAGCACGATATGGGCTGCGAATCGCCCACCCTGAGCGGCCGGGGATCCGCGGGTTCGTCCTCGCGCGGGAGCATGCTGTACGCGAATTTGAGAACCTTGTTGCTGTCGCAAAAGGGGCCCTGCAGGTAGTCCCAGTCTCTGTCATGAAGCAAATGTATCAGGCTTATGCAGGGTGATGGGTGCCTGAGTACGGGACTTACATTCCAGCGAAGTATGCAGAGTTCTTGATGTCGCGGTCTCCTCGCCGCTGCTTAGGGTCGCGGTTGAGCAACTGTGGCAAAGGAATCTCAGTACACAATGTTGAAGAACGTTCGACTAGAAACACGCACCGCGCGGATGAGACTGACGGCGTCATCCCCGTATCTCTCCTCCGCCTCTAACGGGACGTGAACGGGCCCTCCAATAATCAGATGCGTACGAACATGGCCCTTCGAATCTTCGAAGGGGTTCTACATCGGCATATTAGCATATGCACTGCGCAGGAAGCCCGACACGAGAAACTCACCCGACCCACGACGATCTCGTACAGAATTACACCAAGCGCCCACCAGTCGATCGCAGCGTCGTACGCCTCGCCGGAAATCATTTCGGGGACATATACCGCTTGGTGCCCAGCATGCCGCGGACTTCAGGGATGGACTTGTGTGCGGCCCAGTGCTCGGCGTGGTCGCGCGCTGCCCAGTACGCCATGCCCCAGTCCGTCAGGCGCACGTGACGCTCCGCGTCAATGAGGATGTTGTTGGGCTTCAGGTCGCGGTGGATGATTCCGTGACCGTGTAGCGAGCAGAGAGCGGCAGTCTGAAGGTGGTGCAGCAGCAGCATCAGTCCGAGGTTCAACGTGGTTATGATGGCAAAAGACGACTGACCAACTCGACGGTCCAGCGCAAGGTATCCCTGAGACTCGCGCCGCGCTCCTTGAGTAGAAGCGAGTCCAAATCACCGTGGTACGCGACCTCCTGCAGTGGAGATGAGTCATCAAGAAGTGACCACGCTGCAACGAGGCGGGCGAGGAGGGACGCACGGTGACGAGGCATTCAAGGTCGCTATCCATGAAAGCGCCGAACAGGATGGACGTGAACGGCACGCGGGAGCTCGTAATGAACCGTGCGATATTGGACTCCTCGGGCTCGTAGACCTCGTCGTCGTATAGCGTCTCGGGGGATGGCTTTTAGGGCGTAGACGGTGGTTGTTTTGAGCAGCCGGGCCTTCACCACGACTCCGTACCCTCCGTGTCCCAGGACACGCGAGGTCTTGAAGCGCGAGAAGTTGAGGGCCCGCGCAGCGCGCTTTTGTGCTGCCAGAAGCGCTGGAAGGACGCGTCCTCCGTCGGGACGGTCAGGCCCTGCCACCGCGCGAGCAGTTCAGTCAGTCTCGATATTCGACAGCGATCGGCGAAGAGGGCACGTACGATTTGGACCGTGCTGGGCTGCAGCTTCATGGCCTTGAAGATGGAGTTTTGTGGGATGTCTCGGTGGGGGAAGGGAACCATGCCTGGGCGAGTGGTGGGAAGCGGTTGAAATAACTGCGGGAATTTCAGGCTCCGGCGACCACAAAGTCTTGTCCCCCCTGAAGCGCGCTGCTGCTTTCAATTTATGATGCATTAAATATCTTTCTTGCGCCGTGGACAGTCAAGGCCAGGGTGTTGATTTGATGAAGAACAAAAACGAGCAGCTTTACTAGGAAGAGGATGCGAGCCAATTCCACCGCGTATTCGTAACCCGTCAGACAGCGACCCCTTTCGCGAATCCTAAGATACGTAGGCATTGTGTACCCAGTACCCGACACACTTTGTAAAGAGCACACGTCGCGGGGATCGTGTGCGCCGAAAACTCCTCACTATGGCCATCGGAACACAGTCGTCCAGGGTAGCCAGCGTAGAAAACAACAGGCAGACAGATCAACCGAGTTGAATGCCTGGAACATACTGTAGAACACTTCGCATGTAGAAGAGAACAGCGAACACTTTGAGGCGGATGCTGGATAGCGGCCAGATTCGAAAGCAGGGCCCACGAATTTAAGGACGAGAAAATGCACGCTGCTACCATCACAGACTCAAGAAACAATGCATCTGAGAGACACGTAGCAAGGCGCCATGGCTCGTTTAGCTAGTAGAGCAAGACGTCGCGATGGTCAGGCAGGAATATAACACCAACGCAAGCAACGCGAGCGCAGTTGCGAGCCGCCACCATCCATATTGTGTACAGAGAACGAACGAGGCCGTCGAGTTCGACGGACCGCTGAGCGTCTGGACGTAGATGACTTTCAAAGAAGAATGCGGGAATTGCAACAGCCAGTAAGCTGCAGCTGCACGCAACGAACCGCTTTCTGTCGAACCAGTGGCGAGAGCAAGCCATGCCGCGTCGAGAATGCCGCGCCTCGTAGTCACCCAGAGCAGCGGCAACTATGCGTTGCAACAGTAGCAAGCAGGATTGCGAATCCGCGCGACACTCGCGAGGATGCTTGGAGACGTAGCTGCCGTGCAGCAAGAGTTTTGTCTGCTTTCTTC
The DNA here is from genome assembly GCA_002287115.1 of Auricularia heimuer. Classification (NCBI taxonomy): domain Eukaryota; kingdom Fungi; phylum Basidiomycota; class Agaricomycetes; order Auriculariales; family Auriculariaceae; genus Auricularia; species Auricularia heimuer. The sequence goes on along the minus strand of NEKD01000003.1, from coordinate 1,267,753 downwards.
GCACCCCAGTGAAGCATCAGTATCCTGGACACCGCTAGTCGCGCGAGATTCCTAGGCTGCAGAAAATCGAGCTGTCCGCAGGAGGCCAAGGCGAACGTTGACGTTGATCCGGCTTCAAATATCTTTGGCTCTGACCGTCATGTAACCGTAAAATTTCGGCTGAAGAACTACCCTCTCTTGGTCCAAAGCACGCTGCTATTCACTAGCGCATCCCATCTGGGTGTGTCTCAAGCCAATTCGCAGGCCGATGGTTCCTCTACAGTGCCTGCGGCAGGCCAGCGCAGCACCCAGCTGCTCCTATTACACCCTTTGTTGGAGGTTTACCCGTGTGGCTTGAGGTCTAGCACCTCGCAGATGGCTTAGACGCTCGGTTGCGTCCCTCTTTGCCTGGGCAACGTCTAACGACCAGACACAACGGGAAACGACTGCACACGCCTTGGACACGCCCCGTCTTCTTTCTCACCGGACAGGAAAAGTTGCGATGGGCAGCTTTCGAGCATATCGAACGGTCGATGCAGGCCGAAATATTCTAGACCCTCGCCCTCACCTTCCTGACGTTGGATGCCGTTCCTCGCGGGTGCAGAGTCGGGAGGCCAGCTCATTTGTTGGAAGTCTCGTCAATCTTCGGGACACAAACGCCGCGACGCCCGCGAGAAGGACGAGTAGGCTAAATTTGCTCTCGAGTGCGCTCTACCATTGGGACGCTGTGACTATAGGCGTGCCCAGTGGGCAAGAGACATGTAGCGTTTGAGTAATTGTCCGAATCAGCTGTCGGCGGCGCATTGTCAGTACGTCTACCCCTCTGAATGTGTTCCGTTCGCCCTGGTCGCGTGTACACCCTTGCAGTGCATCGGAGCATTGCAAAGGTCATTGCGATCGCGCACATGACCTGGTTCTTGACGCCGCGGTATGCCCAGGTAGCCGAAAAGCTTGCGTCGACGTGCCGTACAGTCGACAGGTTCTCTCTCGAATTGGCTGAGTATTGCGAATTAAGCCTCTTTCACGACGGACATGTCCTCCTCGAACGTGTCCCTATGTACGCAGCCAGGCGCACGTGGGTGTATGCGTTACGTCCACGCTCAGATGAGCTATGTTTTAGAATGTGCGCATGCGGGCGACGCGAACCCGTGACTTGCGCTCAGAGCTGGAAGAGGCTGTTACCAGGCCCGATTTGACGACGAACAGGCAGGGCTTCTGTTCAGTGTTAAAGTTCTGTTTGCTGCAGGGCCGGGATTGCGAAAGAAGGCAACACGATGGCGCGGGTCAGCAGTGTAGGTCCGAGGACACGATAACGGCATCGCCTGTTCACCTGCCTGTTCTTAAACAGGGCTGGCATCCTGCACCAATGGCGCAAACACCACCACCTCCATCTCCCAGGCCCTACTCATCGCTATCTGACTCCAAGAATGTCTGACTCGTTTGACGACTGGCTCGCACGCGCTGAGAAGGCCAAACGCCTCGCCGCCGTCCAGGCGAGCTACGGTCGTGCGTTACGCCCCCTCCCGGCTGTTGCGTGGCTTTGCGTTTGAGGCTGATACAATACGTGCAGTGGACGCCGGAGGTCCGAGCAGCAGGAGCGCTGCGTCCTCGGCGCAGCAGCTCAAGTTCCTCAACATCATCGGCGACCTCGACCCGCGCCTCGTCAGGCCGAAGGGGCAGGAACAGCAGCAGCAAAGGCCGCAGCAGGTCCGTCACCTCCCAATTGTATGCAGTCAAGACTTTCCGTGTTGACCGCGGGTCGCAAAAGCAGACGCCGAGCGCGGCGCAATCGACGGCGTCCACTGCGCGCTCGGCGCAAAAGGGTGGACAATCGCTGGCGCGTCGGCCGACCCCTGTTCTCTGCCGCCAATCTGACCATCGTCCTAGCTCACGGCAGCGCTCCAAGAGCAAAAGAAGAGCCAGGCCGCGACGGCGCCCGCGAAATCGAGGCGAGTACCTGCTTCTGCCTTGCAGCGCGCGTGACTAGGACTAATGACAGCGATCGTCGCCAGCTCTTCCGCGGACAACAGCCAACGGCGCCAGGCTGCCGCCAGGAAGTAGGCTACCGCCCAGCGCGTCGAGTTACAGAGCTCGTGTACAGTAGTTCTGTCTTGCTTTCGTCTTCGCTATGCAACTTGCTCCTCGTCGTGTACTATGTCTGGATTGAATGGATGATCTCCTGCACAAGCTGTCAACTGACTCGTGAGCAATTCACAGCGCAGGTGTTCCGCTGCAAATGGAGAAGATACCAGCTCACAAGTGAACTGGATAGGCCTTGCGAGCAAGCTGCCTTCGCAACCTGGCGTACTCTCGCGCAACGATGAGAGCATCTTGCCTCAAAACGACGTGGTGCAAACCAAGAGCATGAGCTCTTATCGCAGCGCGTGCCGCTGCGTCCTTATCTGCTTATCTTACTTGTTCCCGATAACAGACTGACATGCAAAGACTAGAAACCTGCGAGCTGGGTGAGGCCTTCATAATAATGAGCGACGTTTTCTACTAGGTCGTGCAAATCGACGATGCCTTGACCATGTTCGCGTTCCTGCAAGTTACCGGCGCATGTCGAGCACACAACGAGTTGCGCAGGTGCATCGCTCGGAATCGTCATGCCTGCACGTTCCCCGCGCAGGAAATTGGCTACAAGCACACACAGCGTTAGATAGCAACAACAAGATATACACTAGTTTTGATATGATCAGCGCGGCGGGCCTGCGGGCTGGAGCGCATTCGCAACGCGCATGCCCTCCTGAATAGCCACGGCTTCCTCGACCTGCACACGACGCCATCATCAGCGAACAACCACAGCAGCAGAACAGAAGAAAAGCGCACCCAAGGTAGCCGAAAGAAATCGCTCCGTTTGAGGTCCTCATCCTTGACGCCGTGCTCGTTGCCCACGATGACCTCAAGATCCCGACTCTGGCTCGCAAGCCACTTCTGGATGAAGCCGCTGGGATCCTCCGCGAAGCTCATGAGGAAGTCGCGCTTCTGCTTGGCATTGCGCACAGCCTGCGCGACGGTGGCGATCTCCTCGTCGAGCGCCGCGAGCTGTTTCGCGCTGTCCGCAGTGAGCGAGAGCACGACGGCGTTCTGCCGCGCCTTGAGCGCAACGTCCTCCGTCTCGAGCTCGATGTCGTACGCCTGCATACCGCTCGACGACGTTGGCTGCACGGAGATTGCGTAGTTGAGGACGATGGGCGGGGAAGGCACGAGGAATCGGTTGACGAGCTGCCCGAGTTCATGAAATTGGACGACGTCGGCGCCGAATATCTGCAACAAAAAAATATGAAGACTGCGGCATGGAACGTGCAGTGAAAGCGCGCACGGGACGAAGCTCGGCGTCAGCGCGGATGATCTTGCGGTCGACCTTGTCCTGGAGCGAGTTGACCTTGATGTAATTCCAGAGCGCGCTGACAATGTTCGTCCGGGTGTCCTCCTGGATGTCGAGCACGCGTGCAAGCTCGGGCGCAAGGGCAAAGCGTTCCGGCGTGTGTTGCAGCTGCAGCACCACTCTGGCATTGACATCCTGGTCGCCGCGCCGCTTGACCTCGAAGCCGTCTTGTTCGGGAACGCCAGGTCCGCGCTGCCACTGTAATACTAGGTCAGTTTAGGCAGACAATTGGCAAAATGAGAGGGCATACCTCGACAACGTTGGGTTGGGCGTAAACAGTGCTGTCCTGGTCGAATTCGACAAGGAGACGGCGGATGAATGACGAGAATTTACGCGAAGGGGCCTTGTTCTGCCGGGATGTTGCGCTCTACAGCAGATAATGAGCACGGCAGTGAGTAAAGCGAAACGCGTTGGACCGCGCACATCTAAAAGGCGCCCTTCAACACGGAACGTCCAGGACGGAATGCCCTGTCCAGACTCATAGTCCACGCCAGTAGCATCTGGTGCTGGGCCTCTTGCCATGCTTGGTTGGCGACCGAATGAGATAGGAAAATGCGCAATGTTCTCGTAGTCTGAATGAAACATTATAAGTTGACTATTGGCGAAATATCTCAGGATAATCACGCACAGTGGGTGTCTTTCCCAATGCGTCCGTAATTTCAGCGAGCTTGCGGGTCATGTTCCAGTCGAGCTTGCGCTCCATGTCCAGCAACTGCTGGTAGAGCTTGGACTCCTCGAACTCGGCGCCGAGGGACGCAGGCAGCGTCTTGTCCGTGATCTTGCGTTTCCTGCGCTCATACAGTCAGCAAAAGGCGGTAAGGCTGGGACTCGACTCACTTTACGGCTTTAGGAGGTTCCATGTCCGGGCAACGTGACGGAAAGCGCGGGAGGGCGGAGCGCGAAACGCGTCGCCCTTTCTTTCCGGTTCGTCTGTGGTGCAAAATGTTCCTAATATCCTGGCTTATCCCCCACGGCCTACCGCTGGCACTGAGATGTCCTATCTAGAACGCTGCTATCCCTTAGGATGTTCGTGGATGAACAATTCCCTCCAGGCACTTGACCTCTGCTTTCCAACATCACGCCTTCAAGCTCCAGACATAGTCTACCTCAAAGCGACGTCTTATACAGCGACCCCTTTTCTGGCGGTGCGGGCGGTGTCGCTGTATAGCTTCCAGACAGGGCACGTTGGGGCTGATGGCCGCGCCACGCGGAAGTTACTTGTCGCTTGCTTGACCTCGCGGCTTTTTCGCAGGTTTCGGCTTTCAGTGTCGAGTTTGTCACATTCGTGTTGAAGAACGTTCGACCCGCTGGACGACCTCCGATTCACCATCTCTAGCAACTTTCAACGTTCATACAGCTGTCACCCGTATTGCGTTGCTGTACTGTGCACTGGAGGCAGTCCATCCGTTTCACCCCCCTTTGCCACCTCGTCCCTCCTAACATGGATCCAGACATCAAGTCATATTGTCATTGGTTCGTGCGCATGCCTTCGATTCATGTCGTCTGCTCCCTCTGTGAACGAACCTGCATCTGCTGGAATACCAGTGATCTCCTACCGTGGCCAAGCAAATACATCGGAGTCAGCTGTATCCACCAGCTCCAACGCATCCAAGATCACTCGTGCCCCGGTCCACTCAATCTTCTCTTCCTCAGGAGCTGCCCTTCGTCGCGCGTGGTCGGTGCTATGCCGACTTTCGCGCTTGGAAGTGACACTTTGGAGGAAGATCTCATCTAGTTTTATCGGCAAGACTTTGCGGCGAGTCCACGAGGCTTGGATATTCTCCAGTTGGACAGGGCCCGCAGTCGGTGTGGTTGTCGTACTGTGGGCTGTTACCATGCGCTGTTACCGGGTGAGCAGCCGCGCGTTTTGCTCGTCGTGCACCTCTAATTCATCAGGTGCGCATCGAAGTTCACCAACCTTACACCGGGATACGATCTGTCGATGGCCAGCCAGCGCGCGGTGGAGGGTGGGTTTGTGCTTTTATTTGAATTAGTGAAATGGGCTGGTGTTGATATATCCATAAGGGATACTTTTTCGGTGGCATGCAGAAATGGAAGTCGGACGCCAAGACGCTCCGTCAGACATTTCCCTTCAACGCATGATTTTGCTAGCTGACGTGGAGATAGTTGAGTTGCACTGGGTTCCGCAATGGTGCACAAGGACGACTGACTGCCCTGGATGGCTCAACAATCATACACTGCTGTTTACAGGTGTGGGCGTGGAAATACTTGCATGAGATGACTGTCCTGCTTGATGCACAGCAATATAGACAATTGTAAGTAACATTTCAGCACGTTATATTCGATGTCGTGGATTCCTCACCGGACATTGACAGTCGCACCGACATATACGACTCTTGCCTATACAATGGGTGGGAGAGAGGTGTATTCTTTTGATCATTTCGCTGCCACCTTCTATCTCACACATTCTACCTGTTGCGAAGCTTCCACGCAGCTCGGATGCTGTGACTCTCGTGTTCACTGCACTATTCGCGCTCCCGACAGTCCGCAACACCGTCCATGCATGGAGATCCGCCATTAGGCATGTAGTGGCCATCCTGAACCATGAGCTAAGCTCATATTAGTATGAATAATGAGTGTCGCATCCAACCATTTTGACTAGGAAAGCGGAGAACTCCTGGGTTCTGTATTGTGATTGCAACAGCCGTCGATCGCACTCAAAACACCAACAAATGATTGCTCTTTCGATCTACCTACCTGAAAGCTGTGGCTGGCGGCTCAGCATATCGCATCACGTTCTCGCCTTTTACTAGAGCATGCCGTGTCGGGCCACCACTTGAGTGTCACATTTCATAATTTCTCTCCTCTCAGTGTTCACTGGGTTCTGTTTTTTAAATTCGATCTCTATCTCTTTCATCCGAAACACCTTTTTGCTGGCGAACGCAGGAAGCTGCTTATACTCACTCAGCTTCCTCCGCACGAAAGCCCACCCGTGCCGTGACGGCAAGCGCCGTCACTGTTCCTTTGTTCTTGACCGCCAAGTTGTCATGTCCAAATCAGCGCTTCCCACAGAAATTATTGAACACATTGTAGAGCACGTTTTCTACGATACAAGCACGAATGATGGCGCATGCGATGAAACCGGATGTCTCCCCAAGGTGCTGGTGTTTCTGCGCACTGTGTCGCCGACCTTACGGCTCACTGGCATTCCAGGGGTTCCTCCGCCTAGCCACAGTATCCAAGGCCTTTGTCTACCCTGTCAGGAGAGCTGTATACGAGAACCTGCATATCGAAGGCGGCGAGCGCTTCCTGATGCTAGTGGGCCAATTGCGCTTCTGCCCGCATCTTGCGCACTTCGTGCAGACTGCATATCTAAACTCGACGTGCAAGCAGCTCACGAACATCGACGGACATGCTCCTGGCTCACGGGACCCTACACCCTTTCTGATCAGCGATCGTCCTGTTGCCTGGTTTCTCGATGCTTGTCCGCGCCTCACAGGGCTCCACGTGAGTGGACCTGACTTCATCCCCGCCCTCGCGTCTATCTCTGTTGCTCGCTGCTTGGGTGTTCGTCGAATCAAAACCCTCGAGTTCATCGCATGTATCCATTTGCAATGTGAAGCTCGTCTTTCTCCTGGCTGGCTTGCACCTATGGTCGCATATCCCGCCCTCGAGAAGCTCGAAATCGTCTGGTATCGTCTTTGGCTTAACGAAGGCCCTCTGGAGGGTATCGAGCCCGGCAGCTCGACATGCACCAACCTTTCCATTTTCAGCATTATGACGCCCCTGACGCAAAGCCTGGTCTCTCTTGTTGCTACCATGCCACGTCTCGTACATGCGCATCTCGAAATGGCCCCGCTTCCCAGCGGAGGGCTAAGGGCGGCGTTGGTTCCCGCAGCCAGCACGTTGAAGGAGCTGGTCCTGGTCGATCATCAAGGCGAAATGAACGAACCGGACGCCTGGGAACTCGACGTTGTCGCGAGTCTGCCCAACCTGGAGGTCCTGGAATTGCTGAACATACCGGTGCGCCCGACACTATTCAAGCACCTTCCGCCGAAACTGCGCCATCTGCGATTGTCGTTCCTCAACTTTCTCCCCGCGTCGCACATCATCGCGTGGCTAAAAGGCCGCTTCGACCGTCCCTCGCTCATGCAGCTGGAGACTGTCTGTATGCTGAAGCGCGACGTCGGGCCCGGAGCTGGTGATAAGGCCACGCCGGCGCAGATGGACGAAATCCGGTCGTTATGTGCTGCTCGTGGCATCAAATGGGATCACCAAGAAGATTGGTTTGGCGACGACGACGAATCAGAGGAGGCGGGCTTTGCAGGCCCATGTTTTTAGATATTCGGCGGAACCGACGGTACGCTATCAATCACCGTTTGTTATGACATCTGAACAGTCTGAAGGCCACATTCGAAAAGCTTCCTCAAATGATCTTCGAAAATCCCATATTGTTGTTACCGTAATACTACATATTTCAGCGGACGCGAATGCGATACGCTCTCACTGTCTTCTTGGACGCATAGCCGCAGGTTCGTTGCTTGTCCCACATGTCGCCGAAGTGCCTGATTTTTCCACCTTTAGAGACGACCGCTTCACCGTGATTAGTAGTGGCACCGGAGGACCACCATCCTCTGCTCCAGCAGCGTTGGTACAGGGAGCGGAGGGTAATGAGCTCGACAAGCGGGACTGGATCAAGGGCCCTGTGTCGGTGGGATCAGTGATCCATATGTTTTGTCAGGTTGTTTAAGTACTTGGTCTGCTCGCGAGTCGCGGCGCACGCATTATCAAACGCCTATGTTCACCTGGTGCAGATGCTCTTGGGATTATACCAAACCTACTCATCGTTGCGGCCTGCGCGACCTGGTTACCGTTGCACAACGGCCGCGCTATCCGATGTTGCATCTAACATCGGTCGTGTAAAACTGGAGAGTGACTTCGATTGCTCTATGGTGTGTGAACAGCGGTCAAATAGCACTACATGGGAAACTCGCTAAGGCTACAGTAGGGTGGCTACAAAGTATCTAAGATACGGACTCCTCTAAATATTACGAGACCCATTATTCGAACTTCGAACCCATCGTCTAAGAGACGGCGAGAATGCGCTGCACCATCCTCTCCAGCACGCTCGTTCTGCTAGAACGACCGCGCTCTAGAACAACACCGTCAAGGACCAACTCGTCCAGTTGGCGAAGCTCCAAGCGGCGACGAAGGAATTGTTCCAGTGCGTCGGTCTCTACGACTCGCAGGTAGCCGTCGCGCGCGTCGGCGACGAGGACAAGCTGCCGCAACGCAGGCGTACGCAGCACGCAGCCCGAGTTCTGAAATTCCACGGGGTTCAACACGCTGTATCTGCCGGCGCGCACGTGGCGCATGGACACGCGGATAGTCAGGCAGCGCAGGTCGACGGCCACAGCGACCGTGTTGGGCGCGTACGGCGGCACCGCGAACTCCGAGAAGTACGCGAGATCGGCGGCGGCGAGGATGCCGCTCTCCGAGACGAGCCGCGCCGCAGACGGTATCCCGACGTACGCCAGCTTGAGCTCCTGGGTGGCCGAGGAGAGCGTGATGTCGAGCTTGCGCGCGCCGTCGTCCAGGTCCACGTCGACCGCATACGGCTGCCCGAAGCAGCGCACGAGGAACTTGAGCTGGTCGTTCGACGCGTTGGCCGCGACGACGCGCGGGATCGCGCGCAGGCTCTCCGCGCGCAGGCGCTGGCGCATGTCCGCCTTGAGCGTGCCGCCGCTGCTCCCGAACTGGAACGTGCGCACGCCCGGCACGAAGCTCGCGACGTCCGGCAGCGCGGGGTAGTCCGGCAGCGGGAACGCCAGCGTCGTCAGCTCGGGGAAGAGGTCCGCCGCGCGCGTCTCGTCGTCCAGCCCGAACGAGCCGCTCAGCGACTCCACCGTGCGGAACGCCGGGCAGTGCGCCGGCACCATGAACCCGCCCAGCACCAGCCGCCGCAGCCGCGGCGCGTGGCCTGCGAATATGCTGGGCGGGATGAACCCCGCGCGCACACCGTCCAGCTCCAGGGACTTCAGCTCCGGTGCCGGTGCGGACAACGCCTCCCAGATGGGCGGCCACTGGAAGTGCGGCGCGTTGGTGACCAGACACAGCCGTTGTATGTGAGACATATGCGGGGGTATGCACTGCTCAATATGCATGGGCCACTCGGTGTTGCGAAATTCAATAGAGACGTCCACTGCCGCAGCCTTTGTACGATTCAACAGAGCCTCCAATGCATCCCGGTGGGACGCATTCCCGCGCTGGACGATGGTGATTTTTGTCCACAGTGTCACTTCTCCGAGCGCCACATGCCTCCATTGTCGACAGACATGCGAAGCCGTAACGCGGTTGCCAAAGTCCAAATGAGAAAAGATAGCACAGAGCATCTCAGGCGACAGTTTGTTCGGAAGCGCGCCAGAGTTCCTGACAGACTTCCAGCTGCACTCTATGTGCTCGAGGATGTCCATAATGCTCGCCCGAATGTCCTCGATAGTGCGCACCAGGTCTGGCCATGGGTCTGAGCTGTCGGCCGCGTTATTGACAACGGGCACGTGCAACGCCGTAGAACGCACCTTCCGGCGCGTGGAAGAGCAGAATCGACGACGTGGCGGCACGCGTCCTCAATCACACGATACTGGAGCAAGTCAAGAGGCATGGTCGCCGTTAGCCGGCAGGGGCGCCACAGTTGAGGTTACAATCGCGGCAGCATTGTTACAAACTCGAATACAAGCACGGGGGTATGCTCTACAAATCATCCGGTACAGTTACACAGTCGAAAGCAACGAGCTAGAATACAGCAAGAGATAGGGAAAGTGTCGTGAGGGTCGTAACGATGTGCAAGGTCAAGCGAGTGAAAGGTTTTAGAGGACGCCGCCTAGGAGGCCGCCACCACCACCGCCCAGGAGGCCGCCACCGCCGAGAAGACCGCTACCGTCATTGCCTACAGCAACATGCGCAAGGTTCGAAACAGGGTTGTCGTCCCCGCCGAGCACATTGCCAGCCGCGACATGGACGAGCGAGCCGACGGGCGAATCGCCGCCCAGAAGGTCGCCAACAGCGAGGTGGTCGAGGACGCCGCTGACGCAGGGGTCAAGGCAGGGAAGAAGGCTAGAGCTGCCCGAGGCTGGTTCGTCATCGTCGTCGTCGTCCGCGCTTGTCGGCGCCACGGCGTGGAGGACAGGAGGCGCAGCGACATCGTCGTCGCCACTGTCCTCCTCAGGGGCGGTAGTCTCAGCCGGCTCAGCTGCCACCCACGTCTCAGTGGGCAGCTCCAGATCAACGTCGCCGGCATCGCTTCCGTCGTCCTCGTCCTCGTCGCACTCGCAATCGTCCCAGTTGCCATCGTCTTCGTTGTCGTCCCCGGCGTCCTCATCGCCATCGTTGTCGTCGTCTCCGCCATCGTCGAGGCCGAGGCCGCCAAGGTCAACGTCGTCGTCGCCGCCAGGAGCGTCTGAGCCATCGTCTCCAGACCCATCCACGGCGTCGTCTCCGGAATCAGCGTCTCCAGAATCGTCCGAGCCGTCTCCATTGTCCCACGAATCACCACCGTCACCTCCCGAGTCATCCCCAGAGTCATCCTCGGGCGTAACGGCATGCAGGGTAGGCGGCGCAGAGGCGTCGCACTCCTCCGACGACGCCGGCGGCGAGTACGTCGGCAGGCGGTCGCAGTCGAACGCGTCTATCTCGAGCAGTTTGAGCACCGAGTTGAGCATGCCGCAGAGGTTGGTCGTCACGGTCGCGTCCGTGTACAGCTAATAGCGCGTGGGGCATCGTTAGGGGCGGCTACAGGGTACAGGGGGCAGGACATACCAGGCCGGGGACGAGAACAGCGGCAGCGGCGACGAGGTCGGGGTCGCCCGCGCCGGGAGAGACCGCGTCCTGCATACAAAGGCGTGCAAGTCAGGAGGGGATGCAACGGAGAGACGAGGGATGCGAGTGTGCGCACAGGAGCGTCGTCGACCAGGCTGCCTACGGTGGCGGAGATCTCCTGCAAACGCAACCCGACGCGTCAACTCCCGCTCGCGGCATGGAAGAGCGAAAGAGAGAAAACGCACCCCGACGCCGATGGGCGCGGCGAGCGCGCACGAAATAGAGGAGAGCATGATGATGGTGGTCGAGGCGCGCATCTTGGAAGTCGGCGGTGCGGTGTAAAGACGAGGGTGGGTGTGCGGGTGCGGTGCGGGATAGAGTGGTGAGGGGAGGAGGGAAAGAGACGGCGGACAGGAGGGATGCTTCTCTCCGTGCATTTGTACTCGCCCGACAGGAGCGAGAGGGGCGCTCGGAAGAACACCAATAAAACGCGTTCCGAATCCGACGCCCAGGCGCGCGCACGTAGTTCATGCAGGCTTAGGGGGACACGACACGTTTGGTACCATTGCGTTTGATTTCGAGCAAACTGGCATGCGTAAAGAAAGCGACACAACCCGACGCGCTCGACTTCAGAAGAAGCGAATGGTACTGGGAAGGGAGCCCTGTGCGAGTCTGAGGGCCACCACAGCGCTGCTGGTCGACGAGAACTGGCTGGAACGTCAGAGTGTTGTGTGAGAAAGTAGAGGCAAGACCAGCGACGCACCCCGCTCCCAACGAACAACGCCGCGCGCCTCGCAATCTCAATCTCCACAGCCTGCCTCGCTTCAATCTCCGCGCCCATGAGTATCATATCCGCCGAGCTTGTGATGACCTTCCATTTCTTGTTACCCATCCCGTCGTCATCCTTCAGCAAATCGGCTTTGAGCTGGGCGACAAAGGCGGCGTCGCCGTCCGTTGAGATGTATACATGGTCTGGGGGTGGCTGCGCCGCCGGGAGTGTCGCGGCGTATTGCTCGAGCGCCAGCGCAGTCTTCATGACGATCTGCTGGACGCTGGGCGCGCATACGGCGTCGGCCTGGTGGTCCGGCAGCGACGGGAGCTGGGCCCAGCCGGCGAAGGATGTGCCTGCGGTACATTGAATGTTGCGCGGTACATGCAGAACGAGAAGAGGTCGGAGGAGGTCGTCGTACGTCCTCATGAACGTCGAGTTGGCGATCGTGGGGAAATTGGATAGGATGCGCGGGAGGTTGCGAGCGACTCCAAGCATGACGGGCATGGACCAGACGCGGCGAGTGATGACCGGTGAAGAAGCCATAGTCGGCCACAACGATATTGCGCGAGAGGTAGAGAGCCATCTGGTCGAATAATGTTAGTAATGGGGATAAATTGGTGCTGACTTGAACGTACGAGAGCAGCGGCCGCGAGCCTTGTACTTCAACACAGTTGTCCGAGAGCCCAGAGAGGTACTTCGCCCAGAGGTCGACGGTAGTCTTCCCATCAGTGTCAGAGGCGATATCCAGCTGCTCCTCGACGGTGTCCAGGTCGAGGATGCGCCGGCGCTCAGGCGGACACACTTGTTCCCAAAATACACTGCTTATCGCGCGGGGCGCGTCGACGCCCGCGCCCCAATTGCCCCCGCACTGGCCCGGAGAGAAAGAGGCCGAGGGGCCACTCGCCGTCGGGCAGGACGAGCGGCTGGAAGACGTAGGCGCGTTTGGCGAGCAGCGCGAGCGTCGAGAGCACGGTCACCTCGGACCACAGCGTCGCAAAGTCCGCGCCGGCGCTCTGGGTCTTGCCGGCGAAGCGGACGAAGCGGCCGTTGCGGCCCTCGGGGAAGGGCAGGTCGGCGTTGTGCTGCGGCAGCCGGGCCTCGCGCGCCGCGACGTCCTCGAGCTGCAGCACGCGGCCGAACGGGAAGCGGCGCGGGGCCGCCGGAGCCGTGCGCGGCATCGCCCATTCCAGGACGTATGTGAGCAGCAGCGTTGCGGGGATAACGAACAGGACGCCGACGAGCAGCACGCGCTTCAGGGTGGGCTTTGCGGCGGCCGGCTTCTCTGCGTCCTGCTGCTGCACGGAGCTGTATCCCAGGGCGCGCGCCCAGAGGTGCTGGAGGGCGTCCATGGATGGCGGAGTCAAACCAGGGTGTCTATAGCATGCGACGGCGAGGAGAGAGCCACCGGGCGATGCCGGCCGATGCTCCGAGTCGTCGTCCGCACGCTGAGCTCGTCGGCGCGCGCAATGGACGCCGTCATCAAGGTCACGACCCACAACCAGTACAACATCCCCGACTCCCTCTCGCCGTCCGCCGTCGCGCCCTCGCCCATCGACCAGTTCCGCGCCTGGTTCAAGCACGCGCAGGACAGCGGCGTGCCCGAGCCCGAGGCCATGTCGCTCGCGACGAGCACGCCCGCCGGCGTGCCCAGCGTGCGCGTCGTGCTGCTCAAGCAGGTCGACCCGCGCGGCTTCGTCTTCTACACCAACTACGACTCGCGCAAGTCCCAGGAGCTCAAGGCGAACCCCCACGCGGCGATAGCGATCTACTGGAAGGAGATATCGCGCCAGATCCGCGTCGTGGGCCGCGTCGAGAAGGTCGACGACAAGGAGAGCGACGCCTACTACGCCTCACGACCGCTGGGAAGCCGCGTCGGCGCGTGGGCCAGCCCGCAGAGCCAGCCGGTCGGCGAAGACGAGCTCCAGAAACGCGTGCACGACGTCGAGGCGCGGTTCAACTCGCAGATTGCGAATTCCGATATCCCCCGGCCAGAGTTCTGGGGAGGCTGGAGGATTATCCCAGAGTGAGCTGGCTTTGAGGGTGCTCCGACGGTATTGACCAACCTTCGCAGCGAGGTCGAGTTTTGGATTGGCAAACCGTCCCGGCTGCACGACCGCATCCAGTACCTGCGCAAGGGAGAAACAACAGACTCTGAGACGCCGGAATGGACGATTAGACGGATTGCACCCTAGACCGTCCTGCCCGCACACGCCGACCAACCGAATGAAGTACGTTCCCGCGCTGTAAATCAGACGATGCACGCAATGTCAACAATGGTTTGCTTACGCGCGATTGAGGGAACAGACCGACAGACGATCCGGCTCTGCGGGTGAGTGCAAAAGGAAGGAACCATGCCTCGAACTCTCGCCGCGCTGCCCTGCCCTGCCCCCCCCCCGTGCTTTCCCGGCCTCCCGGGATCCAACCGCATTGTGTACGCGCACTGCTTGGCTTCACCTCCGTACGAAGATCTTACACGTCGCTGTCACGCCTGCGAATCGTCCACAATGCGATCGTCGCCCGCGCTGTGTCTCGGGATTCGCATGGCTGAACCGACTCTAAGGCTTGTGGCTAGTCGTTGGGTTCTGGCCTGGTCAGTCTGGACTATCGGTGGTGCTGCCCCGCAATTGCTCTGCGTTCGTGGTGGAGTGCGCCTTCAAGGACAGTTGGGTGGGAGCCGTCCCGCAGTGGTGTTGCTTGAGCCGCAGGATGCACGACGGCACCGCGCCCAGGACTGATGCCCGCTCCAGTGCCAGGTCTCTACTTGATACTTAAATCCCCTTGCAGTGATCTCTCGCGGGTCTTGTGCCAGTGGCCCATCAGCCACCCGAGTTCATCGTTCTCACCATGGTGCCCCATATGCAACTCACGCTCCTTACCTTCCTCGCCGGTTTCTTCCTTCAATGCGTCTCTGCAAGCGGAATAACCACATTCGCCGCATCCGACCCATGCATCCACTACTGGCAGCGCGTTACTCCACTCAGACTTACCCGCGATCTGTGCTGGAAATACCCTCCGCTCTGCTGGAATGTCTGGTGAGTGAGACTCCTAGGACTTTAAATTTGTATCACTGGTAAACGGTGCCATTTACCGACGTCCTTGCGAAGGTGGCGAGAACTGAACTCGGATGCGCACACGACGATGGGTCCCGATGCCAACCTCACCTTCTCGTTCACTGGTGAATGCTGTGGATAGCTGATATGTTGCTATTTATTCTGACATACTGTAGGTGCTACGCGTATACAGGTGCTCGGGAGCTGTGACCCATTCTACTGCTTTGCGTCGCTGAACGGGGTCATTCTCCCTGTGGATACGGCCGGCATGGGCACGCTGTTAATGGCGGACAACCTTGACGCCGACACGTCGCACACGCTTGTGCTCGCCCATGCGCCCCTGCTGCTGAAAGCGTTCGGATTTCTCTCCGTCTCGGCTATCGTGCTCGACTCGCCTGTACTCCCCACATCATCGTACGTATGCGCCGATTGTCCACTTGCGTTGCATCCTGAGTCAGTTGTGAACGGCGCAGAGAGGGCCCGAGAACCACGGCCCTGCAGCAGGAAGTCAGCTTTGAGACTTCGAGTGCCGCCGTCCTCGTTTCCAGCTCCAGTCACGGTGATACGTCCGAATCTGCGCGCAGTATTAGCACGACGACAACGGAACACCCAACCGTGGCACTAGTTACACAGAACCTATCAGCAGCATCGGGGTACGCGCATAACCAGCACTTTTTCAGCCCTTCAACTCACACTCCAGGCGGATCGCAGCGACCCGGTCGGCGAACCGCCCTCAAGCTCTTTCTCCCAGGAAGCAGCCTCCGCGCCCGCTCCCACCTCAGGCGAAATCACCGCACCCAAGTCCAAGTCGACGAAAAAGGAGCAGCAAAAACGCACGTTCATCATCGTGCTCTGCGCCGTCGTCTGGGCGAACGTCCTGCTCGCGGCGGCGTTCGGCGTGTGGAGGTGGCGCCGCCGTCGGACGATTGCGTGCGAGGCGCGGCGCATCAGCGCGTACACGCCGCACTGGCATTTGCCCATGCAGGAGCCGGAGAACGACGGCGCTGAGAACCATGGGCGTAGGCTTGCTCTGCCGGCGCAGACAAAACGTGCGGCGAAAGAAGGGATGGCGTTTGCGCAGCCGGCGTCGGTTTACTCGACTTCCACTGGCACGAGAGCGTCTTCGACGAGCAAGGTGCGTCTTTCTTATCATCCTGGGCATCGAATGCTCGCGGTCCGTCAGGATGTGCTGACCGGTTGACGACAGTACGGTTATATTTAATTTGAGCCGCGTGCGAGCTGGTACTGTTGCGCGGTGACGCTCAGTGGAACACTTTGTTTTCACAGGAGCGCAGGAATATTATGTTATTGGTGTATTATGCAGACACGTCAATTTCTGACTGCGGTGGTGGGTACAGGCGACTCGACCCCTCAATAGCCCCAAACGCGGGCTTCTGAGGGGTCTCACGTGAATAGGGACGCAACGCGCCCTCGTGATTTTTTGCCCCTGTGCAGGCAGCCAATGCCAAAAGCCTAAAGTGCGCGATCATGACGTACGTCGTTCCTAATGCAGAAGGTCGCCTTCCGAAAGAGGAGAGCCGGATTGATCCCGGGTGGGGATAAAAGGCGGCGCGGGGGACGAAATGGGTTTCTCATCCCTCTCCCTCGTCCCACGACCCACGTATGTCGTCCCTCTCCTGCCGCAGTCGCTGGCGCACCGTGCTGACCGCCGTCGTCGGCGTTGGCGTTGCAGAGCTTCGGCCACCCACCTTCGTTTATCAACGCCCCCGCACTCTCCACTCCGCTCCCATGGCCATGCTCATCTCCAAGCCCAAGCTCGCCGTCCTGGCTGCTCTCCTCGCCCACGCTGCTGCCGCTCCTCTCTACGAGGTCCGTCCTTGACCTTATCATTGCGCTGGTGATGACTGACTCCTTCGTCATCGCAGAACCCCAACACGCCCGCCGAGGGCTACTACGGCATGCGCCGCGCCATCGACACCGAGGGCGTCCCGTCCTCCGTGAACGTCGCCGGCAGCGCCTTGTCCTCCGACTGCGATGGTCTTCTCGCTAACGGCGACCTGAACGACTTGGGTGCTCAGTACTGCAACTACGCCTCGGCCGCCGGGTTCGTCACGGCGACCCGCTCGGACTACGACCCGACGCAGACCGACGCCGCGAATGACGACTCGGACGACTCGTTCCTCAACCCGTTCGCGCTGACGACGGCGACCTCGGCGTCGCAGGTCACCACGGCCGTGACGCCCCTTCCCACGCTCCCCGCGCCCCTGGGCGAAGCTGCCGCGCCCGCGGACCTCTTCAGCTATCTCGACGACGCGGACAGCGTCAAGCAGATGACTGAGGGCGGCCCGAACGGCGCGCTGAACCTCGGCAGCGACAGCACCGACGACGATGCCGACGCAGACGTCGACGACGACGTTTCGGACGACTCCTCTGACTCTTCTTCCTCCTCCATCCAATTCGACCTCGTCGTCGCGCACCTCATGGATCTCGTTAACGCTGCGCAATCCGCCACTGCCCTCACCTCGACTCTTAGCCTCACCGACTCGCTCACGTCGACGGCGACCTCGGTTGCTTCCGCGACCTCGCTTACCTCCACAATCACTGGCCTCGCTACCCCTGTCACGTCTGCGGCCGCTGCGGCCACAGACGCGGCTCTCGGCCTGTTCGACTTTTCGGGCAACGCTCAAAGCTCGAACGAGCCTGAGGGTGCTGACGATGCTTCTGTTCAGGACCAGGAAGGAGCGCAGGCGAGCGAGTACGGAAGTGTTGATGCGTAAACTTGCGTTCGTTTCGAGTTATCTTTAGGGCATTGTGTACGGTATATATGTGACGACTTGACGAATTCATGGGTGTTATGCGCGACAGACACGGCGAACCTTATTCAAAGACGAGGCGTGAGCTAGTAGGTAAGATGTAAATTTGATCCAGATGGGACAGTGGATTTGGATGCGCGTAATAGTAGAAGAATTGCCAGGGGCGCCGCGGTCACGGCGCGGTGGAACTGGAAGAAAACGCGGATTCGGAGTCCGACTCTCTTCTCGAACTTCGAGCGCACCGCCATTTCTCTTGAAGCCCAGTAAGAGGATACTATTCGCCAGTCCCGACGACGAAAGGCCGAATACGCACAGTTGGTTGCTAGCTGTCATAGACCGACCTAGCCTGCGCAGTTCATCGACCATTTACGTGACGCTTTGTTGGACTCAGGCGCGGCTGGTGGACGCCCAGCGGCGGGTCATGGAGGCAGGGCAGCAGACCAATGGTGGTCTGCATCATCGCGGCTCGCAACCTATCCGCTCGAGACTCAGCAGTCAGCTAGGATATCGCCCGACATTCCCGACTCTGTCGGAAACGGGCTTGCTGTGGCGGCTGTCTACAGCTCCAAAGGCACGTTAGCATCGCGGGGCCGGCGTGCGGACGTCTTTGGCATTGCACGCGCGAGCTACATGCAGAAGATTTCGCGCTGGGGCGACAGGGACGTTGCGCGCGTTGGCGGCCACTTCTCATCGAGATTCATGGCGTGGTCTTGGTTCGTCGCGCGCTGGCGCAGCATTCAAGTGGCCAAAAGAGCTGATTGGTTTTGCGTGAAACTTGCGATAGCAGAGCCCCGGGCTAGCGAGTCAAGTCGAGACCTGTCGCTCCGATGAGCTACCCCTCGGAGGTAGAGGCGGAAATTGTGGCCAAGGGTCACAATGCGAAGTCCGACGGAGTTTCTTGTCCTCCTGCCATGCTGGGATTTGCGCGGACACTGCCTGCCGGTTAGCGCTCTGACTGTGTGGACTCGTGTCTCGCTGGTCATTGGCATGCTAGTGCTGCACACAAAGCTCGCATATCATCCGCTGTCTGGTAGGGGTTAAGGCGACCCTGCATGTCAGTGCCAATCGCGGTGGCGCATTCACTAGACGGATTTGCCGCCAGCGCGGCATAGCATTCTCACGATGCTGCTATAAGATGCGCCAGCCTACTGCCTCTCAGACAGCATAATGTTCTCCCTCCGGTTCGCTCTTTGCCTCCTCGACCTCTCCCTCCTCGCTTCTGGGCGTTCTCTGGCCTCGCGGCGTTCAGTGAGCCTGCGGCCTGCGCTTGTCGATGAACCGGGCACTCTTTCGTTTGCGGCTCGAACGCAGGTCGTTGCGCAGAGCGGCGGCACGGCAAACTTCTTCGTGGCACGGATTGGCGGCAGCTCTGGCGACGTCACGGTTTCGTACAGAACGGCCGGGGGCAATGCCGTGCCCGGCGTCGACTACGCGGCCACCAATGGCACCCTGACCTGGCTCGCAGGTGATGTGTCCAACCGGACCGTCAGCGTCAAAATCCTCGACACTACACCTTCCGACGTGAAAAAGACGTTCCACCTCGCATTGTGCGAGCCTTCTGCTGGCGCGCAGCTCGGCCAGGTCCCCGTTGCCATCGTGAGCATCAAGAATACATTCGTCGCGCCCTCCACGCTGCCGTTCGACTGGAGCACCTGGAAGCTCACGCTGCCGGTCGACATGTACCGCCAGCCCAACCCCGCCGCCCTCGCGTGGACCGTGCAGCCGCGCGATCTCACTGCTGGCTTTGCGGACGCTTACTTCTACGCGGATCCGGACACGCAGGAGGCCGTGTTCACCGCGCCGGCGAACGGCGCGGTCACCACGCCCGGCGGCGGCTCGGACCACACGCGCAGCGAGCTGCGCGAGGTGTGGAGCGGCGGCGACGCCAACGGCGACTGGATCAACTCTGTCGGCGGCGCGCTGACCGGGAGCCTGCGCGTGCGCTCTGTCGCCAGCGGGAGCACACAGGCGACGTTCGCGCAGATCCACGGGCAGCAGTTCGCCTTTGCGCTGCTCATCTACCGGGCGAGCAAGAGCTCGATCGAGCTCAAGGTGTACGACGCCAACGCCGACGGCGCGTCCGCCACGACGTACACCGTGCGCAAGCCCGTGCAGCTCGGCGACGTGATCGACTATAGTCTGGTGTTCTACGACAACGCGGTCCGCGCGACCGTCAACGGCAACCTGACCGTCGCGCCAGTCGACAACAGCTGGCTGCTCACGCCCGTCTACTTCAAGGCTGGCGCGTATCACGCCGTCGATAATGTCGGGAACGCGGACGGAGACGCCACCGTCGTTGCGTATCGGAGTCTCAGCATCGACCATAGTACCTAAATGTTATAATGTGTTTTCGTGCTCTCGTGTTGTCTTGTTGTAATTCGCTACTGTGCTACTGTAGGACTGGAATCTGCATAATTTTATGGTCGCGGATTGGCTACGGACGCGTTACGTCACGAACTGCGTGTTGTGTGAGCGCATCGACATCGCGACGCGAACAGCTTCAATCTCCGCGCTCCTTTCTCTCCCTCGAATGTCTACGAAGGTTGTCTGTCTGCTCGGCTTGCCCTTGATGACCCTCTCTGACTTTCGGCGTCCAATCCCAACGGCGGGTAAATGCATCGACTGGCACTTCGGCGGCTGAATCGGTGGCCCTTGGCGCCCACTCTGTCCTGGCTGCATCCTGCTCTGCTGCTCCTAGTCTGGTCTGCTTCAGGATTGTGTGTCCCCTCAGCGGCTAATCCCCACCTGCCTGCGCCATGCATCGGACAAGTTGGCGCCTGAATATCTTCTCAGCAACCTGGACGCCCTGTGCTTGCTGCTCTGTGAACGTTCTGACGCATCTAAACCGAGCTGTACTGTAGCATGCCCGGCGCGATCTTTGCGAGCCAGATGCGCCTCGACGGATGATTTAGAACGCTTCCCTGACATCCGCACGTCCTGCAGCTTCCCACGGCGTTCTCCGCGACAGGCAGCTTGTCCCGATCCTGCTCCATACTCAGACCTGCTCAGCATGTGGGGACACCGCTCCCAGGCTCCGGCACGGATCTGGGCCCGAATCTGATAATGACGCGATCGCGTCCTGCTTGCTCATCTCGCATCTTGCATCCTCTCCTCCACCCCACCATGGCTGCGCAGGCAGAGGTACGCTGCAAGGCACCACACGCAGACGCCAGAGCTTATCAGCGTGTTTAGAGCTTGTCCGTCGAACATCTCGACGTAAGCAATTTTTCCTGTTTCTGATTCCCTCTTTGGACCTGGGATCCTCATGATCGCACAGGCAGATTACCTTCAACGCGATCTCGTGCGTCGCGCACGAGACGACGCGAGTTTGCAGCCTCTACTCCCGCTGCTAGGGGCAGGATCGAGCGCTGCGTTTCCTCCTCCAAAGCCTAGCACCGATAGGGAGCTGCCCACGGCCATACCCACGCGCCCGTTCGCATTCGATGCCGGCGAGGAAGCAGCCGGACTCGCCCCGTGGGAGGTAGAGGAGATCCTGGCCGCGGACGGGAGCGGCGGGCCGCAAGAGTTCAAGAACTGGGTGGCGTGTGTGCGCTTCGCGCCGAGCCACGTGCTGCTCGCGCGCTCGCTCGAGGGTGTGCGTCGCGTCGTGCGCTGGGCCGCGCGCACGGACCGCAAGCTGCGCGTCGCGGGATACCGGCACACCTGGAGGTGCGTTCAGGACGTTCCGCTGGCTCGGACGCTGACAGACGCTTTGCACTCTGCAGCGAGCTGTGGACAGAGCCCGGGGAAGTCATACTGACCTTCGTACACCCCGACGGGCGCGAGACGCTGCCGTACCGCGATGCGCCGGCCGGTTGGAACTCGGAGCTGCATGGCGTAGAGCTCGTCTCCTCTGTCGGCGACGGACGCACCCCGCCGGCGGGCCACGCGTTCGCGCGCGTCATGGCCGGCACATCGAACAACGAGTTCCGCGAGTGGTGCTTCAACGCGGGAAAGCCGCAGTGGGCGCTCCCCTTCAACGTCGTCGTGGCCGAGGTGACATTCGGCGGGAGCACGAGCACGATCTGCCACGGCGCGGGCATGGGCACGCCCACGCTTTCCGACCTCGTCGAGGAGGTACGCTATATCGACGCGAGGGGGAGGGACCAGGTCGTCAGCGACCCCGCGGAGCTGCGCGCTGCCGCGGGCGCGTTTGGTTTTCTCGGAATCGTCACGAGTGTCGTGCTTCGTCTTGAGCCTGCGTCTGTTGCGGAGATGCGGCCGACGCAGGTCCCGCTGGTGCTCTGCATCCCGCCTCCGATCGGATATCCGTTGCCCGACATTGTGAAGAGGCAGGTGGAAGAAGCTGGTATCACGCAGAAGGATATCGATGCCGCGAGGAAGGAGTTCGTCCGGCGCGCGGAGGAGGATCACTTCCACGAATTCTTTTGGTATCCGTACCAGAAGAATGCCTGGCTCAATACATGGAAACGTGCGTCGGTGCCTGTTGTCTCGTCGATTTTGTATGTTCTAACCTACAGCTGCTAGGTCGACCTCTTACCGAGCACGACACCGACTTGGGCCGGTATCCGGAGTTCGGCGTGCCAGCGGACGAACTTGCAACGATGTCGGTATGTCTGAGCAGGCCGCTCGCTATCAACAAGGGCTAAATTATCGAACAGTCGTATGCAGCTTTATCTGCCGAAATAGCAAAGAAAACAGACTTGCCTGGCCCGCACCAGACATACGCCTTCGGTACCGCCTCTCTCGCTGGCCTGCCCAATGTCCAACCCGGAGGCTCCCCTTTGACAACACTCACGAGCGAAGCTCTTCACTTCCGCGGCGGCAGCCGTGAGTATTAGCTTTGCGCACGACACGAGCCAGAAAACTGATGCCTTCATGCATCGCAGAGATCTTCCCGTTCAACGGGATGGAATGGGAGGTGCCCATCCCGCCGTCGCCTAATGGCGAAGAGAAACGCGACTACACGATGATCCAGCGCGCATGGTGGGACGCGATCACGCTGCTCTACGCGTCGCCGCATGCGCCCGTGCGCGCCGCGCTCGAGATGCGGCTGACCGCGGGCTCCGACGCGCTGCTCGCCGCGCAGCGCGGCAACAGCGCGCTCGGCACGGCGTCGCTCGAGGTCTTCACGCTGCTCACCACGCCCGCCGAGGAGTGGCGCGCGTTCCGCCAGGCCGTCGTCGACCGCTGGACGTCGTACGGCCCCGGCGGCGACTCCGGCACTGCGCTCGCGCGGCCGCATTGGAACAAGCAGTGGGCGGACCTGCAAGTGCGAGGACGCGATATCCGCGACTACTTGCGCGACGAGGCGTACAAGGAGTCGTTTGCTGAGTTCAGGGAGGTGCTGGAGGGTATCTTGAGGAGGCGGGGGAGCAGTACGCGCGAGGTGCGCGAACGGTTTGGCAATACACTCATGGAGAGCCTCATCTGGAACGACTGAGGCTTGAGGTTTCTCCGACTTCCCATGACAGCTGGATGACTATCCCTACATAGATTTATTTCCTTGGTATCTGAAATGCATGCAATGGATTAGAATGCTGTAATCGTACTTTCCAATCGTCATATGCCCTCGCCGTTGCGGCGTTAAGTGATCACTTCGAGTCATGTGTTGACGCGACCCGGGGCAGCCCGAAGCGCGGCGTCCTTTCCTTCCTGACGCTCCCGACGACGGAGGCCACCGCAACAACTGAAGACATCCCGGAGTGCCGCAGTCCATATAATACGGCTTGAGTCCGTGCGTTGCTCAGATTCCCACTGCACAGCAGCACAACCACATCCAATATGCTTCGTCCCATTGTCGGCCTCACACTCACCGCCGCCTCGCGCTCTCCCTTGCGTATTCGCACACCCATTACATACATACGCCTCGTCGTTGCATCTCGCACAAGCACTGGCAGGGCACACTTGTCGACGAGCGCTGTTGTCCGCAACTCACAGTCGGAACGGCCGAAAGCTAGCAACCCGGACATGCCGTCGTTCAGCCTCGAGTCGCTGGGCGTCAGCAGGAACATGAAGCTGGTCATCTACGGGCTGTTTGGCATCTGCGCCACGATTGAGTCCTGGTTCTATGCCAGAGCGGCATGGCGCTGGTGGAAAGGCGACGGGTCGAAACCGGAGGGCGAGCCTGAGCCTGAAGCCGCTCAATAGGCATTCGGAGGCTGCTCAGGACGACACCAGGCATAGGATTTTGGATTTTGAGGGACTCTGGATTTACGGTTGACTTATTCTGCTGTGCACTTGCTCCCCTTGCGCTTTACTCACCACTCATTCGCTCCCAGAGTATGATATTGTGTCGCCTAATTTGCAGAGTAGCATGTACTTTATCTGCATCCAACCCCCCTGACTCAACACTGTTGTTTATTGCAGACACTTTGTCGATCGAAAGCGAATGAGGATCTAGAGAATCTGTACTGCTTAAGCTTTCCCAGAAGCAATTCAGCGTGCAGATCATCTGCGGCACTCAATCGATGCGCATGTCCTGCTGCCGAGCAAACTAGACACTGTCATTCCGAGTTCGTGGACTCCATTTATTCTTACAGCGTGGCGTACGATCTGTAAGCCTTGGGATCGACCGAGCTAAACGATGAGAGCAGGTGCCCACGCGAATTTGAGCCCTGCGAGCTCAATGTTCTAGCACAAAATTCTCAAAGTGCACAGCCAGCTCGTCCGTGGTACTGCCATCCTTAGCAGCAGTTGGCCGCGCAGCATAGACCCCAACGTCAGCGACAACGTCCGGCCGTTTGGTCAAGAACCAGGTAATCTCGCGAAGCGCCGTGCGCGTCCCGTCTTCCCCAACGAGATAGAGCCACAGACTACCCTCTGCGGGTGCAAGCTCGATGGTGATCTTGCCGTCCTTCACAATCCCGGGCACGACGCTCCAGTCGGACCAGGCGTCGGTCGTGACGCACGACACGCACGGCACGCCATTGTAGAACTCGATGCCGCACTTCACCCAGAACGCGGACCCGCCAGACGGCGCGACGATGATGAGCCCGCCCTGGTCGTACTGCCGTGTCCAGTTCGCGTGCACCGTCACGCGCACGCGCTTGAGCTCCGCTAGAGCGACGGGCTCGGTGTTGCGCGCGGCGTTGTGCAGATCGATGGGCGTGCTGCCTGGCTTGCGCCAGAAGTCGGCGGGCGCGGTGGCGGAGAGCGTGAACGGTTCAGAGCTAGGCATCGTAGCGGGACGCTGAAGCAAGAGAGCACGGGCCGGTTTTGGCTTTCCAGTTGTGAACGGCCCGGAGCGCCAAGGATCCAATCACGGTGCCTGGAAGGATACTGCAACAGGAATATCCTGAATAGCCCGAGTTAATAGTATGAATAGTCGAGAGAATAGCCCTGAAAATGCCATGGGTGTCACGCTCGTGAATATAACAGGAAAGCAAGGAAAGCAAGGATTTTAGGGTCCGCTGCTCACCTTGTCCTCCCCAAAATGCTGCCAACTGCACCGCGTCTAGGTGGCCTGCTCTGGTACGTCCATACGATAAGCCCATGTGCTCTCGTTAACGCAGCTTTCAGGAAAACGCCATGGCGACTGTCCAGAACGCGTAAGGCAAACCAGCGCGAGCGCCTCAAGCGCGTCGACGAGGTCATAGAAACCGTACGGCAGAGCGGCATTACCTGCTACGCATTGGTCTGTCTGTCTGTGTTAACCAGAAAC
Source organism: Auricularia heimuer (assembly GCA_002287115.1). Classification (NCBI taxonomy): domain Eukaryota; kingdom Fungi; phylum Basidiomycota; class Agaricomycetes; order Auriculariales; family Auriculariaceae; genus Auricularia; species Auricularia heimuer. Next base: position 1,242,390 of record NEKD01000003.1, on the reverse strand, counting down.
GCGATTGACTGTGGTTCATGTGTAGGAGAAAGCGATGGAACTGCCGAAGGAACACGAGATGCTGCCCAAGGACAAGTATACTGTGTTCAATGCGCACTCAAGAGGGTACAGGAAAGGCATCCACAAAGTGCCAAAATTTACGCGTGTCAGTTTTCCTTATTTCTTTCGCCTAATCTATCCCACTGAATGCCCATTTCTTTCAGATAACACAACGAGTCAACCCGAAGGGGTTCTGAGCTTGTCTTCTGGCGACACAAAGAGCCCAGCTGTACCCTATTGCTCTCGCGCACGTGCTCTAATTTATGCAACGAACGGCACAATCCCTTGCGTCCAAGCTCTGTCAACCGAGCCCAGCCGCGCGCGTTTGTGGCGTTGTGGCAGCAGAAAGGTCATCCGGAGTTCTTCTAAGACGCTTACTGGCTTGCCATTCCAGAAGATCACTTATGCTACAGGATACATCAAGTCAACGACACTGCGAGACCAAAAGACACCACACGATACCGCCCAAAGGAGACCAATACCCACGAAAGCAGTACCGAAAGCTCATCCACCCAGTCATCATCATAATAAGCGCTCAGAACGCGCCTCTTTATCGCCTCGACTCGCGGCGCAGTCGACACGTTACACGCCGTTGTTTCCACGGCTGCAATTCACCCGAAATCAGCCTGCGACATTTTGCCGTCGACGAACAGCACGCACATGACCTCCAACGCATCCAGCCTCCAGCGCTCGCGGCAGTCGTCGAACTGGACCACGACCCACGTCTCGCTTGTCGATCCGTTGCTCCTCTTCCGTGCCGCGCGTCAGCATCAGCTGTCATTGCGAGGAACTCGGGACGTACGCCATCCTTGTACATGGCCTTGCCAAAGACCTGCCAGCCGACGCGATCCGTGCCCTTGGGCCGTACGCGCTTGCCCTCCGGGAAGTCCGGCGTGCGCAGGCGGCCACCCTCGAGGTCGTGCTGGGGCACCGTGATCGGCGTGATACCCCAGTTGTGCGTCGAGATGAACTGGTTCTTCCTGCGCGGAGCCACATTAGCATCAGCGGCCGTCGACTCGAACGCGTGCAACGCACTTGGTCGACATGGTCTTCGCTATGTTCTGTGCGCTGGAGCTAAGATTCGAAGCTGGCGGGAACCAGGAAGGGATGTTCGAGCACGCGCAAAGAGAGAGGGGATCTAGGCTCTTCTTATCGACCCCAAGAATGCATCCCATCCCTTCCCGCGCACCATGTTACTCAACAGTCAACTGCTGCCCTGATGCCGCCTCGTGCCGGCCATCGTGCCGCCCACCCAGCTATACGTTCATACTACACAAATGACCGTGCGGATGACGAGGTGAACGGTGACGCTGAACGCGCAGTTGACTACTGAGCATCAGAGCGGGATTGCTTTCGCGCGCGCGCCAGCTCGGGCCTAGGCATTGCAGCGAAATCTGGATGGAAAGTACTTTATGATTGTCTCGAGCGCGTTCGACCAGACTGGATCTGATCTGTGCAGCGTTGAACGCATCGATGGGTAGGACGAGGCCTTCAGAATCAGGGCATGCAAATCGCCGCGATGTGCCCACAACGGCGGATGCGGGGGGCAGATCTGAGATGCAGGACGAACAAGGGCGCGTCTGGAGAACAAGGTGTTCTGTATAGGTCCTGGAACAACGACTCTCAAATGGGGGGACAAGGGCCGATATGGCAATGATCAGCAAGATTCCAGGAAATATTCATCGTGGGTAAGGCACGTGAGGCAGCATATATTGAGCGCTGTGAGGATAAGGTTGTGGTGATCATGAGCAAGCTTCACTTGAGTTGAAGCTTTGAAGCCGACTGGCGAGCGGCAAGTGTTCGGCGTGTTCGGCCGGTTGCGGTCCGACCGTACTGCAGCAAATGTGGCTTGCCCTCGCACACCGTCTACTCATCGCGTAGACGATGGCCGAGCTTCGCCACACTGTTCTCCAGGACGACGGACACGTACACGAACACGAAGACCGCGCGTTACTCGTGCTCTATGCCACCGAGACCGGCAACTCGCTGGACGTTGCGGAGCGCGTCGCGCGCGATGCTCGCAGGCGCCATTTCCATACTCGCGTCGTCGCGATGGACGATTATCCTTTGGTGAGGACAATTTGAATAATCCAAGCGCTTTTTTCTGAATTAACGCTCAAATGAAGACGGAACTCATCAACGAAACACTCGTCGTCTTCGTCCTCTCCACAACCGGAACAGGACAAGAGCCGCGTCCCATGGCGCCCTTGTGGAACGTACTGCTCAGGTCGGACCTCCCGCACGACCTCTTCGACCACCTGGATTACGCTGTCTTCGGCCTGGGCGACTCAGCGTACGAAAAGTTCAACTGGGCAGCAAAGAAGCTTGCGCGTCGGCTTGAGAGTCTCGGCGCGCGGCACATCGTCGAGCGCGGAGAGGGCGACGAACAGCATCGGCTGGGGTATGCTGGCGCTCTTTTTTTTCTACCTTTACTCGATCTTATCTGATAAGCGCACGTAGGATATACGGTGCTCTGATACCCTGGATGAAGACCCTCTTCGACGCGTTGCTGGCGATGTATCCTCTACCTGACGGTGCTACGGTAGAGCCTGACGATACGTTGCCCGCTCCCCGCGCCACGATAGTCCCTTCGACTTCAACGTCAACTCCAGCAATAGAAACGATCCTCCCGCACCACCATTTCGGCCGCCTGAGTGAAAACAGGCGTATAACTGCAGAAGATTGGGCACAGGATGTGCGACATCTGACTATTGATTTCGATAGTGACATTGAGTTCGTTATATTTGACCGTTGCTGTCAGCCACTCATTTTAAGCCGCCAGCTATTCGCCTGGGGATGTAGCCCTACTGTATCCGGAGGCCGACAACGATGACGTCGAGTCCTTCTTGCAGCGGCTGGGTTGGGCGGACGCAGACGCACCGCTGCTCGTTCATCCTGCGTCGTCAGGTATGCAAGTCCACGAATGAATATGCTACTTTAATGCTGACCGCTGACCACTCCCCCATAGACCTCAGTCTCCCAGCCCATTTCCCCGTAGGCGCACCAGTGACACTACGCGATATCCTCACGAAATACGTCGACATTGCTGCTGTACCACGACTGTCGTTCTTCGAGTTGATTCGTCACTTCACTGACGACGAGCAGCACAAAGAGAAGCTGGAGGACTTCTGCACTCAGGAAGGCCAGGTGCGTCAGATATTGTAGGCCCCCATGTAAAGATTCGCGTATACTGACCTCGATGACTGTAGGATGATCTTTACGACTACGTGCATCGTGTTCGCAGGACAATCATGGAGGTGCTCGCCGAGTTTAAGTCGGTGGTCATACCCAAGGAGTACGTCTTTGACGTCTTCCCACCGATGAGGCCGAGGATGTTCTCGATAGCAAGTTCGCTGAAGGTAAGCTTAACGACAGCCGCAAAGCTGGTTCTGCTCACACATGTCGCCAGCGACATCCCCGCCAAGTACAACTATGCATCGCGATAGTCACCTATCGGACCAGGCTGAAGACAGCGCGCAAGGGAGTCTGTACTACCTACCTTGCACGCCTAGATGCAGGTCTGTTGCCCGCCCCAGACTACGTTGCACTGTTAACGCTCCTAATAGGGAGCCGAATACGCGTTGGATTCCAGAAGGGTACGATGACTTTGCCCGAGGACCCATCTACGCCCATCCTGTGCATTGGACCTGGAACTGGCGTGGCGCCCATGCGCGCCATTATTGAGGAGCGCGTTGCTGCTGGGTCACGAAGTGCGTCGATAGCGTATACCTTCCTTCTTTTGTTTTTTTCTGAATCGCTTGGGAATTCAGACAATACGTTGTACTTTGGATGCCGATCATCAAGGAAGGACGAACACTATGCCGATGAATGGACGCGGTACGCGGCCGAGCAGGTGCTGCGATACCGTCCAGCATTCTCCCGAGATGCACCGGCTGCATCAGGCTTGCCAGACGAACATGCCCAGACACGCGAGAAGGTGTACGTGCAGGACCTAATTCGGCACGATGCCAGCGCGGTCTGGGCGTGCATTCGGGACGAAGGCGCAGTGTACATCGCTGGGTGCGTTAGCGTTCGCGTTTCATTTCATTCCTTAGCGTGTCTGTCTTCGGATATCAAGTACACTTTGCTGATACATCGCGCGCGTTTATTCTGGCACTTCAGGTCCGCCAACCAGATGCCCAAGGCCGTCAGAGCGGCGCTGTGCTACGCTGCGCAGACGTGTGGCGGTCTGTCGCTTGAAGATGCCCAGGCATTGCTCGTGCGCATGGAGCGCGAGGGACGGCTCTTCGAGGAGGGCTGGAATTAACACTCTGGACACTACACCCTCTTCTGGAGGCGCGTGGCTCGGAAGAGGTCATCAGGGCCGCACTGGGAGCTTTGGCTCAACATCCGCACAGCGCGGCCGCGTACATTGAGCGACCTGGCGCTTTCCGGTCCCGCGCAAAGTGCGGCAGACGACATCGGCCGCCGTGCTGGGAGGCATCCCTTCGTATAGCCATCATCGGATTGTCAGCTGTCACGATCCGGGCGCCATCAGCACGCTCGCCTGCTTCATCTGGGACTGGACACTCACATAGCACATTTCTTTCTTTGGGAAACATTTAGCCTTTGGCGATTCAGCATGGATTCCCACGTACAGCACTGCGCCATGAATAGACACGCCTCGAACGTCCTCTCGCCCGCTCTCCTTGATGCGTATTGGCAGCGCAAAGCTGATCTAGCCGCGCGCACTGGGTACAAAAGGCTGAGCGGTGTGGGCCCTTAGCTTCAGTGCGGCCTGCTCCCAGTCCTCCGACAGTCTCGACTCCTCTTACAACCATGCTCTCGCTTTCCTTCACCGTTCTTGCGCTTGTCTCGTCGGTGCGCGGCGTTCACCCGACTGGCGCGTTGAATCTGACGGCGTGGCACTTGTAGGGCGTGCTCGGCACCGCGGTCGACGCCAGTTCGCGGCTGGCGGCCAGGACTAACCCGCCGACCACGATCCAAAGTGTTGGTTCTTTCCAGAGCCAGGGATGCTTCGTGTACGATTTTTACCTGCGCGAAGAGGCTTAACACTGAAGCGCCACTGACAGTGACACGGAGGCGGGCACGCTCTCGTTCGAGTTGAGGGACAGCCCGACCATGACACCGGCGAGCTGTACGAACATCTGTGACGCAGCGGGATTCATTCTTGCTGGGCTCACCGGCGGAACGCAGGGAGTGCATGGCATTCCCAGATATTTATTTACTCCTTTATTTAACGCAACCCCCGCAGATGCTGTGAGTGGGAATTTGTACAAATTTCCACAATCTTGTTCTGATCGAAAAAATAGGGTGCGGCAACATAATTAAAGGTGGAGGCACCGCGGCTTCCGCAGACGCTTGCGCCGTGGGCTGCGGTGGTAACTCGACAATCTCGTGCGGCGGTGTTCGTGGCCAGCGGATGCTCATCTACGAGAAGACGCCAATCGTGCAGCCCAAGGTCCTCGACGCGTTTTCAGGCTTCAACTCGGTCGGATGCTTCAGGTGTCGTTGGCTGTCCGTGCGACTAATTCATACTCACTGAGCGGAACCGCAGCGACGGACAGCAAACTCGCGCTCTCCACCACGACGGCGGCGGCTCTGACGGCCAGACGGTTGAGAACTGCATCAACACATGCGCGGCTGCCGGGCTCTCCCTTGCCGGCGTCGAGGCTGGTCTCCAGTGCTGTTAGTCTCCAGCCTGATAACTGACTATTCGCAATCTTACTCACGGAACGCAGTCTGTGGAAACGCCATTCTGAACGACCACGGCCCGATTTCGCAGAGCAAGTGCAACATCGCTTGTGCTGGTGACCCTACGGAGATGTGCGGTGGACTCGACGCTGTCAACCTGTACCGCGTCGGCGACTTTTCCTTCACTTCCGGGCCTGCCTCTATTCCCAAGACGTCGGGAAATTTCAGCTTCCTCGCTTGCACTCAGTAAGTCCCTCTGCTGCTGCATCGCCGGTGACAATTCACATAGTTGTCAGGGATAACGCCTCCGGCCCTCGCGCAATCCCCACGTCCATGAGCATCCCCATTGAGAACATGACTGTCGATTCCTGCACCTCGGCTTGCGAAGCTGCGGGATTTAACGTCGCCGGTATCCAGTTTGGTCAAGAATGCCGGTAAGTGCTGCTGGTTTTTCTAACTACGAGGGAAACTCACACAGCTGATAGCTGTGGGAATGTCCTTCTCCCCCTGGGCGCGTGATGGACGACTCCGCCTGCAGCATGGCGTGCAACGCCAACGCCGACGAGTTCTGCGGCGGTCCCGGCGTCAATCAAGTCTACTTCCTACCTTCTGCCAGGTTTTCCGGATCATCTTAATTCTTCGGGGCTGAGTTGTTCTATGGTCTAATCTTGTAACCGGTTTTAGAATGCTATAGATTGTGATGCATTCTGGTCGAGTGTAAATATTTCCTGGCGCTATTGCCAACGTAATGCATCCAGCATTGCGAGGAGCGTCGTGTAAAATTCGCGTCGAATTCCGCGGCGGACAGGATCAACGAGATTTGCTTCCGTTGCACTCTCGAACCACATCCCACTTGACACGTATATCCACGTTCAACGTTCAACGTTCAGTCCTGGTTCAGTCATCGACTTGGCTCTCGTCACGTTGATCTAAGCGTCTCGATCTGTCATACAATCGTACGCGTCACCTCGCAGCGTTCGAACGTGTCACTGGCGGCTGTGAACACGTTTGTCTCCTAGGTCCGACGTCGTGCGACTCGTGCAAGTTATAAGGCGGATTGCCTGCCGTTGCCTTCCTCACACGCGACCATGCCCGGCTCAGACACCTTCACGCTTTCCACTATCGCCCCCTCGGACCTCTGGCGCAAGCCTGGCAATCCGCCGGTCAACCGCGACAACGCGCCACGAAAGACTATCCAGGTCCCCTTGACGTCGTTTGAACAACTGCGCGCGACCATTCACGCGAGCTGGACGCGTCAGTACGACCAGGGTGGACTCGTTATCCTTTCGCCGTCGGGCAACTTCTGGATCAAATGTGGAATCGAGCTCTTCGACGGCGTTCCGTACGTCGCCTGTGTCACCTGCGACACGGCGGCGGACTTGAGCCTTGCTCCTGGCCTCGTGAAGGATGGAAAGGTCACGCTCGAGCTTGCGACCGTTAAGGGGAATCTATGGCTCTTCTACATCGCAGAGGATAAGTCAAAAGTTCCATTGCGCGAGATCACCTGGTTCTTGGCCAAACAGCCCGATGCTGTGGTCGAAGTCGGCGTCTATGTCGCTAGACCGACTGTCGCTGAGGAAGGTGATCGGGAAGATGAACTGACTGTACATTTCGAGGTGGACTTTGGACAACCCGTCATCGACGTGTAGTAGTTGACGCCATCATGCTTGTAGAACATAAAGAACTTGTCATTCTAGACCATAATGTGCCGATTTCTTTTGCAACTACGTTGCCCAGTTGAATGTAAATATTAGGATACTCGTGGCCTATTTGTCGTGGGAACCTTTCGGAGGCAAATCAAGACTGGATGCAAACTCTAAACCAGTCCACAAACCAGCCACGCACCGTGTTGTACACACGACCTCCATCCCTTCCATCTTGAACGGCGGTCTATTCCTCTGGAGGCCCCAGTGTAACTTGTAACCCAGCTCGGGCACGATTTAGCCGTGGACGACGAGCGAACGAGTGCTCCTGGGACCGTCGACAACCGCTGCAACAACCACCCAGTGTCCTGGGCCCACAGCTCGATTTCTTGCTAACTTCTTGACCAACTCGTCGCCGGTCGTTATCTGGCTTCCCAAAGTTTGCTCGCCGGATGGAAATGGGTCGTACGTCAGACGGGTTCGGATCGTCTGTCCTCCTAGTAGGCTCTGTTTATACTCGTGGCCGGTCAAGCGGGATGCTATGGCGGAAGTCATTCTGTGTCCTCGCCTGTCTGGGATATGGAAGTCTTCTTCGCCCATCCACGCCCGAATTTTGGGTATCGTCAGGCTGCGAAGTGGAAATCTGGGCTGTTGGGCACTTGACCATGCCGCCCGCAGGCTGAGTAGTAGCTGTGCTCTCGTCTCTGTCGAAGCGGATAACCCCAGGAGATATGCGACGAATGGCCGACTGTATCCTCGTGTGCGCGGACTGCGAAGCGAGCGGGCAAAGGGACCCAATTACTGAGCCAGCGTGCTCAGAAGGTGCAGCCTCGACCTGGGCTCGACATCGTCGCTGCGCACACCAAATGCAATTGTGCTCGTGTTGCTGGGCCTAGACTGCGCTACGAACCCGTGTAGTTCTCCATCGTCAGACTCATGAAGCTCCAGGACTCGTCCGAAGGGCTGCAATGGCATATGTCTCGCGATGTACTGGGAAGCGACTTGGCTCTTGGCGCGTCCGGCTCCAGTACAGGCTGTTCGTCCACTGTGAATTCCACGCAGGTCCTACGATCACCCGTCGACGCGCATGCAATCGTGAACCATGAGGATAGTCGGTCGGTGGTGTCGGTTTAGGCGTGTGGCATGTGTGGTAGATAGGTCGCCCGTTGAATAAACGTTGTGGGCCATCCAGCAGGCTCGAGTACGTGACCATATAAACGCTCATAATACAGGCTCACGCAAGCTGTCCTAGCGCGCCTCAGTCGCGCCATGTCGGCTGCCAAGGGCCACGCGGGTGTACGGACGATGCTGAGCCTTCGGCCTGTGCCAGCGCTGCGTTCGCGCCGCCGAGGTGCGATTGTAGACCGCCCAGTGACTGCGCGATACCAAGGCGAGTCTGCGGTGTGTGGTCGCGAGAAAAACGTGGTCATAACCACAAACCACCCAGGAAGCTCTGAAAGGGATGCGAGCGCAACTTCGTTCTTCGGCGGCCCTGGCGTGCTGCTACGGTTGGGTGCGCCGTCGATAACCACATCGTGCCCGACATTTCGGCCTGCTGATCGTACGCGTCCTCGCCAGGCATGAAGCGTGCGATCTTCGCGCCGGATATATGGCTTGGGTTTGACGCGCTTTTACACGCTTTGACGCGTCCTGCGGACGCGACGCGCGGCGGGTTGGAGCGTATGCGCTGCCAGCCCGTCGAATTCCCGGTCTTGCGGCTTGATAGCGATATTATGCAGGCGTTGTCGAGTTACAAGCGTCGTTCTCGCAGGGATGTGGATGTGGCGGCGGCCAGAGGGACGCGGCGTCCAGGTAGGTCCGTCTCGCACGTGTCCGGCCGGTTGGCCGGGACTGGAAATTTCCTCACTCAACCTCTTCTCAGCTCTGTCCAGAAGACCCCCCGCCCCCCTTGTCAACCACAACGAAGAGACTTGAACAATGGCATCTTCCACCCAGACTCCATACCTTCCCCGCCCGCGGCCCACTGATGGTCAGTAATAATCCACCCGTCAGCGGGACATGAGCATCTGTAACTGACGGCTCGCCCAGATGGTGGTCTGCACCTTCTCGTGACGGCGGCCGATACACGCCACGCGGTACGTTTCCTCTCATAGTCCTAACACCTCGCCAGCTAATATATCCAGCAGGCTGCGTCCGATCCATGGAGCATCCCGGCACTCGTGGTGGCCGCGCACGAAGTAAGTGCAAACCGTCTCTTCATTCCACTGAGTGTGCTGACTGCGCCTGTAGAGCGAGGCAGCAGAACAGAAGCGGCTCAGGCGCTTACGCCGGCACATTAGGCGGGTTCGTAAGCTGGAGATTTTGAAGGCCCGTCTAAGAAATAAGAAGGAGGTGAGCAGGAACCTCTACTCGCGCCCTCGAGTAGAGCTCTGACTCGGCCACTCCCCTCGCACAGGCCGCGAAGCAGGCGAAGCGCATCGCCAAGGCAAAGGCGTCTGCAGAGAAGAAGAGGGCGACGCGCCGTGCTGCCGCAAAGGCCGGCTATGCTCGCAAGGTTCGCAACGCGAACTAGACCGCTCAGCGCAAGCATCGCGCGTGTAGAAGGGATGATCGTTCATTCGCATAGAACATTGCATTGGGAATGGCATACTCGGATTCTCGGACACCTACGTCGCTGTATGTAGCTCTGTGTTTTGCTCTGTTAACGCTGTGTATAGCTGTCTATCTGTACCGTTGATATGATCTGTTGCCGTACAGTTTCCTCTCTCTTGCAACATATTCAACTTTCGAGTTTCGTTTCTTTGCGTTGCGATCGTGCGGCATGTTGACATGATCCATAACTGAGGCCTGAGTAAGGACTTCAGCGTATCGTCTGGATTCAGTTTATCTAATGGAAGCTCATTACTCCGACTGTGCCCCTATACAATTTACTAGTCTCCTTCTCCTTCACAGACTTTGACGTTCGATAACAATTAACCAGGGAAAGTGACATGCTGTATTCACAGGCTCACGGGGAGCTGTCGTGACTGACAGGCAGGACGCCGGGCGATAAGCTGCAGGTGACACAGTTCTGAAGCAAGAGAAGGGCCCGATCTGCTCATCAATAGTGCGGGACTGCAGCCGTCTCACTCACAATTGCCTTATTGGTGTCAATGCAGCTTGTATGGCTTCGACGCGCAGGCGCATCTGTCCGACTCCAAGCCGTCGTGACGGAGTCAATCAGTGCGACTGACGTATCATATCTGGTAGATTTGAAAATAATATTGCAAAAACCCCTGCTGATCAATGAGAATGATATGCCGACGACCCCTATGTGACCAGGGCCGCCACAAGCTATCAATTGAGTTCTTGTTCTGCTTCTCTTGCTTTTAATAACTGTGAGTTATTGCGTCTCTGAGTCTCACGTGATGAACTACGGCTGTGCAGCCAGCGAACGTCTCACGTGACGTACTGGCCTGTGCAAGATCTGCAAGTCCGAGATACCAGGCGAAGCTGCCATCGGGACCGGGTACATATTGCCTTCTCAATGATGCGATACGTGGTGAGCGGAAATTGACAGGCTCTAGTCAAGAGTCAGTGGACGTCCCTTCGGACGACGGGACCGTGTGCGGCTCGCGTCGATACCTCAGCCTGAGAGCGTACCGAATGACCGTGAGTATACGAGCATCTTCTCCCAATGTAAAACGACGCGGTGTTGAAGCCCCTAAACTTCGTTGCTGTCTCCGTGACCACATATCGTCCTTTTAGCGTCTCTTCGTATCTTCCTGAACGCCCGGGCCCGCGAGCTGCTCTTCTAATGCCATCATATTGATACCTTTGCGCTGGCAACAGGGTATAAAGCTAGCCTTTTGCTCGTCTCCAATGTTCCCCACATTTCTCACTTCCTCTTTTGCGATTCACTTCTTCTCTTTGTATTCTCTCATACCAGTTATCGCCATGCCGTCGCCGACTTTTCTGGCTTCGGCTCTCATACTGCCCGCGCTCGCGCTCGCGCAGAACACCATCCGCCCCAACGCGGCTTTGTACTACTGTGTGCAGTCGCAGTACGGCTCGATGGTCGAAGGTGCCCCTCTCGTCCTTGGGGCGTGCACAGGCGGGGCGCACCAGGCGTTCACCCACTCGACCGAGACCGCCCTCCTCAGCGTGTTCTCGAACATGTGCGTTAGCCTGAAGGACGACTTCAAGCCGGGCGACCCGTTCACGCTCAAGGCATGCGACGAGAACGATGCCAACCAGCGCTTCGACATTCGCGAGGAGCAGATGCAGATCAGGCATGAGTTGCGCCAGGCATGCTTCGCGCTCGGCGGTGACGTCGGCACGGGCACCGCGATCGTGGGACAGGACTGCGTGGACGACAGCGCGGACCAGAAATTCTTCCGAGGTGAGTGGGATCGAGCACGGGCGCTGTTCACCCTGGTTGACGCGTCTTGCAGGGACAACCGACGCCGCCCCCACCCCCGCCCCGGCACCGCCCACCTCGACCGGTGCCTGGTTTGTGTCGCAGGATATGCCATGGATGTGCCTGACTGCGGCATCCGAGACTGAGGGTGCGGCTGTCGTCGTGGCCGACTGCGACCACACCACCAGCCCGGCGCAGTGGTTCCATTACGATCACGACGCGCAGACGATCACCGTCTTCAATGGCACTCTATGCGTAGACGGGACCAACAACCCGGTCACCCTCAGCACGTGCGACTCCAGCGCCGCCAGTCAGAAGTTCAAGTCCGCCCAGGAGAACCACATCGCGTCTGTGGAGTCGGGCCTGTGCCTCGTGCCCGGCGACGCGTCTCAGGGGGTCTGGCCAGTTGCGCTTCGGAAGTGCGTGACGGAATCGAGTTTCCAGAGATGGTACTCGCCGAAGAAGCTGCCCACACCGCCGCCGCACGCGCTTGAGTCCAACCTGGACCCAGACATGTGCATTGGCGCGACGGCGCAGGAGGCTGGCGCGGCGGTCGTCACGCTCAACTGCGACGAAACGGATGTGACTCAGTCGCCTGCGTACGATCGCTCCACCAAGGCGATGAAGGTCGGTGATTTCTGCTGGGCGGCAGTCGACGACGCCGTGCTGCTCGCGGAGTGCGACGGCTCGGCCGAGCAGCAATTCAAGTCAGCCATCAACAACCGCATCGCCGTCGCAAGTGACGGGCGCTGCATCACGGCGACAGACAGCCCCGTCGTGCTCACCAAGTGCTCGCTGACCAGTTTGGCCCAGGTGTGGGTGACCCCGCCGTCTGGCGAACAGTAAGAGACAATGCGCGGATACATCCTAGCCCCTGTGCAGTCAGATCCGCGAATTGGTGGTGATAACTTATTTATTTATCTTGACGCATTCGTGCTTGTATTACAATGTATAGCAACATTTTCCGTGGGAACCTTTCGGGGTCAGATCCGAAGCCTGGAAGTAAACTCTAAACAAGTCCACGAACCGTGGCGTAACCCGTGGCGTAACCTCCTTGCCGTCCCGTGTGAAGAGCGTTGTGTTCCTCTCGAGACCCCAGTGCACCTTATGTGACCTAGCTCAGGCACATTTTCACTGCTGATTCATGGACGACGAGCTGTGCTTCTGGGACCGCCGACCACTGCTGCGACCACCACCCGATGTCCTCGGTCGACAATCTAATTTCTTGCTGACTTCCTGCCGATTACCTCACTGGTCATTATTTGGCTTCTCTGAAGCTGCTCGCCGTATGAAATTGGGTCGGTCTGCCAGGAGATGCTGTCCTGCTACGGTTGGACATGTGATGCTCGTCCTGGCTTCGTCGACCATCCACGCAGATTTGGGATATCGTTAGGCCGCGTCGTGGAGCTCTGAGCTGTTATTGCTTGGCCACGTCGCCCGCTCGCCGATCAGTAGCCGTGCTCTTGTCCGTATCGACCTCCCAAGAAGGTATGCACGGATGCGCGTGTAGACTCGTGCGCGAAGCGAGCGAGCAGATGGGGCGAATCTCGACCTGGCTTCGACATCGTTGCTGCGCAGACCAGATGCAATTCTCCGTTACTCGAGTTGCTGGCTAGGATAAACTGCGCTACGTGGTCATGTCGTGTCGTTCTCCGTCGTCGGACGCCTGAAGACCAGGGCTTGTCCTATCGGCTGACAATGGCATACGCTCCCCGATATCCTGGGAAGATACTTGGGTCTTGTGCTGCCGGCAGGTCCGCCGCTGCCTTGTGCGCAGGTCCTGGAATTGCACATCGGCGCGTATATGCAATCGCGATTGAAGAGGATACGTCGGTACGTTGCCCGGGAGTCGTGTCGATGTAGGCGTGTGGCATGTGTGGTAGATAGGTGGCCCGTTGAATAAAGGTTGTGGGCCATCCAACAGGCTCGAGTACGTGACCACTTAAGCCACCCAGAATGCAGGCTCACGCAAGCTGTCCTAGCACACCCCAGTCGCGTCCGAGTCGTGCGTGAAGGCCCGCGGTCCCTGGATACAGCGGCTGACCTGCGTTGACGATGGATTTCGCGCGCTCAAGGTGTACGGAAGCTGGCACTGCAAAGATCTCCATTGGGACAGCACGCGAGCAAGGCAAGTCTGCGTTGCGTGGTTGCGTGAAAGCTGGGGTCATAACCACAACCCGCCAACAGTGCTCTTAAAGGATGCGCGTGCGACGTCGTTATGCACAGGCGGCCTGGGCGTGCTGGCACGGTCTAATCCATTGTCGACCACCACATCGTGCCCGACCTCTCGGCCGGAGGATCGTACGCTCCCTCGCCAGGCATGAAGCCTACCATGTCGACCCGACTCGATGGCCTGTGTTCGACGCGGTTCGACGCGGTTTGACGCGTCCTACGAACGCGACGAGCGCGCACTAGGGCGTGTGCCGACTCTCGCACCGACCTTGCGATCTTACCGTCCTGTTCTTCTGGCATTATCGAGCTCGCAGTATCGCATTTCCTGGAGCGTATGCTTGGTGCCATCGAGAGGGACGACGCGTCCCGGTAAGCCCGTCGCGTACGCGTGCGGCTGGTTGACCGGGACCGGAAGTTTCCTCACTCAGTCTCTTCCTCTCTGCTCTGCATCCTCCACCCTCAGAAAAATGCAGTCCATTGACTTCACAACCCCCGCCTCCGCCACGCAGCCAGCGAGAGGTCAGTAATTATTCACTCCGCAGCCTCGAGAAGAGCTTCAGAAACTAACAGCGTCGTCCAGCTGTTGACCCGCTCCTCACTCTCGCCGCTGCTGCGCATCACATGGCGGAGGGTTATCCGGTACGTGCTCTGCATCTGGTTTATTGAGTAGCCAGCTGATTGACCTAAGCAGCGCGTCCCGAGTGCCAATCGCTGGCACGTATTCACCGACATCGCCGCCGAACAGTCGCTGGTATCGGACGTGAGTGAACTAGCGCTGTGTACTTTCTCTCCATGGCAGGGTGCTGACGCCGCCTTTAGGCCGAGATTCAGGAGGCCCGGCTCAGGCGCGAGCGGCGCCTGCGTCGGTTGAGAAGGAAACTCGAGATTCTGAAATTGCGCCGGATGGAGCGGCAGGCCGCCGAGTCGGTGAGCAAGTATCATCATTCGGGCTCTTGAGCAGCTTTCGAATTGTGGCGTCCCTACTGTACAGAGCCTGACGGTCGTGCTCGATCTCCGGCATTGGCAAGCCTCCCGCAAGGCGAAAGACCGAGAGGCGAAGCTTCGAAGGAAGCGTCGGCAGTCTCAAAACGCCCGGGACGCCAAAAAGATCGCCAAGGCCAAGGGCATGGCTGCGCGCAAGGACGGCGCGTAGGTGACGTGCTCCTTCATTAGCGCACTGTGCTATGGGAATGGACAGTACGGATGGACATCTGCGTCGTGCTTTGTATCTCTGTACCTGCTCTCCGCTGTCTATAGCTTTATAGCTCTATTGTCGATATTGTAAGGGTTCGTACGAGTGATTGTAAATCTTGAGGCTTCTGAGACTCAGCGAGTGCACTAGGTCGGGCAATCAGAAGGGTTCGCTTTGATAACAGGAAGTGTCGTCTGTATATCTGAGGTTGTAACTAACTCGTGGTCGTGTCGCAACTGCGAAGAGAGTGCAATATAAGTTGATAAGCTGCTAACTAGCTAGGCTAAAACATTCTCGAGTAAATGGCGAGGGAATCTCTTCCCACTACCTACAGCTTTTATACCGACCTATTGAGTCACGTGAACTGCGGGCGTAGTCACGTACTGCGGGAATCCCGAGGTCTGGCTACTCCGAGGGATTTCCGGAATACAAAGGAACGTGCTCGCTCACTCTTTTATGTACCGGAAGGATAACATATCCTGCCCGTTACAGATATGTTCTCTAGTCGCATACTTTTTTCTTCGCCTGCAACAAGATATTCAATCTCAAGGTCTCTTTTGACGACGCCTGGGTCGTAGACGGTGAACATGCCGCAGTAAAGTGTAGGCGAAAAGTTTTCGGGAAATTGCCAAAAGGCAGCAGATTTCATCTATACAAGCGACGTTCATTGCGAGCCTCTAGTATACACACAGTTGTCCAAGATGGAGTGGGCTTCCCTCCGTCGTACAGCTCTTACATCACAGCAGGATTGGTCGCAATGAAGCCACCGTCGATGACCATAGTCTGGCCGTTCATGTAGGCGCCCGCAGGAGACGCCAGGTAAAGCGCCGTCGCCGCCATCTCTGCGTCCCTACGCGAATCATAAGCCAAGAGATATAACGGGTGCAAAAGGCACTTACGAGCCGTCACGGCCGGCAGGGAGTGGCCGCAGAGACTTGCCGACGAAGTTGGTTTCCTCGGCCGTGAAGCGGCCTCCCTGGCGGCTTGTCATCTCGGACGCCCAGACGCCTGTGGAGCGAGCGGCTCAGAAATATGTAGATAGTGTGTCGTGGGAGGCTCTTACCAGGCGCAATGTCGTTCACGCGGACTCGAATGTTCTTAAGTGCGCACTCGGTTGCCAACATCCTCCCCAAGTGCAGCAGAGCTGCTTTGCTGGCGTTGTACGCAAACTGGAAGTGCGAATTCAATAAGGCAGTAACGGTGAGAATGAGTGCAAGGCAACGTACGTGGTTTTGGGACATCTTCATGATGCCCGAGATGGAGCTGACGTTGATCACGACGCTCGAGTATCCAGAACTGACACCGTCGTCCGAGCCCTTGTCCAGCAATGCGAGAAACGCGGTGGTCACGAAGAACGCGGAGAAGACGTTGACTTGGAACAACTGCCCCCATTGCTCGAATGTTTCATTCTCGAAGAGCTTCGGGCCAAGCTGAGGAGGGTCCGAAGTCGGTTTTTCGAAGAACTCGGAGACGGGTCCTGTCTGTCCGGCGCTGAGAACAAGAACACGAGGCACGACGTCATGTCAGCGGGACGATGTGGAGTCTCGGACGGCAGCGCGTACTTGTTGACGAGGATGTGCAGGCGGCCCTCGCGCGCCTCGATCTCGTTGACGGCGTTGGTGATACTGGCCTTGTCTGTCACATCGAGTACGAGCCTGAGAGCAAGCGGGTTGATCAGTCCACAATAGCAGCAATGTATGCCACACGTACGGGATGAGCTCGCCCGGGCCCTTGCCGACGTCGACGATGGCACGCTCCAGCACGTCCTTGCGCCGCCCGGCGATGTACACGCGCGCGCCGTTGATAGCCAGGCCCTGCGCGATCATGAGCCCGCTGGCGGCGGGCAGTCAGCCTGATCAGCCACAGCACGCACACGATCCAGACAACGTACATTCCGGTGCCGCCGCCCGTGACGAGCGCGACGCGTCCAGTGACGTTGTAGAGCGCCTCTGCGCGCAGATGACTGTAGTTGCCTGCAACGGGCTCCATGGCGTGCAAGCGACGGCGAATGGGAGCGGAAAGAAGAGCGCGTGCCGAGAGACGGCGAACCACGGCCCACGCCGCCGGCCCTCGGGCGCTTCGAGGTGGCATCTGACCCACGCACTTCTGTGTAAGTACGAAAGATGCACAATCTCTTCCTTAGCGGCCTTGATGATCCTGCTATCATCTCCAGATAGTTGGTCTCATGCCCAAAATTGAGATTATCCGCTCCCAGCGAAGCTGTACATGTGCCACCCCCTGAAAATATCGGGCGTGGTGGAGAAAAAATCACTAGAATCGGCGAGGTATAAAGGGTGGTCATCCTTCCTGTACCTCATCACCATCTCCTGGCCTCCACACTCGTCCATTCATTCATTGGCGACCTCGCACATGGCTTCAGAGCAGGATACCGAGCCACCCAGAACCGACGAGCTCCTCGGTAATGCACGGACAGCAGCAACTCCTGTCGTTGCGAGCTACGATGCGCTTGAGAGGGCACAAAACTCGTCGCCGTTTCGTGACTCTGGCGAGCCAACGGCCGCCGAGGAGCTCGAGGTGTGCAAGCTTGCTCATTTCTCGCCCCTACACGCACACTCACGCATCAACAGACCGGTAATCTGGGAAGAAATGCCCCAAAAAGTAGCAAGGTGACCTGGTGGACCAACCGTGAAAGGAAAAAGAAACCCGATGGAGAGCCAGGGGCTCTCATTGCAGCGCGTCCTCAGCCACTCAAACCGAAGCGCATCCCCTTTGCGCCCTTTCTTGACGCAGAGGTCTTGTCCACTACAGCAAGGATCACCGGCGTCTCGTACACCGAGACCGTGTCTTCGGCTCAAACTCCCCAACACGGTGCCACGGACAGCATTGTTCAGTCCACTGCAGAAGCTTTTACTGTCGCGGACCTGCTTGACGCGCTGCTCGCTGCCGAAGCCGAGGATGGCGGGTCGCACGAGCCAGAACACTCCATTGTTCCAGCGGATCTCCTGCCTGGCCCGTGTGCGACGTCTGTGGCACCCGCCTCTGCGACCACCACTATCAGCGACTCCGGTAGTGCTCAAGTCAAGATGCTGTTAGATGCTGCAGATGCCCTGCAGGCGGCTCAGCAGCAGCGCGTTATCAGACAGTTGCCGCGTCGTGCGCTTGATCGTCTGAGGCCCTAGTATACGCGACGGACACCAGCGAGGACTCTGACGATGCAGGCTCGGAGACCGAAGCTGCTTCTGTGGATACGCAGGCGTCTCAGTCAGAGCGTGTTATCCGCGAGATGCCCAAGAGGTGCCGTTCCGGAGCATTCTGAAGCTCTTGATTCGGTTGCCCGGGAATGCTTCTTAACACAGTCTGTATACTTGGCGAGAGATACCGGAGCGTCTCTGTAATTACTCGTCTGTCTGGATGAAAGCATGCCCCAATTTTGAAACCGAAAGCCTACTAAAATTCGTTCATAATCCGGGGGTTGGGGGACGCAGCACTCCAGTGCAGATAAAACTGAAGCACAATGCGCGCTTTCACTCTGCGATTCTTCCAGTAACCTCACCCGTCTCCAGAGCAGGCTTCATTCGTGCATTGCACGTTTCATGAAAGCACAGAATCTGATCCCGCGATGCAGGCACCCAAAGATAGACGGAGATAAGCGCCGGCGCCACAAGCGGATATCGGTCGGTCGGGTCCGGATGACCTCATCTTTTCGACCACATCCACACTGACAATGGCAGATTCCAAGGTGCCGCCGACGACGTCGACAGCGCCGCCGCCTCCACCGCAACACCCCGACATAGCCAACGCAAGCTCCAAGCTGCGTCCGGAGGCGGCGTCGCGGCCCAGCACGGCCGGCTCACAGAAGTCGGCGAGCGAGAACTGGCGCACGGCCAAGCGCTTTCTGAGCGCGTACGCGCAGACGTGGGTGGGCATGAGCCCGCTGTGGCTCATGGGCGAGGCCGTCGTGCCCGGCCAGAAAGTCGGCAGCATGTTCAAGCGCGGTACGCACAACCTGCGCTCTGCTGCCGTCGACGTGCAGCGCGCCGTGTCCACGAGGTACGCTCTCCCACCTTGTGGCCTATTGCAGTTGACGCGAACTGGACTTGAAGTGCAAAGGATATTGTGGTCATCATCGACGAGCGCGTGCAAGAGACCAAGACTGGCGTCACTGAGCTCGCAAAGGCGTCCGAAGTCATCAAGGCTGCGGGGTGAGCAATATGCCACGCTCTTAAAATGCTAGGGTCGCTCATGCAGTATTAAACAGCGAGAATGCGCTGCTAGTCGTAACGACGTCTCTGGAGAAGGTCCAGGAAGAGCTACACGCGCACAAGGAGCTCTCGCCACAGCTGAAGAAGGCGGTGACGAAGAACTCGCGCGACGTGGTCATCATCCTCGACAAGGCACTCAAGCACCCCATTGTCGTCACCGGCATCACCAAGTTCGCCGCGTCCAAGGGCATCCCGCACGCCGACGCCCTGCTGCGTCTCGCCAGTCTCGGCCTGACCAAGATCCTTGCGGCCATGCCAGACGTGCCACTCGACGGCGTAGAGGCCGTTGTCGAGGAGGTCGACGCCGCCGAACTCGAGCGCCAGGCGACTCCGGAGGCGCGTGAGAAGGCCGAGAAGATCGGGAAGCAGGGAGATGGTCCGCCGCCCAAAGTCGAGAATGACCCGTCTCCGCCGAAGGGCGCGACCGACGCCGACCCATACGCGAAGATGAAGAAGGAATCTCAGTGCACAGTCATGTGAAGAGAGCATTGGGAGCTTGCCTACATACACGACCTCACGACCTCATGGACATCCTGTATACTGTAATCAACTCGCCAATGAACATCTTGCCTGTTTCTTCACATGAGTCCAGTTGCAGCGAAGCATCATCCAGTCGATTTGAGAAGAGAAACGATCCGAAAATGCATTGGCTACGCCATCCTACTGCTACCAGAATATCTACATAGACAGTCTGATCATGTGTCCGTCATACTTTACAGAGCATTCGGGTTTAGAAAGTCGTAAGGGGTCGTTGGAGAAAAGGAATCAAGCAGCTGCAGCAGATGAACGGGTGCGCCGTCTCGGAGGCCTCGCAGGCAGCCTAATGACCAAGCGGGATTTCACATCATTCGCAGGCGCGGCGGTAGTGGCGGCTGCGCTCGTCGATGCAGAGGCGCCGTCCGTATTACCCTCAACGTGCGTCGCAGTAAAGGTGAAAGCGCCGGTGGGGATGCCTTTACTTGAGCCTGCGGACGGGGACGACGAAGTCTCTCCCGCAGACGCAGACGACGGCACGAGGTCCTGTGGGTCCGCAGAGGTGATGCTCGTCGTGTTGGATACATCGCCCCTCTTGTTTCCTGTGGGCGCTGCAGTGAAAGTAAACGCACTTGTGGGGGCGGCGCTGGCGGCATCGTCAGTGAGCGCGGCACTGGCACCGGCGGGAGCGACGGCCGGCACGGCGGCGGCGGCAGTAACTCGCGTCCTCGACGCGCCGTTCGGACCCTTCGTCGCCGCCTTGGCCTTCGGACGACCGGCAGGGACAGTGCGCCTGGTGACGGCGGGAGCAGCGGGTGTGACGGCGGGAGCAGACGCCACTGCAATGGGCACGATCGAGGGCGCCGCAGCGGTTGCGGTTCCTCCGGGGGGCGCAGCGGCGGTCGCCGACGCGGCGGCTTGGGCACGCGAGCCCCGGGTCCTCATTGGATGTGTGGATGGAGCTGGAGGGGGCGTTGCTTGGGTGGCCTTGGCCTTGGCTGCGGCGTCGGTGATGGGGGCGGCAACGGCACACGCTGGACGATAAATTCCCCTGCTCCTGGCGGAGGGTCCCCCGGCGGTTCGCAAACCAGCGCGTCCTACCTCCAGCGCCATTTGCGCCGTTGAAGACGGCTTGCTTGGGCTGAAGTGGGGACGTGAGCAAGAGACTCCGAGACAAATTCTGTTGAGCGTACCGTTATGGCCCCACTGGCCCCAGCTTGCTCTCCCCGAGTAGGAGACGCGTTCTCCTTGTTTGCGAGAGGCGTGGTGGTATCGACAGCGCGACCCTTGGCCGCCTTCAAGTTGCTGGACGTGTCACGGTTGCGTGGGTTGGTAGGCATGATTGCGAAATGTCACGCAGCAGAGGACGGGCAAAAGTAAAGGCAAGTGGGCAAGCGGGGGATGGGGATCAGCAGCAGTGCGGCTCGCAGGTCCTCTTTATACCCCAGCGCGAGCCCTTACGTGTGTCATGCGGAATCCAATCCAATCCAATGCTCCCCACCACGTCTGCCGATAGCCGTTGATGAGTGTTTAAATGAAACGACGAGATTGGCAAAATTGATGGCGTACCCGTATTGTCTGGAAGGCAACCGCGTTTGTCAGCACGTGTGTCGTCGTCGCAAGCGTGGTGCATTTGCGCGATGTGCGGGTAATTTCGTGTTCAGGGTGTGAGAACGACTAGCCGAGCGCACTAGCAATATGATCAGGCGGTTCTTCACGGTTCTGTGTTGGTTTGAGATATGAGCGTGGTGGAAAGCGCATGGACCGTTGGGCTCACGCGTGTCAGCGCCGCGGCATCTACCGTGGGTCGCGGTTTGCGATCACTGGCACGCGGGCTTCTTTGCCGCGGGCTCCGTTGCAGGGGGGCTGAAGCCATCTGTGTTCGAGACCGTGCCCAATGTCAAACGTTGCGCCCGTCGCTGGAGACACTGCCACTGCGTGAATGGGCGACCGGCAACAGCGGTACCACGCACCACGACTCGGATGATGCTCACAAGAGGATCCAGACCGTTTGCGACGAATTCTATCAAGTATTGCATCTTCAGAGTGGCATACAACACATTTGTACAAGTACAGCGTACAGTTTAAGAACCAGAAAGCAGGAATAAAGCACGCGGCTATCGAAGGTACTGGGGCAGGATCTCGTGCACGGACGTGAGCTTCGGGTTCTCGGAGAAACGTATGAGGAAGTCGTCGAAGTCGAGACACTGGGGCTGTAATCTCGGGTCGGCAGTCACGACGTTGTCGTACTTGAGCTGCTCGATCTACAGTATGATGAAAGAAAGAAGTCAGTTGCATGGACAATGGGGCAGGAGCGTGAAATCAACTCGGACCTGATCTCGTGTAAGGGAAAACAAATTGGGAGGCAGTCGTTCCAAGAAAAACGCTTGAAACTTTCCGATAGCTGAAGGAAGCGAGAGGATGGGACGGCGGCGGTTGCTGTACTTGAGCACGAGCTCCATGAGCTCTCGATATGTGAATACTGTCGACGTGAGAGAATGAGAGCCGGACCTCTCGTTGACACTAACTGTGACTTGCCTTCAGGACCGCCTGCTTCGACGATTTTGCCCGTTACCGCAGTCATGATCTCGGGTGACCCACGAGAGCAAAGTTCGACGAATCGAGCGATGTCGCCGACGTATACCGGTTGGAATCGACTCGTTCCTCCATCGAAGACGGGAAGGAATGTCATCACTTTAGCCAACTTGGCGAAGCGCTATGATACATTTCATACGTTCAGCGAGATTAATTGCGGGCTACAAAAATGGTACGCACTCCAAAAAACTCATCTCCAGGGCCAAAGACGAGGCTGGGCCGCACGATCGTCGCCTGCGGGAGCTCTTTCAGCACCTCGAGCTCGCCAAGCGCCTTCGTTCTCCAGTACGTCACGCCGCTCTGCGCGTCCGCGCCAATGGCACTGACGTGCACGAGCGCGGCGCCGGCGTTGCGCGCGGCGGCAGCGACGTTGCCCGCGCCGCGGCGCTGGACGAGGTCGAACTGGACGTCGGACGCCTGCAGGTAGCCCGCGAGCGACACGACGACATCCGCGCCGCTGAACGCGCGCGCCAGCGTGTCCGGCTGCGTCACGTCCGCCTGGACTAGCTGCAGTTGGTCCTGCTCGCCGTGCACGGTTCGCGCGCGAGCCGGGTTGCGCGTGCCCACGCGGATGGTATAGGGGCCTTTGGCTGAGCGCAAGTGCGCGACTATGTGACGCCCTGTGCATTGGGTTGAGTACTAGGATAGTAGAGCGGTGGTTTTCCTGACCCAGAAAGCCTGTGCCGCCCACGATAGCCACGCAACGAGCTCCCGGCGTCATGGCAAGCAGGGAAGAAGCGCCTGTCTCCGCCATTTGCGGGCCGGCTATGTATATGAACTGTCCCCGCCGCCAACTGAGCCACATAGTAGAGTCAAAGAGGCAAAATTCATAAGTAGATCTGCTCTGGAAAAAAAATGGAGCAAGACTTGGTGGATTACAGGAAGACGAACCGGTCTGATCACGTGCTGCACGTGATTTGATGTGACCCCCTTGGTACGGTGTGTCCTTATGGCGTAACCAGATGTATTACAGATGAACTGAGCTCATGTCGCATCTATTTATTGGACTCTGACTGTCATGCAGCATCATCAAGGTAAAGAGCAGAGATCGGTACTTTTTATACATTCGTTTTGATCAACTCTGAGTTGCAGAGGATTATTATGCACACTCTGAAAGTACATAGTAAATAGGACTCGACTCGAGATTGAAGGAAAGAGATGTCAAGCGTAAATTGGGAGAATGACAACACGAGATTGAAACTCAGCTATTCCGTCACGACATGCTTGTCGCCTTTCGGCGGCCCTGTCGACTCTCCACGACCATACGATTTTTCAGCTCACGCTCTGGCTCAGGATCTAGTTCCAACAATGAAAAACTTGATGCTTCTTGTAGGCCCTTTGCGTGTCAACCAGCCACTTTGCTCACGCGACAAGAGCTTCTAGCACCCCAAGCCCCAGTCCACGCCCGCACATGACTGCTTCCCAAATACCTTCGTCGAATATTGGCCGCCTATTTCATTATGGAAGTCAGTCGCTCCTGCTCAGCCGTTGCTCACAAGTTGTATTCATCGAGATGTCGCGTAGACCTGGCAGCATCTCTTGCTGGCGGCGTGGCTGCTGAATTCGTGCGGCGCAACACCTCTTCTGGCCCTACTGCTTCGCCCGGTCAGCAAGCCCCGCCTGGGCTACTGCTGACGGAAGCCAATGTCAACCGCCTCGTCGAAAAGCTCTCGCAAATGCGTGGCGCGGCGCTTAAGCTCGGCCAGTTTCTTTCTATACAAGGTACGTTACAGCGTTCCTACTCCTGGTTTATCTAGCCATTTACGCAGTCTCCAGACGCGCACGTATTACCACCCGAGGTCGAGCGCATCTTCCGCCGTGTGCAGGACAGAGCACATTACATGCCCAACTGGCAAATGGAGGTACATCATATCACAGCATCCAACTTTCACAGCCTTTATT
Source organism: Auricularia heimuer (assembly GCA_002287115.1). NCBI lineage: Eukaryota > Fungi > Basidiomycota > Agaricomycetes > Auriculariales > Auriculariaceae > Auricularia > Auricularia heimuer. The sequence goes on along the minus strand of NEKD01000003.1, from coordinate 1,218,135 downwards.
CACGCACACGCTCTTTGCCAGCAAGTAATGCGCGAAGACCTAGGCGCAGACTGGCAGCAGCATTTCTCCTCCTTCGACCGCATTCCGTTCGCCAGCGCGTCCATCGGCCAGGTGCACACCGCCGTCCTGCGCGCCTCCGGACAGAAGGTCGCCGTGAAGATCCAGTTTCCCAACGTCGCGAAGAGCATCGGCGCAGACCTCGCAGCCATCGGCCTGCTGCTGCCCGCCGCGCGCCTGCTGCCGCGCGGGCTCTTTCTTGAGCGCAATTTGCGCATCCTTGGTCAGGAGCTGGAGGAGGAGTGCGATTACCTGCGTGAAGCGGAGTGGGCGCGCAGATTTCGACGGTGGACGATGGAGGAGGAGGAGGGCGCGGATGTCGGCGGCGGTGCGCTGAAGGTCGTCGTGCCCTGGGTCTGGGAGAGGAGCACCAAGCGCGTGCTCGTTATGGAGTTTGTGGAGGGAGTCAGTGTCGGCGGAGAAACTGCGCAACGGCTGCCGCAAGAGGAGAAGGACCGCGTACGTCGTTTCGCCCTTCGTCCTTTATCTTCCTTTCGCTGCTGTGCTGATACACCTCTTAATTCTTTTGAAGATTGCAACCACGGTGATTTCCCTATGTCTGCACGAGCTCTTCGTCTTCCGCGCGATGCAGACCGACCCAAACTGGACCAACTTCCTCTACAACGCGTCTACACGGGAGCTCGGCCTGGTCGACTTCGGCGCGACGCGCGACTACGGGCGGCCGTTCATCGACGACTGGCTCCGGCTCCTGCGCGCTGCCATCGCGCAGGACGAAGACGAGTGCGTGCGACTGAGCGTTCGGCTTGGCTACCTGACGGGCGGCGAGGACGAGGTGCTTTTCATTTTGCAGATTTGCTTTCCCTTTGGTGCTGACTGCCTGCTGCAGGCCATGCGTGCCGCCCACATCCGCTCCATGATCCTCCTCGGCGAGCCCTTCCGCGCGCCCAACGGGTTCTCCTTCGCACGCGAGGACGGGACCTGGCCCGACATCGCCGCCGAGATTCGCTCGTACATCCCCACGATGCTCCAGCGGCGGCTCGCACCCCCGCCGCGCGAGACGCTCAGCCTGAACAGGTGCGCTTGCAGTCCTCCATTGGTCATCCAGATGTCGGTTCTAGCTGACTGTGAATGAAAGGAAACTCAGCGGCGCATTCTTGTTGGCTGCGCGGCTAGATGCACGCGTCGACTGTAGAGCGCTGTGGCATAAGGTCACGGATGGTTATGCTTTCGCAGATGGCGAAAAATGATCTCGCATAAACATACTTAGAGCTAAACTTGTAGAATAATACACCACTCTGCTACGGTGCAACAGTCTGAGTTCGTTTCTCCAAATGTTGTCTTCTAGTGGATTTGTTTCAACAACTAAGGTAGGTAGGTATACTTATGGTTTATTTCTCAGTTTGTGGAGTGTCAGCTAACAGCTAGCCATGTCCAGATTGAGAGGCGGCTTTGCGCTCAGCGCTGAGGCTTGAGGGAGAGTGTCTGCGAAAATGGCGCATCGGCACAAATTTGCTCGTTGCATCCGCTTGCGCAGCCACCGCCAAAGTACCTTTCCCCCAGACCATCATGAGCGGCCTTCTTCCTCGTCGATGCATAGCCCGCAGAAGGCGGTGTTGCCGACAGCCAACTGCTCGTCACCAAGCGTTTGCTGCGCACGTAGCCCGCCTCCATAGACCATGAATCCCAACCAGCTCGTTATCTCCGAGTCTCCGTCGACCGCCGCCGTCGACATTCGCCTTACCGATGGCTGGTGGTGCTTCCTGACAACAAGCCGATCTTCTATGCTTAGCAGGTACTGCTCGTTAATTCTTTCTTGAGCCTCTGGCTTGTGTCCAGACTCTTCGACTGACAGGCTCAAACTGGGTGGGGGTGGTTACAGGCCTGTAACACAAGAACAGTCGGACCATCTTTCTTGCCGTGTTTTCTGGAAGGACAGTGTGCTCTTTGGTGCTCTTCAGCTCTGCTCCAGACCGACTGTGGACCTGGTTTACTGGAAGGCTCTCTGTGCTGGCTACGCTACTGAGGCGCGCCGTTCCAGACACCCCCTTGGCTTTTGAACAAGCCCAATCACGCTGCTTTGTCTTCTTTGCGTATGGGTCAGCCTCGGCGTCGCTGTTATTCATGACGGATTCTACCGTTACGCGGCCTTCAGCCAATTGCTCTGCTGGCAGATCTACAGTACACAGTGCGCTCTCCCCAGTAAAGCGCTCTACTTGGACCAGGGCACGTTTGCCGCGAAGCATAAGATGCCGTTCTGGATCTGGGCACCGTGGCGTCCGTCGCGGCGTCTGTCATGACCGTCGCCAGCGGGCTGTACATCCGCCGCTGGTCGTACGAGTTTTTCCTGCTCTCGCACATCGTTCTTGCGGTCATTGTCGTTGTTGGGGTGCTGGTACCACGTCCACCTCGAGTTCGGCACCTCGTGGAGCTTCGTGCAGCGGATCTATGCCGCGTGCGCCGTCTGGTTCGCCGACCGCCTCATGCGCGTTGCGCGTGTCGTCGGGAACGGCGTCCGGCGCGCGAGGGTGGTCGATATCGGCAGCGACATCGTCCGCGTGGACATCGACGGCGTCGGCTGGGCTGCTGTGCCCGGCCAGCATGCCTATGTGCACTTCCCCACGCTGACGCTGCTCAGCGCGTTCGAGAACCATCCGTTCTCGATCGTTCCTACGGCGATGTTGCGCACGCCGGCTCCGAACGTTGGGAAGGAAGCCATCGTCACAGGGTCAATCGTCAAGGACGTGGAGAAAACCTCGGTCCACGGTGACTCGGAGGTCTTGCACACCGGGGAGGGCGTGATGCTTCTCGTCAAGCGGTCGACGGGTCTGACCAGGCATCTCAAGGAGCACGACCGCCTGCTCGCTCTTCTCAACGGGCCGTACTGCAGCGGCGTCGTCTCGTCCGTCCTGCTGCGTCTGCTCCTCATCAGCGGCGGCATCGGCGTCACAGGCGTCCTGCCGTGGGCGCACAACCACGCCAACGCCAAATTGTTCTGGAGCGTCAAAAAGTCGGCCGAGTGTCTAATTCACTCGCTCGAGGCGGCCTTGTTGAACTTGGAGAAGGACGTCAGAATCGGCGAACGCTTCGACGTCGAGGCGCTCGTGCGCGAGGAGGTCGCTGCCGGATGGTCCAAGATCGGCGTCGTTGTGTGTGGGCCTGGTGGGCTGTGCGACGATGTCCGAGCCGTTGTCGCCGCCGTTGGTTGCGAGGGTAAGGTGTCGTTTGAGCTTGAGGTTGAGGCTTTCTCTTGGTAAATAATTCGTTGGTTGCAACCAAAAGGTTTAGTATATCAGGGCTGGAAGGATGAAGCTATCAGGCCATTTTCATTTCACGACATTGTCATGACTCCGAAGATCATCCCCATAAAATCAATGAGGAATATATTGGCGGTTGGAACGGGCTGGAAGGAAATTCATATCACCTTTAATCAAGCTCTAATCGTGGACATGCTGTTGGCCTACAAACTGAATGGTTTGAAAGGCTGCAGTGACAAACCAGGCCGAAGAGCGTCAATGTCAAGCCATGTTGCTGCATGACATGCGAAGCCCAGTGGCTGGCCACTGTAATTCTGGGTTTTGCACGGCACACGAAGCTCGAATCTTCGAACAGATTGGTTGACATCGCCTGTGGTCGCCAGTCACAATTGTACGTTTCTTGAATGCTAAGATATCTTGCCATTTGCCCATGGTTTAAAGGTACATCCTGCATGGATCATTGCAAAAACTCCAAGAAGATTCTATGATTAGTGCTGTTGAAGCATACCCGCTATTATACACGAGCAAGAACGTGGGTACGGTGGGAGGTTTCGGATGTCCGTTTAGAGCTCCTTCTTCGCCTTGGTCGCGTCTGCGTATGACTTGGACGCGGTTGCGCGGTTACGGTAGATGGCGTCTGTGAAAGGCCTGTAATCTCCCAATCAGTTTTTCAAAGACAGGGCCCGATATCAGCGCTGCACGCACCCCTCATAGCTCAAGGCAATCTGGTACGCCAGCCAGACGTAAATTGAGATGAGCAGCCCTGCGGGGCGCTCGTACCTAGCAGACGCATCACATTCAGCACACCTGCGCATCCGTTACGCGCTAAAACACGTACCAAAGCGCGCCTGCAATGAAGCACAGTGTGCTCCCGGTGTACATGGGGTCGTTGACGACGTTGAAAGGGAAGCCCTCGACCTTAGCATCGAGCAGAATGCCGAAGTAGTCGCCAAGGAACGTGCCAGTAATTCCAAGAGCATACGTGCTTGTTATTACGAGCGTCTGGCCGACCAGGAAGAGCAGCGCGGGGACGGGCACGGCGAGCTCTGACGGGAGCAGCGGGACGCGTGGCTGGTCGAGTAGCGCTTTCGAGTACAGCGAGTCGCGCAGGATGCCGAACGAGAAAATCAGGACGGCCAGCAGGTACGTGCCCGCGCGTGGGCTGCCAACAAGGCGGGTTATAGTGTGGTTGTGGTACTCTGCCGGCCAGTAAGAGTTAGACTTGGACGAAAAAAGCGTTTGGAACGGCACCATTGCGAGCCACGATGTTCCATGCGAGCGGGTTGAACGTTATGCTGGCCAGCGAGAGCCAGAACGAGGGCTGGCGGACGTCGACAAGGTCGGAGAACGTGAACGTCGTCATAATCGTCGTGGAATGAGCCAGAGCTCGGAGGTTCGTCGCGGAAGTTCCGATGCGCGTTTGCTGCCGAGTATCCCGCCGGACCCTTTCTCCCTGGGCCAGTCCAACGACGCGTATGCGAATGACATTGACCGGGAACGATAAGAGACGATAGGAAAATATACATGCCATAATTTACAATCGTGCAAAACCGCACAGCAGACCGACAACAGAGACAGCGCGATAGCGAACAGAGCCTGAGTACTGAGTGCTCATCGCAGAGATCCAGTCCTTCACTTCCCATACTTCTTCGGCCCCTGCGCCTGAATGCGCAGCGACCTCCTGCTCCCCCCGCGCTGAAGTCCCTGCTCCGGTTCGGGCTCGGGCTCAGCGACCTCGCGCTTGCGCTTCCGCCCGCTCGTCGCCGCAGCCTGTGGGGCCGCAGCAGCCCCGACCACGGCCGTCTGGCCAGACAAGGCCAGTAGGGCTTGTGCGGCGTCTTCCTCCGGGCTCGCATTGGCGGAGGATGTGTTGGCGGCCCGCGCAGACGGGGTGGACGCTGGGATCGTCCACTTGATGGCAGCGCCGGCGTCCAACCTGACTCGTATTTTCGCCGTTGATTTCGGCAATTGGCTTTCGAACAATGGGCTGGCGTCTACGGCGGCGGTCGCCGCGCTCGGGACTGGCGACGGGGTCTCCTCGTCGGCGCCGCCTGGCACATATTCAGCATCCTGTTGAGATTTTTCAAGTAGTCGAATGTTACTTACGGTCCAGTGTCTCCTTCAGGTTTCTTCGGTCGTTATTTGACATAATAGTTCCTGGTCCTCGTGTTGCGTAGAGAATGGTTTGGTGCGCTTGCGTGAGGACAGAACCGAGTGTTGAGTCGACCGTGGAGGACGAGAGAAGACAAGGTTCGAGTCGGGATTGAGCGGCGCCGTCGCTGTACAGTGGGCCGGGCAGCTGCCTCCATCTGGCACACTCCTCATCGTCCTTATCATGAGTACGCCAGAGGCCGCATCGACGAACCTGCCCCTGGAGGGCCCGACGGTCGAATTTGAGGACAGAGCTAACATCGCGAGCGCGGCGACGATGGGATATATCCTGTACGTCCTGACAGGACGGTCCGTGAGCATCAGGTTCGTTTCTACGCGCTGCTGAAAAATATGTCCTGGGATATTATCAAAGGCCTGAAAGCTGCAGACGGCAACACACTTGCCGCTACTGACAGGCGCAGTGGACGCAACCCACTGCCAAGCCCGACGCATAACCTACAGCCATTGCGTAGGCCGCAGGAAAACTCGGCACTAGGAGTCCTTCAGTTGCTTGATTACCAGCGCAAAGCGGTGACCGGCGAGCGACATCGCGGCTCAGACAGGACATGGCCTCTTGGGATGTCTGGGAACGGTTCAGTGGAATCTAGCACGCGCTAGTTACGCCCTATGCACATACAACCTCGATGTCAGCTTGCGACAAGAACACGGCGATGGACAGAACATACGCCCATAATTTTAAGGCGACCGAGATGGTGGGCACCGCTGTGCATCCAGGGACGCCGGTATTGGCTCGCGAACGCAACGAGGAAATACCGCTCGATTCGAGGCTCTTGCGACCTACGAACGTGCGGCTCATGCGATACCGGAGAAGCGGCTTATATTCATCGAGTAGGTCCTGTCTACACGCGAGCCCTCGACATACCCCTCGACCCCGCTTCCCAGTGCCAAGATAGCTCTCGTATCGCGCGCGCGTCTGTGGCCTACAATCTCGATGAGCTCTGCAGACTAGAATCCGCGCGCTGACTGGTCGCAGCCTGCATGGCAAGGACAGAGGACGCACCATTGCCGGAGGAAAGACTGTTGATAGTTCGGACAGCTTGTCTGCACTGTGAACGCCACCCATGGCGAGGCGCTAGCATGCTGGACATGCGGCAGGTACCCAGATATGCTAGCGCCTCGTCATGGTATGGTGCTCAGCAAGACGCCAAGTACCTCGTTCACGGACCAGCATCGGCAACCAGGAGAAATTTGCCAAGCAGAAGGCCGCAGGCCTCCAGCCACCTCCATTTCGACTGCGCCGTCCATATTCCATGCATCGGGATACAGGGCGGCGCAGCCCCAGGAGCTTGGTGCAAGATTGATGGGACCGACGGGCTGGCGTGCGCTTGCCGAAGGCGATGACGAAGCGCAATCACAATCTGATGCAGATAGCCGTCCACGACGACCACAGCGTACACCACGCCGACAGCGAGACCGCTCCAGCCTCCAGAAGAAGTTCAGATGTCCAACACGTCGTCCGGAAGGTGGAAAGGCAGACGACCGAGCAAGACGGTGGAGTCGCATAGCAAGATCCAGCAAATTCGAGCACTGAGCGAGCCTCTACGAAGCAGATTGGCCTGGAAAAAATTGCGAGGCATCGCTGGGAGGAGTCGAGGCGGCCGACTGGCTGCAGTGAGCCAGGACTCGGAGGAGAGAAAGAGGAGACGCAAAGTTTGCATCCGGTAAATCTTATTCGAGTCGGTGGCATCATTGATGTGGTAGCGCCGGAAGCAATTGTCAAGGTGCGAAATTGCGACTACTGTATTTTACAGCGACCTCACATATGTAGGTATCGGACCTTGCTGTCTGGGATTAATATACTGTATCAAACGGCCGAGCGCAATGCGTTTCTTGATTTCCATTACACGGAATAGTCTGGTACTATTACGGCGATTGCCTTATCCCCCACCGACTTCAGGGCTGGTCGCAACCAAATGCTTCCGAACGCCTTCCCAGCTCTCTCCCGGCATTTCTACGCTTTCGTGCTGCATTAGGACAAACATTAATGCGTAATAATAAATGATTCCGAAGTTTTTTTGCAGAATCGGTTGCTGAGGAGGACTTGAGGTGGCTTTGGGCGTTGATTCTCGGGCTGCCGCAGAACGAACCGATGTACGTTTAGTTTCGACATTCAACCAGGTTGAAGGACACTGAAACTGTTTTATCAAGTACTTTGGAGTGACTGAGGTATAGGGGATGAAGAGTTGTAGATCGGTTTGCCCCAAACGAGAAGACTGACGGTGCTCGTGTCCGCTCCGCATGTATGAGGGAGCACTGTAGTAGCGGCTGCGTCCCGTAGACTATACACGGAACTGATGCTTGAAGCCTTGAACATCTCATCCTCGCATTGCGATGAACAATATATTGAAGAACAGCAATTTAAAGCAGCGCACGGCTTCTTACTGCAACACACTGGCAGCGATGTCCCACTACAGCCTGAAGCAGCTTCACTTCGACCCCGTGGGCGGACAATCTGCAAATAAATATTTCATCAACCTCTCGAGCAAGCGGAGAGCGGCCTGCTCACTCTCAGGTGTACCAGCGCAGGGTTCCACCTCCTTGCCTTGATTAGCCAGAGCTCCGCTGGCGGCAAGGGCGAGGACGCCGGCGATGATTGCGAGGACGTTCATGATGAATGTGGGAGTGTTACTGTACGGGTGCTCAAAGGGAAGGGGCCTCTGTCCCAAAAAGTGCAAGTTGGCTATGAGGATTGACCAAGTGTGATGAGTCCTGATAACAGGGTCAGCCGACCCCCTACCTGATCAAACAGCTTCAGGGGGTATACTCGCTTATAGGCCTATTATATGGCTGACAAGGCCGATACAAGCTTATAATGCGGACAAGGCGGATAAGAGCTGATCAGCCGCCCCGCCCAATATTACGAAAACTCCCCCAGCTACCGCTTCTATGCGGCAGCTGGGTCTTACTTTCTGTATTTACAGTTGTTAATTTACTACTTACTGGTAGTACTAACTGGGGTACATTTTCTAGACTTACTCCAGGTTGTACATGACTTGTATACTTTTCTAAGTTAGCCTGGATTTGAACCAACGTCTTGCTTACTGGCCACACGCGCCGTCGCGCGAGCTACCAGCTAGGCTATTACGCCAATTGTCTGTAATGGTGGAGCAAAGTATACATGCCCGCTCCACCGCTCCACCGGACCTCCGCTCCATTGAACTGCGGCCCCCCTTCCTCCTGGAGGCCCCCCAAGCACCATCTCATGACTGGCCTGACCTCTCAGTAGCTGGGACTTGAGTGAACAGGTGCTGGGGGTACTTGTTGCTGATGAGGGTTGATCACCTCTGATGAGGCCCTATCCCAGGCCGCAGAGCTCTGATCAGGCCTTGATCAGCACTGGTCACCGCTTATCACTCCACATTGACAAGTTATCAGTACTTACCAGGTCTTATAGGCGCTTAAGGCATCTCATAGGTGTGTATAGGCATGTATCACGATACATAGAGCTCTGATAAGAGCATAATCGCTGATCACCGATTTGCGATTTTTGGGACATCGAACGGATACGTCCCTTTTTATGTGGATTATGGCAGATCCGCGGTGGGCGTGAGACAGATCGTAGCGCCGCTGGATTCGCGGCAGTCACCGACTCCTTGGACGATGGAATCCCATCTTCCCGTCGGATACTGTACTGAAGGAGAAAAACTGATCATTATTGGAACACCTGATACACCGTACATCTTAGTCGCTATCCTACTCATTGGGCAAGTCATTCAGTTTTGAGCTGAGTCGAGGATGTGTCGCAGGGAACAAGTTACGCAACAGCTGCGCACGACTCGATGCGTGTCATGCGATTCCAGTTGACACTGAGAGTCTGTGTATGGCAGGTAGCATCCGAGTGATGCGCCGGTGGTGACTGAGGCTCATAGTGGCTTGCAAACGGGTTCACTGTCGGCGAGATCATGGACCCAGTACAGCAACATCGCGACCGTCCTGAAGTCCGTAATCGGGGGCCATTGATTACTGAGCATTCGCCGTTCAACTGACGATATTATGGCGCCTCTGGCGCGCGGCGACGACGCGGCTGCGAAGACGTTCTGAAGTACTGAAGCTGGGAGAGACCCAGTGAACTGCATTCGTCAGGCGCTAACGCTGCATGCAGCCCTTGCTGAAGCATATGTGCATATAAACCAGCGCCTGCATAATGAACCGCTTGCGAGCTGGTCATGCTGGGGCAAAGATCGGCTGACTGTTGACGGGCCTGCCGGTGAATAGCCTCGACGAGGCCGACAACTTCCTGGCGAAGCCGACGACTGCACCGGAGAGGACGCTGGAGATTCCAGGTCGTAACGCCCGTTGCGCGTGCGCATCTACAAGCCGACCAGCACACCCAAGGACGTGCCGCGGCGGCGGCTTCATGATGGCGACCCTCTAGACGTCGACGCCGCGGCTATCGTCGTGCGCCCAGCTGCCGCCTCGCACCTCACCCGCGGCAGCGGACGACGTGCGGATCAGGCTGCATTGGCTCGCGCAATCTGCGAACGCCACAACGCTCAGCGTGGACCTGCGCGCGGGCTTTGTCCTCGGCGGCATCAGCGCCGGCGGGACCCTCGCGGTCGCCACGGCGCAGGGCCATGTCTAAGACGGCGCGGGCGCAACGCTCAGGGGCGTCGCGCTCGTAGTGCTGTACGTGCCCGAGTCGATTGCGCCCGTCATGTACAAGGACACGATCCTCGGCCGCGTGCTGAATTTGAAAGCGCTCGTCGTCCACCACCGCGATGGACCATGTCGCGCGTGTCAACACGTTCGACTCAAAGTCGCCTGCCATTCAACAATCTGAACGCGCACGTCGGACTGCCGCTTGTGTACGTTCACCTCGCCGGCTGGGACCTGCTGCACGATGACGGGCACATCTACGAGCGCGCCAGCACTGCGTCAAGACCCGCCTCGACGTCTACCCAATGTGATGTACGGCTATTCGGGGATGAGAACCACGCTCTCCTAGTCGAAGAAGGCCGGTGTCGACCTCGTTAATGCTGCCGGATGGCTGCTCAGCAAGGAGGTTAGCGACGATGATACGGCAAAAGCGGTCGCACCATGCTCCTGTGTGGTCCGCATTCCTGTCAGTGATGCAGCTTCACACAGGTAATCTCACGCACAGGGCTTGGAATCGGGCCAGGTTTAGCTTGCAGCCGGGAATGTATTGGATGCGCGTGGTCCAGCGCGGTGAGCTGCTGCGCCTCCTGCTAGTCACACCAACCCGCTGCACCTGCGAGTATCGCAGTTGAATATGAAAAAATGCGACCTGAAGCATTGGGATATTGGTCATTCAGGACGCTCGTCAATACTCAAGTACTCACGGTCCTAAGGTCGTATTAAAACTTCAGTGCACGAGCCTTTCAAAGCGCTCTGGTCAGTCACAGCAAGAGAAATTTCGCACTTTAACACCTACATTTGGATTCTATAGCTCCTATAACCGACCAGGCACCTGGGCGCAAAAGACGACGTAGGATCGTGTGCTGCGAAGAGGCAGCAGCCAAGAGGCGGAGTTGACAGGCGCCCGCAACCGCGCCGTTTGACCCTCGTATAATGTATAGCCCGCAATGTTGAGTCAGAACTTCTTTAAAGCTTGCAAAGTATATGTTTGTTGCTGATATAAGTTATTCTTGAATGCTAATAAATGCCACTTATGCGCCAGACGGCAGTCAGCAGTCCGCAGCCATTCCGCAGAAAGACGGGGATATCGCTGCAGGGAAGATGGATGAGACGCAGAGTCGAGTTTTTATTAGAGCTGCCAGCGGAAAATTGAGTAGTGAGAGATTCGGACGCGAGGTTGAGAGCGAGATTCGAGGTGAGTTACCAAATAGGCAGGCGGCCCGGACGCAAACCTCGAAATCCCATTGGTCCGGCGACCGGCCCGGAGTTTTTCACTGTTTCAACGAAAGAGACCCTCAGGAAAACCGAATTACCTTATCAGGTAAGACTTCGTCTAACCTAATAAGGAGTCGGTGATGGGTGGTAGTAACGGTGGCGATTGCGCGGCCGCGGTTGTCGAGGATTCAGTGGCGCGAACACTGCGCGACGGAAAGTATTCGACAGGCAGGTAGCACAGCTGGGAGCCATGTCCCTGCATACAGGTTTGAACTATATTCAGGCAGCATGCTCGGTTACATCATTGCACCCTTACGCCCCCGGGGGCGTTTTGTGCGCTGCTTCCGCATCCTCTCGCACCTTCGATTCTGGTCGTGGCTTATGAATGAAACGAAAAAAGGTCGGTAGTAATTCTCCCCCCTCAGCGATGTCGTCGCGCGAGAAGTAGTTTCCTGTGCGCTTCGTGTATGCCGACAGCTGGACTTCGGTGTCGTACTTCGTGACGGCCTCTCCCTCATCACTTTCCGTGAGGTCGACAAGATTGACGTGTGTGAGACAGATAGCCTGAGGAAGAGAGAAACTCAGTCGCGAGGCACGGGCTCGACTCGCATTTTCGGCACTCACTTTCTTGCAATCTTCGAGCGTGTCGGGTACAGCGATGTCCACGCGACGGCACAGATTCTGCCACGACTCAAGATCGTCGTTTGTCCCGTAACGCTCTTTGAACTGCCCTGCGATGGCAGCGCGCAGCTCGACCTTCATCCGTCCACGAACGTCCCCGCGCCGCCGAACTTCGTCGCGATCACCCCGAAGTGGGTTGGCCTTGGAGAGCTTCCCAACCCCGAGAGAGCGGAAAAGACGCTGGCACTCCTGCATGGCGTCTGCTTTGGGATCGTAGTCGAACGCCGGGTACGCCGCGAAGAATGCAGCGATGTTCTGTGGCGCCGGGCCGCTGGCACTGCCAGTAGTAGCGGGCTTGGTACCAGTGGTATCTGCCTGCTTATCGTGATCCCGTGAGCATGTGCTGCAGAGCGATATGAGAAGCACGTACGCCAGTCGAGGACTCGGAGGTCTCGATCAGCTTCTCTGGTGCTGTGTGCTTGAGCCTGCAGAAGGGTCTACACGCATAGGACGCCCTCTCGAGAGGATAGAAACGAGGCGTCACGGCCATAAAGAAAACCGTCCTCGCCAGCATGATGATGAGTGAGGGAATGAGAGCACAATCAAGAGGTCAGGTACACAAGCCTCCAGGTACATAAGGCGCGACACCGACTTGAAGCACTGTGTACTGAGGCAAATCCATGAACGGGTGGGCAATTTGACTGCCTGATGACCCTGAATCGGTAGAAATGAGCCAATTCATTAAGCAGACGGGGAACACAAAGCCTCTGAGTGACATTCAGTTCAGATGAGAGCCAGAATCTTTACACGAGAAAGCGGTAGCGCCAGTAATTCAGCGCACCACAGTCTTTCTTCAGCCTCGTAATTCAACTCGCCTTGCGGATTATGACGCGGAGTCGATAACAAGAAATGGCAGCCCGGCAAGAGCCCCAGCTATCGACCAAGTACAGTCCGAATATGAGTGGCGCTGCGTTCACCAAGCTGTTGATGGATGTCGTCGACCATTTGGATTCGTAAACAAGACTAGGGAGCAGGAAGCTGCGTGACTGGCCAGCACACATAGCCAGGACCGTCCATGATCCAGTGTAGCTCGAGAGTCAACCGAGGTTGTTTTGCAACTGAAAAAAGCAGAGTGAATAGTGTATACAAATGCAGATGTCCCGAAAGTCGCTCGCAAACGTCGCGCTACTTCTTCTTCTTGTTCTTCTTCTTCTTGGCCACGCCGCCGCCCGCCACGCCGCTCTGCACGGGCGTCGAGGCCGCGGCGCGATCGGCGTCGGTGTCCATGGGCGTGTCGGCTCGTGCAGGCGCTGGCGGCGGCGCCGTACGATTGCGGACGCGTTTTGCGAGCGTCAGGTTGAGCTGCTCGAAGCGGTTGAGCAGGATGGATGATTGCGTTTTGTATTTCAGACACTGAAGGGCGCGTCAGCGGTGGTACAACTTTAAGCAGCCCGATGCACGCGACATGGCCGTCGCCGTGGTCGACGCATGCAGCGCATCGTACTCACTGTCACGTCGTCGGTAATTTTGAGCACGAGCTCTCCGCGGCCCTTGTTCGAGCCGTCGCGCGCGACCTTCCACTTGACCACGTATCGCGTCTGAATCGTAGTACACCGCCGTCAGCGCTATAGCCAGTTTTGAAACGCGTAAAATCAACGAACCTTATTCGGAGACGCAGTATAGAGCGCTTCCGCCGCGTCCTGGTACTCTTGCCAGCTCGTCAGCGTCACCATCCTGGAAGCGCGAGGACAACGTTGTTCGGCCCGTTCCGCAACTTGAGCTCAGACTCTCAACCGAACTCGCAATGGACCCGGACTCTACGGAGCAGCCACTGGTCCTACCGCCAGACCAGATGCTGACCAGATTTGAGGGCGTCAACGTCGCAGCGCCCATGGTTCGCTATTCAAAACGTGCGTAACAACGAGCGGACTGTAGCACATGTTGACTTGCCCGCCAGTGCCATTCAGAGAGCTAGTCGCGCACTACGACTGCCACATTACGCATACGCCCATGATGCTCGCCGCGGAATTCTCCCGGTCGGCCAACGCACGCGCGGCAGACTTCACGACCTCCGGCCTCCGCGAGCGCAGCATCTTCAGCCTCACCGACCGCCAGACTCGAAGTCCAATCACTGGGCGCGGGGCGCTCGTCGCGCAGTTTGCTGCGACGGACGGGCGGACGTTTGCGGATGCGTGCGAGCTCATACGGCCGTATGTCGACGGCATCGATCTCAACTGTGGTCAGTCCTAGGCCTCAGTCGCGCGTTTGACTAGGCATTGGAGCGGTAGCTGACGCGCTGCTGGCAGGATAGGATGCCCGCAACCTTGGGCGTATGCCGAGCACGTAGGCTCGTGGCTCCTGCGACAGCCTGAACGCGTGCAGGACCTCATTCGCACCGCCAAAGCGCGCATCGGCGAGCAAGACTTCCCCGTGTCGATAAAAATTCGCGCCGACAGTGACCTGAGCAGGACGCAGCAGCTTGTGGAAACTGGTTCGCACTTTCTGATCTTAGTCTGGATATCTGTGCTTGAACTTTTGTCGCAGCGATCCACGCGGGCGCATCGCACATAACAGTACACGGCCGCACGCGCCACCAAGCGTCCACTGTGCCCGTCTCGCTCGAGAGCATTCGCTTCGCCGTGGAGTTCGCCAAGGGCCAGATCCCCGTCGTCGCGAATGGCGACTGCTGGTCGCTCTCCGATGCCCAACGAATACGACAGGAAACAGGCGTGCAAGGCGTCATGGCCGCACGCGGCCTGCTTGCGAACCCCGCGCTGTTCCGCGGGGACGCGCACGCGCCTGACAAGGCCGTTCAGGTGCGTCTAGCGCCTCCTTTGCCCTGCGCATCGTCTGGGATATGGAATAAAAGCTGACTCGACTCAAGCGGTTTATGAACCTCGCCATCGGCTACGGCCTGCAGTTCGGCCTTATACATCGACAAATGTACGCACCGCATCTCGCGCGCCTGCTCGATAATCTCAAACGGATGATCCCAGTGCATTTATGCTCGAGAGCAGACTGAGTCGCCCAGGGATGAAATACCTCAACTCGCTCGTCTCGACCGCCGCGCTGCTCGATTTTCTGGAGGAATACGGATTCATGGGCGAGCCTGCCCGGTCGAGCCCGTTGTAGCATGGGTATATTGGTGTACTGTATGTATTATCTGCTGCGCTGTACTCATACCTTTGTCCCAATCTATCTAGCGCCACTATGTTGAGGAGCGACCGTCCCGCCAGCGTTTGAATCCTACGGGCGGCACTCAACGAAGCGCGCCGGCTGAGGCTTCTCCTCCAGCATAATGGAGCTCAACAAAAAGACTCTTTGTTCGACCAACCCGCTCGCTTCTGGCGTGTTCTCATGATCAGCCTCACAAAAAATTCTTGTGCCGGTGGCGTGTGGCACCTTCATCGCTGTCGCGCTATAAGGACCGGGCTGCTCTGAGTCTCCTGCCTTTTTTCGTCGCTGCATTGACATCTAACCGCCTCATTACCCGTGTGCTCTCTTCCGACTCCTTCCAATGCGGAAACACTGGCAGAACCCTCACTTCGAATCCGCTATACGCGCCCCACGCCACAATTCGCAGGCTCCAACGTCCTCAATGGTCATCGGATATGCTAGCTCAAAAGACGTTCGTGCTCTCCGAGTCCGGTGTCCGCCTGCCACTCCGCGTCGTCACGGTGCTCACTTGAATCCAAACATCTTCCAGGCTGTGCTGCAGGCGCGTCTTCAGCTACTACACGAGGCCTTTCAGCCGTCTGGGGTCAGGCGCCATGCAGAGCTGGCTTCCGAGGTGGAGGGAGACCGAATCGGAACATTGCGCCGTAAGTAACCCTTCGACTACTCAAATTCCGTGAACAGGATGCTGAATATGTGCCAGGCCGCCGAATGAACGAAACATACCTCGCCGCTTTCCCCCTCGACAAGGGGGTCACGGTAAGCTTGAGCTGCCGCAATGTGAGTAAAGGCTAATCAGAAACGCGCTTTTGCTGCTGGCCATGAAGGCCGGCGACGCCGACGAGGAGACCCCGTCGCCAGTCCCGAGCGCGGCGACCGCCGCCGTAGACGCCAGCCCATTGTTCGAAAGCCAATTGCTGAAATCAACGGCGAAAATACGAGTCAGGTTGGACGCCGGCGCTGCCATCAAGTGGACGCTCCCAGCGTCCGCCCCGCATGCGCGGGCCGCCAACACATCCTCCGCCAATGCGAGCCCGGAGGAAGACGCCGCACAAGCCCTACTGGCATTGTCTGGCCAGACGGCCGTGGTAGAGTCGGGTCCTTGCCCAAACCCCGCACCCCATGCCCTCCTCGACTACCCAGATTTCGTCGGCGGAGAGCGCTTCCCAGGGTAAGAACTATGTCCGCCACTCAACACGCGTCAGGAATTGACGCGTCTTCCGAGGTACCTCGCGCCTCCATGACTTCGCGTCAATTGCGGGACAGCAAGAGGTGCATGCTCCTTCATGGTGTCTGGCCTTACTCCTGGCAGGCTGCTGACGCTCCATAGTAGTACGTCCCCGCAGCCCGCCCACCGAGGCTTGTCCGCTTGAACGCTCTTCTCCGCGCGGCGGATTACGCGCCCTTCGTAAGTGTAAACAATCCGTCCTCTTGCTCGAGTACTGACTCCACCCAATACTTACAGCCCATGCCCAAGCACCAGCCCGGCTCTCGCGGTTCGGATATCCGCGTCACAGCTGCCTGGGCGCAGTAAATTCATTCGGGACGGGGGGTTCGTATTCCCCCAGCGCGACCCGCTCGTGGTCATAAACCTGCAACTGGACGAAATCGAGCGTGAGCTTGATCGGTTGGAGAGCGCCAGAGCTGCGCGTAGGGCGGCCGAGAAAGCTGCACGCAATGCGGCCGAGAAGGCGGCGCGCAACGCGGCCGGGAAGCCCGGCAAAGAGATCAGGAAAGCAGAGCACGCAAGGCCATCGCACCCCCACCCCGGCTCTCCTCACGGAGCTAGCGCCAGGTTAGTGATTATTCACCTTGCACCCGCGACGAGAGCATCCAAAACGCCGTCGTCCAGCTGCAACTGCAGGTGACCATGATGGCTCGCGGATGTCTTCCACATTACACCTTTTTCGACCGCTTCAAGCCCAAACATGAAGGAGAAACGCTCGCCGTCGCCTGGAAAAGGCATCAGAAAAGCACTTCATGGACTTCCAACGGCATTGTTACTTCGATTTGCCCTCTTTGCGCACTACCACATGCTCAGTCGCTCAGCATTCTCGCTTTCCTGGGGACTTGCTGCGGTATGTGTCCCTCTACATGTTGTGTTTTCTGGGCAGCCGGCTGATTGACCTAAGCAGCGCGTCCCGAGTGCCAATCGCTGGCACGTATTCACCGACATCGCCGCCGAACAGTCGTCGGTATCGGACGTGAGTGAACTAGCGCTGTGTATTTTCTCTCCATGGCAGGGTGCTGACGCCGCCTTTAGGCCGAGATCGAGGAGGCCCGGCTCAGGCGCGAGCGGCGCCTGCGTCGGATGAAACGGAAACTCGAGATTTTGAAAATGCGCCGGATGGAGCGGCAGGCCGCCGAGTCGGTGAGGAAGTATCATCATTCGGGCTCTTGAGCAGCTTTCTAATTGCCGCGTCCCTACTGTACAGACGACCGTCGTGCTCGACATTTGGAGTTGGCACGCCTCCCTTCAATGAGCTTTGGCGCGTCGTACGGACGCGACGAGCGCACACTCTAGGGCGTCTGCCGACTGTCTGTTTCGCACCGACCTTTTACCGTCGCATTCTTCTGGCGTTGTCGATCTCACAGTGTTGCGCTCCTTGGGTTGGCGAGAGGGACGACGCGGCCAGGTAATCCCGTCGCGTACGCATGCGGCTGGTTGACTGGGACCGGAAGTTTCCTCACCCAGTCTCTTCCTCTCTGCACTGCATTCACCACCTTCAGCAACATGCAGCCCAGAGGATGGTGATCTCTTGAGCTGCTTCCGCGAGATCCAAAAAACTGTCCCCAGGCGCTTTGCGAAAACTGGCCCGCGTTAACAATGCCCCGCATGAAAAAAACAATAGCCCGCGCAGCGATTAGTCCGAGTCGGATTGTCATCGCGGAAAACAGGATTTTATTTGTTGACATAGCAGAGCTTTTGAATCACTAGCGCCTGGAAGCTCAGAGCACTTCTAGGGTTGCCGTTGCACGGGTCTTTCAGTGCACCAATTTTGGCAAGTGCATTTGCAGCGCTATTGTGTGAATTCTTTCCGTGTGCTTACACCCAGACTAACGTGAGAGCAGCGTGGTGGCGGCG